>JALBCR010001266.1:0-348847 GCA_030710515.1 Abscondita cerata
TGTTAATACTTCGTTCAGATTTTTGTGTGCTAATATTTGTGCGTATCTCGTCTTCAAAAAGCACTTTACTGTTTGTAAAAAGAAGGTTTTTTAAAATTTTAAGAACACCCATAATTTTTGAAACTAAAATCATGTCACAGATTAGTTTCCAACCAAGCAAAGCTGATCCTCTAAAATTAAAATTGAATTTAAATATTTTTGTCTTTTCAAGGGCCGATTCTTCACCGACGGAAATTAAACGCTGTTCTTGAATATATTAATACATTAAATATTATTAAATATTTTTAATATGTTTGGTTGAATTTTAGAAATTATTGAGCAAAACGTTTACTAGTAGAAATTGTAAAAAGTATTGCTGATAGTGGATATATTCTAAAAACACTTTGGAACATATAAATTGAACTTTTTTAAATTTCTATGTTAAACAGAACGCTGCAGATTTTCCTGGACACACAATATATTAACATTTAAATACCATTAATGTTAAAAACAGAAAAATATTACGTAGAAAATAACATTAAAATTATGTGGGTTACTTACTTTCTTTATTAAATGTATATTTCTTAATTTCATCTTAAATTTCTTGTTGCAAGTACAAAAGAAAACAAATACCGCCGGAATCCCAATGCAACGTTTAATTTGTTTGCTTGGGTTATTTTTTCATAGTTACTTTCGAAGTTTATATTAGTTTACTTTATTTCTAAATTAGAACCGTACAAGGTTCTTCAGAAACCGTAAAAGTACTACGGCTTTGATAGCGACCCGAAACAAAGGAAAATTGAAAATAAAGTAATGTAAATAAATAACTAAATCGAAAGGGTTATCTCATTTTCATATATCATTTTCAGATTTTATTACGTAAAACTAATTTCTTTTTTTATACATAAAATAAAATTAAAATTAGACACATGCATTTAATCAAATTTAAATAATGCTTTTATTATACATACTATAATATAACAATAAAATATAAAACCATACAAATTTAAATGCACTATTTATTTTAAATGTTTTTAATTATTTTTTGTTTGGCTCTTGAATAATGCTAGTAATAATAAGTGTTGTATACAGAATGGTTCGTTTATATCAATTCTAATTTTAGAACTAAATTAATTAATTAAATTAACATAACAAAATTAAACTTACATTTTATGAATAAAGGAGAAAAACTTTCAGCATTTTTTAAATGCTAATCTAATTTAAGCAAATTGCTCCAATTTTATTGTATAGTAGTATTGTTTTTAGGTAGAGTTCTGTTTAAAACTAATTTTTTCTTCATAAATTAAGTTGTATTTGAATAATTTATTATTATTCAAATTTTGAACTCTTTGCTTTGTTGAGAAACTTTAATTCTTTTACTTTGGTTTTGATTTTTAATATCGCCTTGATGTACAATTTTTGTAAAATTCTAATTAAAGTAATTCGTTCAGTACGTATGTACAAAAGTCTTAGCTCTGCAGAAATCTATTAATTTTTTGAGTTGTTGTAAAGTTGCAGTGCACTGAGCGGAAGTGTGTAAAAGGCCATCCATCTCAGAGGTTGCCATCAACAACCCGGTAGTGTATAAAGTCATAATGTGATCCCATTATTATATAACAAAGAGTCGAGAATAATAGGGCACTCGCGATCCTTCCACCTAAGGGCCATAAGCGTGGTTTAACAATTACAACCACTGAACCCTGTACCTGGCTACTGTGGCCAGAAACACCTATGCAGCCCGAGGGGCACCACAATTCCCGGACCTATCATCAACCGTAGGAGTCAAGGGCTTCTTTGCTAGGCTCACGCGAACGTGATACCCGCTACCAGAACCGAGAGGCTTGCCATACGATTGCCTGGGGTACGGGTTTCGGGCGCAAACTAACCACTGCAGTGTTTCAGGCCAAGTCTAGTTGCCGGGGATTTAACTATGATAGATCATGGCTGTCACGTTTTTATAATTCAGCAGAACTTAGGTCGTCACAGTCAGCACAGGTTCCGGTTACAGAACCTGAACCCATAATATCAGATCAACTGCATCAGCCCCGGCCACGTATGCCCGAACCGCCTGGACACCACTCGTGTTGTAGGAGTCAAGGCCCTTTGCCCAGAGACTGCTCACATTGTAGCTCTGACTACTGACTACTTGTGATAGAATCTGACTACTGAGGCCAAGATCCACAGCCAAGCGAAATGTCCGGCACTCCAGGGGTTACCACCATGCCGTAGGGCCACAGCATCCTCTTATCGGGGATACTTATTGAGAGTTATTAAGTAGAGATTTTCGTTTGTCCAAAAATCATGCCAAATACAAAAAATGTGACTTCGACTTTTACTATACACAATTTAAAGAACTACGAGCTGTTATTAAGCACAAAATATCAGCCGCTTTTTAAGTATATCTTACCAATATTCAAAATGATATATCATCCGAGCCTAAGAATGTTTGGTAATTTATTAATACTAGAAAACGATAATCTAGGATTTCTGATTCTATGTATACATCGGATAATAATCAACTTTTTAGTGCCGATAGCATAGTACTTGCATTTAAAGATTACTTTGCCGGTGTTTATCTACCAACTGATTTGGTTCGACCTTCTCATTCAACGACTTATAATAACTTAAAAATTATAAATTGTAACACAATCACTGAAAGTGACATTACGGCTTCTATTAAAAAATTTAAAAAAAACAAAAGTACTGCTGAGTGGACCTAATTCCCCGTTTTTTTAATTCAAGACAGTTTGCTTATCTTTATAAACCATCATATTTCTTGTTTAACTTAATACTAAAAACTAGTAAATTTTCTATTATCTGGAAACATTATCGGCCAATATCTACAGGGTGCGGCAGATAAACGGCCAATTAGAAATATCTCAAGAACTAAAGTTATCTGAATTATGAAAATTAGTATGAAGGGGTTTTAAATAAAGAGCTATTTAATGAAAATATTGTCGTCACCATTTCACTTCCGGTTATACCGAAAATTGCACATAATTTTGTATTTTTAATGAAAGATCCTATATATTTTTTAATTTTAGAAATGTTCACGTTATTCTGAATATATTTTGTTAATACTTTCCTATACCAATTTTGAACCGTTTTTGAGTTATAAGGTTTTTTATATGAAAATTACACTTTTGTACCATGTACATAAAATTCAATATCCTCTAATGTAATCTGAATAAAAGTTTAAATTCCTTAGAAACTATTTACCACATACCGCTTTATCGTTTACACTGTGAAGTTACCTTTTTTTATTACACAGGGTGCTGTCAAAGTTGGATTAAAAGCGAAATCCGCAATCATCGCGTAATCCCTTTTTTTCAAATGACACTCTGTATGTGATTTATCAGTTTAAAAGAATACGTTGTCCACTATCGATATGTATTACTATTTCCTATACCTACCTCTTGCAGTTTTCAAATAAATCAGCTTTATACATTTTTGTCACAAAAAATTTATTTATCAAGTCGCCTGTGGACAAATGTCAGTTATTGTTAATGTTTAGTAGTAATCTGGTTGTATGCATTTGGGTGACAGGTACAATAATAGTTTCCCTTTAATTTTCTTTACAAACTAATAATGGCACATTTAGGATATACATTTGAAAAAAGGAATTACGCGATGATTGCGGATTCCGTGTTTATTCCAACTTTGACGTCACCCTGTATAATTAAAAAAGGTAACTTCACCGTGTAAACGATAAAGCGGTATGTGGTAAATATTTCCTAATGAATTTAAACTTTTATTTAAACTACATTTGAGGATATTGAATTTTATGTACATGGTAAAAAAGTGATGTAAGGTTTTTCATTAAAAGTTACAAAGTAATGTGCAATTTTCGGTATAACCGGAAGTTGAATAGTGACGGCAATATTTTCATTAAATAGCTCATTATTCAAAACCCCTTCAAACCCATTTTCATGATTCGGATAACTTTAGTTCTCAAGATATTTTTAATTTGCCGTTTATCTGCCGCACCCTGTATACTGGGCAATTTTAGTAAGGTATTCAAAATGATTATATACGAACAAATTTACTCCAGTATTCTCCCATTGCTATCTGTCTATCAGTATGGTTTTGTATCACAAAGATCAACGACTACTAACTTAACCTATATCATACAGTATATTTCTGAAACTTTAGATAAGAAAGGGCAGGTTGATGTAATTTACACAGATATATCTAAAACGTTTAACCCAATTGATTTTCATTTATTGTTAGATAAACTAGAAAGTATTGGATTTTCTGATTCTTTACTCCGGTTATTCACATCCTACCTACACTATCGAGAGTTACGTGTTGAGCATAATGGTGTTGTATCAACTTCATTTATTTCTACTTCAGGAGTTCTACAAGTATCAAACTTAGGACTTCTACTTTTTTTAATCTTCATTAATGATTTTCCAACAGCCTTAAAATGTCATAAATTATTGTTTGCTGACGATTTAAAGATTTTAGCCAGATAAATGACATCAATGACTGCTTGCAACTGCAACGTAATTTAGATATAATAAGTAACTACTTGGTGTATCAATAATAGGTTACATCTGATTGTAAGTAAATGTTCCGTTCTAACCTACACAGGAACATATAATCCGCGGTTTTATAACTATTCTATAGCTAACCTCACTTTAAAGCGTGTGTGCAGTATTAAACACCTTGGGATTAATTTTGACAGCAAATTACTATTTATTTATTTTAATCGTATGGTACATTTGAAATATTGTATTGTGATGTAAGTGTTATGGATGGTGCCCCAGAATATCAGTATAAACCTGCTATATATGATCGAAAACCCTTAGACAAAAAAGAACCAAAAGAGAAAAAAGAGTTCTTTTTAACATTTTATCTCCTCTACGTAAAAGTTTGCTTCAAAAATGTAGGTTGTCTGCTGAAGAAGAAAAACATCAATACGATTTTCAACGCAACAAAGATAATCTCGTATTTTTTCTAAGACACGTAAAGGCGTGAGTATGAAGTATGAAGCTGAAGAAGCACAAGAACCACCTTAAGAACAATCACGGGGAAAAATTACTCAACGGATTGTTTATTGAACATCAGAGACTAGGGAGCGTGCCAACCAATCAACTGCAACTTAACAGCTCACTTTGGGACGTATATATACCTAAATATGAATTGAGAAAATTATTTTATTTCAAATCTTCTTAAGAAGAGAGCGATGTGTGCCTCGAAACATAAAAAACCCAAAACCGACAACGTGGGCAACAGTCCAGAGGTCATAATACCATTGACGAAAGCTAATTTTTTATTGTATATATCGAACGATACCAACATTAACGATAAGTAAAATGTGTGTTTTGCAACATCTCGTGTAAACATTGACACGTATGAATAGTATAAACTAAGAAAAATGCCAACAGTTAACTGTAACGGCATGTGTGTGTTAAAGTGTAAAGCGCGTGTTACAAGCATTAAAGTAATCGCTTAGATAGCGCTTTGCACTTTGAAACACACATGCCGTTACAGTTAACTGTTGGCATTTTCTTAGTTTAACTTTAACTGATGTTTAAATTTTGTTGTTGATAGTAAACTCACATGCTTTTTATTAAATTCTAAGTGATAAACAGTTACGGTTACAATTAAGTCAAATGCACCGCACTAATAGGATGGAAGCTAAGTACAAGAGGGGTTGAGTAGAAATATACAAAGTTTGTTACGTGAGAATGACAATTTAATACCAAATCGTAACCTCTTGATTGGTTTCATGAGAGGACGCTACTATCTTCTGTACAAACGTTATTGGTATTAAGTTGTTTAACAAAAGTTGTAGCAAATTATATTTTCATAACTACTTTTAGCTAGAAGACGTCGTTACTGTTTCCATTTTTTTTTTAAATGTATATCAAAAGAAATTTTTTAAAGCATGATAACTCAAAAAATATTAGGGTGTGATTAGTTTTCAGCCTTTATTATAATACAATACTTGAAATTTCATCATATTTTAGGCATAATCAGTTAGAAATTTTACAGGAAAGCACTTTTTTATGTTACAATTATTAATCAAGACAGGTAGTTTTTGAATTCTTTTTCATATATAGCTAAGAAAAAACAAAATCTATAGAACAATACAAATGCAGATAGTGTACTAGTTAAATAAAAGAAATTTGCAAACATGATCCAAATCTTGCATACCATTTTAATGTTGCCGAAACTATAAACAAAATTTCTGATATTTGGATAATCACCAACAACCTTCAGGATGATGAGCTTTTAAACTTTTGTATCTGGATTTCTTAATTCTTCAAAGAAGATAATCCATATTTTTTTTGCATGGTTTAACACCGTTCAGGTTTTCTGGAGTTACCTCAAGAAATAAGTGTAAAGGTACATATTATTGATAAACTAAAAGCTGCCATCACCGAAGAAGAAGATGGAATAATTCCAATTCAGGTTAAGTCAGTATGTAGAAAATAGATATTTATTTTAGAAGTTATTATGTTTTTTATTATATCGTTTTGTATTCAATTTTCTACGTTTTTTGCTTTATTTAGATTTTTTTAATTGTATAACTACTACCTATCATTTCATTACTGCATTCTTCATTTATTAATTTTTTCTCGTTTTTTATTCTTTTTCCTTATCTTCTTTAACATTTACGTGATTGCTTTATTTGAGATATTTTCTTTAGTTATTACATAATTTTCATTTATGCATGCTTGTTTGTTGGTCCTAAAGTTTTTTTAGTTTTAACTGTTGCGTGTTTCTTATTTTTGTTGTGTGTCATATTCAATTAAATTTCTAATCCTTTATATTTTTATATTTTTTATTTGATTTTTGTTTAATCTTTAATTTCTCATGTTATCTATTTTACTATTTACATTATTTGGTCGACTGTATTATAAATTTTGTGTGCAGAAGTCTGTATATATTCTATAAGAACTGCTCTATTAGGGTTGTATGATGTTTCATTTCTTTCATTCTGATTATCTAATTACTATAATTTATGTACTAATTATTTTTCTTACATTTTTAATTCAAATTGTTATTCAAATCGTATTTATTTTGGCAATCTATGTTCATAACTATCTCACCTAATCTATTTCAATTTTTGGTAATTTTTAGCTTTTCAACTTTTTCAAATGAATCATAATATTTGTACTGTTCATTTCTGTGAATAAATATTTAAATAAAATTACAAAATTTGAATAATTAAATAATTTCAAATAAAAAAATTACTTTTCGCTTTGTTATGTTTCTTATGCTTATGTTTCAGTCACCTTCTCATAATTTAATCTATTTTGCTGTACATGTTTTATTTTTTTTTATCTGTTGTGGTAGAACATTCAAAAACCTATATACAGGGTTATTCACGGTATACGACACGGAATATTATAGCAAAACTATTCAATAAAATTGGAAAAATATATCTGGAGTGGATAGAGACGTATGGGAGGAATATTTCAAAATTATTTTCGAAATATACAGGTGTTCCAAAATACACAGAACGTATCAAAGTTGTGTTTTTTCTTATAGAACGTCCTGTATGTTATTACATTTTCAGTTTCTACGAACAAAATAAGAAAGGATTTTATGAGGTTTACTTTACTTAAATCTAAAGGTTTCTGAGATATTTTGTATTTTATGAAAAAGTCGTTACAATTTTGTTGATTCATATCTCAGCAACTATTCTCTTTCTTCAAACTAAATTCGCACTGAAGTCTATTAATTGATCAGATTTTATGTAGAACTTGTGAAAAATTTATTATCATATACAGAATGTGTACAAAATAAGATTAATTAATAACATGTTTTGAACCGCAATAACTTGCTTAATTTAAATGGAACACCCTGTATTTTATATTAACAACAAATGTAACCTATTAAACAAGTTTTTGAGATATTTTGTATTTTATGAAAAAGTCGTCACAATTTTACCGATTCATATCTCAGCAACTAATACCTTTTTCCAAACTGAATTTGCACTGGAGTCTATGAATTGATCAGATTTTATGTAGAATTTGTGAAAAAGTTAATATCATATACAGGTTGTGTACAAAATAAGAATAAATAATGACATGTTTTAAACCGCAATAACTTGCTTATTTCAAATGAAACACCCAAATACAGAATATTCACCTGTCAAAGTTGTATAGCTTACTTAATAAATATTAAAATTGTTACAAATCAGTCTTCATTATGAGAATTTGCATTTTTCATGACAACCTAAACATTTAGCTATAGTATTGTTTAATGAGTAATTACATTTTAGATTTGTTGTTAATATAAAATACAGGTGTTTCATTTAAAATAAGCAAGTTATTGCTGGTTTTAAACATGTCATTATTTAATCTTATTTTGTACATCCTGTATATGATATTAACTTTTTTCACAAATTCTTACATAAAATCTGATCAATTCATAGACTCCAGTGCAAATTCAGTTTGGAATAAGGTATTAGTTGCTGAGATATGAATCGGTAAAATTGTGACGACTTTTTCATAAAAAACAAAATATCTCAAAAACTTTTAGGTTTAACTACAGCAAACCTCTATAAAATCCATTCTTATTTTGTTCGTAGAATCTGAAAATTTATTAATATACATGGCATTCCATAAGAAAAAACACAACTTTGATACGTTCTGTGTATTTTAGGACACCTGTATATTTCAAAAGTTATTTTAAAATATTCTTCCTATAGGTTTCTATCAATCCTAGATATATTTTTTAAATTTTATTAAATAGTTTGGTTGTAATATTCCGTGTCATACCGTAAATAACCCTGTATATTTTTCAGCGATTTTTCAGAAACACGCATTTTCCGCATTTTCGTCATTAATAATGTCAAACATGTGTGTGGCAATTATTCTTAATTTGTGATCCGGCACAGAAATAAAGTTGCGACTATAAAATGTATATTAAATTTAAAAGAATTTATTTTTCAGCAAAGTTTCGTTATTAGCAAATAATTGTTGGAAAACCAGTAATCAAAGCAGACAATTTTTTTTATTACATACGAGTAAATTAAAGATTTATGATTGGTTAAATCAAAACGATAAAAATAGGAAAATATAAAAAGTAATTATTGTCAAAGTAATATTTTTTCGATTAATTCTGAATGATATCCTATAAACTTGAATTCAGGAGTTACATTTAAAAAAGCATTTCGTTTTTATTCTGTTGGAATGACATTTGTGAGTATTCAGCTGTATGAAAGTTTTGGTTTTGTTTGCTATTGATAGACTACGTTTGATTTGTTTTAAACTTAAATAAACAAATAAAAATGTATTCTATACTTTCGTAAAAGAAATTGACATTTTTAATTAAATGTCATTAAAGTTTAAATTTGTTACAAAACGTAAATTTTTTTGTAAGTTTTTATCCGTAAGTGTATTATCCGATATCCCATATATTTTTATGGGATAACATCACTGACATTTTTTTATGTTATGATAACCCATGAGCCAGTTCGCAGTCGATCATATGTATTTGTTCAGATATCAAGTCATGATGTACACTTTTATTAGAATTATTAGAATTTATTTTTAATGAATTGCATTTCAATCTGTGCGTTTTATTACCAGAACATTTATTTTTGTTTAGAAAATATCATTAACTGCATGTCTGCAAAAAATGGGGTTACTTTATGACATTTATATGTTTATTGATTTTTCCGTAAACACAAAAGAATGAAGAATGATGCAAACTATCACATTTGAACTTGGTTTGATTTTTATTCTGTGTGTCCTACATCAATTTTTTTGTTTCTATTTATTTAATTATAAAAAATGTTCTTTTTGTAATCCATTTTCAAAACAATACAATTTTTTTAGTTTTAAGTGGAAACGGACAGCTTGTTAACAAATCCGACATCAACCATCAATCTTATTTGAAAATGTTTTAAGTTGTAGTTGTGTTGAGCTTGTGGATCAATACTATCTTATAAGCCAAACAAAAACATTAGGATTAAATCGATTAAAATCAATAAGATTTTATTATTTCGCAGAGTAGTTTCTCTAAAGAGTTTCCGTACTAAAGTAATACACATGTTTAATTCAAATTGGGCGACAGTAAGTTTTACAATATTATTTCTTTTAAGTTTGATTTGGATTGTTACATACTGTTACTATACTTTTACGTCATAAAATAAAAATAAATATTGAAATATTTATGATAAAAGTTGTTACATGCAAAAAATAAGATAACAACAATTTTAAATCAAAAACTTAACATAAATAAAGGTTGCACAGTAGCTCAGCGGGACAGGGGTAGTCCGTGAAATGTATTGCCTTCATGAAATAAAACGGTCGAGTAATGGGATGCAAAACCGTCAATAAAATTTGTTAAATTTGTCAAAATTAAGAGGTAGAGGAATTACAAGTAAATGATTTTAAGTGCTTTGAAATGATATTAATAAATTGTTTATAGTTTCTACAATGTGCGAAGCATATAGAAGAGCCTGGTTGTAATCTCACAATACTGGATACATTGTTTTCAATATGTAACATTCTTTAAAGTTATTCATTTATAAGGTAAGACAGAATTCATACGACTTGAGATTGCTTTAGACAATTTTATTAGGTAACATTTTGATACAGAAGCGGAGTTCCGATACAAAATTTTCACGATCATAAAATACAAAAACTTACAGTAGAAGTGAGTTAATTATGGGTACCTTTCTATTACTGTATTTGATTGATGTAAATAAGTAATAATGCTAATGGAAAACACAAAAACAGTAATTACTTGTGAAAAATCATTTGAATATTGATTCTGTCGCAGGAAAAACAAAAATAAAATCATATAAGCCATCAACATTACTGGGTTCAAGATTTATTCGTACACAAAAACAAGGTGAATTTCACAGTTTTCAATAAGCTGAAAGAATATTATTACATTTTTGAAACATTTTCGGAGTGAATCAAAAACTGCGTTTGCATACTTTCTTACGGTCAGGCAATATTTTTATTGAATATAAAAATCTGACCACGGTACAAACTCAGTCTTATAACTATTATATGTCCAATTAGTAAGAATCGACTTTAATGTGTTTAATAGGAGAAACTTCATTACATCTTTGATCATAAACAATTAAAGAAATGCATTAATTTTGAGGGTAGGCTTCCAACTATAACTATATTTTTAAATATACTTCAAAATAACACTACCTAAATGTAATTTTTAATATTTTAATAAATTATAAAAAAGTACATGTTTTACCTATTACCTATCATAATCAAGTGCTCTTATAAAAATTATGTGATTGTTGTAAACAAATGCTTTATCGGTACAATATTCGAACGCGGAAAGCTTTTATTTCCTTTAATAAATTTTGACACAAATGTTACAATACTGAACGGTAAAGTGAACATTAGGTACAGAAAAATCAGAACAAACGTAAAATTTTTGTTTAAAATTACTAAACATTTTGTTTTCAGTAAACGGTAATAAATAAAAAATTAATTAATTTAAGGTCAACGGAAAAATTAATGTGTACCTCGGAAAAGTGCTTTTTAATAACCTCGCCAGTTTGCTTGCCTCGGCTAACGCCTCGGCTAGCAAATTTAGTCTCGTACATAAAAGTGCACTTTTTTGTCCTTGTTACATAAATAACTATTTTTGAAATTTGAGAAAAAAGCATCATAAAATATTTATTAAATCCATTTTGAATAAAACTTAAACTGAATGTATTTAAATTTTAATCATCGGTGTTACCAGGGTGAAAGTTTTAAATCTGATAACTTTTAGTAGAAGTTTTATCATTTGACTCTTACTGTTTACAGAAATTAAAAAAAAGAGTTCGTTTTTTTGTTCCGAAGACTAAGTGTATTTTTATATTCATTAAATTATTTTATCTAGCGGAGTTTATTTGTTAAATATTTTAAACTTACTAATAAAATTGACATTTTACTGAAATCATTAGAGGAAAACTGACCTAGATCGGCCAAAAGGTCGACAGTAATAAGGATCATAGTGTATTACACGATCCTGCCTCGTCTCGACGCCTTTAAAAAGAGGAACCAACCCAGTCGGTGGTAATTATATAAAAAAATTCAATAACTAGCATTATGTTGCATACTACTATTTTTTGGGGTGGTGACAGTAACTTTCAACATAATTATCTTCAACAACAATCTCTAAACACCTTAAGTTTATTAATATTATATAGTGCGGTTTCGTGCAACCATAACACTTCCAAATAGTATTCCGCACTAAAACAACTATGCCGATAGTTACTAACGTCAATTCTTTAATTATTATTGCCAACTAAGCGTTGAAAATAATCTCGAATTGTCTGCTTTAAAATGAACACTTGTGAAATTATACTCGAGCTCTCTTGCAATATCTTGCAAATTCTACAGCAGGCTATTTAAAATTATTTCTAAGCCAACACTCAGTTGACGTTAATAATCAAACAATTGACTTTTGCAACTTCTTACACATTTGTCGGCAAAGTTACTTTAGTATGTATTATGTATTGCATTGTTTAATTTTCATCTTATGCACTTATTTTAATTGTGCACTTTACAGACGCATTGAATGTAAAACGTATATAAACGTACATTCCATACTAGTGTAAGAGTGTGTGTTACTTGTATTACCTACACAGGGTGATCTGCGTAGAGCGTACATCAAAAATGTTTTTAACTTGCAGATAAATTAAAAACTTGAAATTCGGTACGCGGACATAATTGAACATTTTTGTTCTACCTAAAGTACTTTCAAACGCTATACAAGGTGTGCCAAAAGTTGCTATCAACTTTCTTATTTTAAATACAAACCTATAATTCTTTTTTATATGAGTCGATTGTACATATAATTCTAAGTTTATATAACCTAAATTATGTTATCTTCTTTTGACGTTTTTTCAAAAAAATAGTGTTTGTAGTAGCTACGAAAAAAAAAATTACCTCGCAAAACAGTTGAGATTATAAAATTAAATTTATGGAGCAGTTAACTTAAAGTCCAGGTTTACTCCTGGTGCCTTACTCGTAATTCCATTTTCAACCATATAGACACAGGCAATTTTCAAATCTCACAATCAAAAATGATAAAACAGTCAATTTTTTCAAATGGTACCTTTGGCTTTTTTTAACAACATTCGAGAGATAATTGAAAATTTTCTATACACAGTTCCTATCAAATGACGTAAAAAAAAGCAGAAGGTGCCACTTGGAAAAATTGACTTTTTGATCATTTTTGATTGTGATATTTAAAAATTATCTGGCTAATATGGAACCTTCAGTAGGACATCAGAAGTAAACCTAGATTTTCAGCAAACGGTTTCATAAATTTTATTTTATAATCTTAACTGGTTTGCTGGATTCAAATTTTTTCGTGAATTATTACAAAAAACAATTTTTTAGAAAAAAATTACATATCAAAAACGGTCAAGGATAAGATACCATAATGTAGGTTATATACACTCAGAACTTATATGGCCAATGTAAAAAAGAATTATAAGTTTGAATTTAAAATAAGAAAGTTGATAGCAACTTTTGGCTCACTCTGTATAGCTGAAGGTCCGAAAATATTTTAGGCAAAACAACATTAATTGATTATGGCCGTGTACCAAATTTAAAGTTTCTGATTTTTCTGCTAGTTAGAAAAGTTTTAATGCACGCTTTACGCAGATCACCCTGTATAGTATCAAGGAATTTATGAACAAGAATTTTGCAAAGTTTAACGAACATCAATAGATAGCGTGTTTAAAAATAAGTAAATTATTTTACCGCCATTTTTCAACCATCCGTAATATTTCTCCCCTTTTTCATAGATAAATTTACAGTTTCACAGTTAAAAATCAATTCCTTCCTCTGAGATCTTTTAGAGTTATCTTAATGGAACCGCTTAAAATTTATTGCTGATTAACCGTGTGATATCTGACTCCAAATTATTCTGTTACTGACCGTCTTTTTCCACCGATTTTCTTAATGTTCTTGCAGTATGAAATCCTGTGTTCAGATTTGATTCTTTATACCGCACCTAATTTTCATAATTCCTGCACTAAGAAAATGTTGTCTTCAGATTTGATTCTTTACGCAATCTCAGTAGTGCAGCTTCTAATTCTCCTAGCACGAAAGAATCCGAGGTAGTTGATTTAATTTTAACCCCAAAGTCTGCAGTGCAATTTCTATTGGCTAAAATTTTTATTCATAACGTCTCCGACTTTACTACGAACCCTTGTTTTACTTTAAAACAACCTAAAACCTCCCTTGTTAAAAAGTGACCGTTCAATTTACAGTAATACTACAGAAAGCCAATATCAACAGTACCGTCGCTACATTCGACCGATTTTGACGGCTGTGATAACCTTGCGGAACAGCTTGAAGACGTCATCTTTAACGCAGTCGAGCTGGTTCATCACAACCCGGGTCCGCAAAATCTTCGATGAGCACATCGAGGAATCAATCGCAGTACACAGACGTTTTAAACAACTACGTTTCGAATAATCTATCCCTATAAACTAAGGGTATTTTACATTACATCCGTAACTATTCTATTTACAGAAACTCAATAAATTATTACCAAAATCCGAAAGATTGCGTTCAAATTTACGTGCACGTAAGATGTCAAACCGTGGAAGTGACTACATGTTACCGCCGATAAATTTAGAGTGCGGCGACAATCCGGTCCGGAACTATTAGAAGTTGTTGTATTAATTTTTATTACTACAAATTGTGATTCATATTTATTTGTTTATAAGTAAACACTTGTGTAAATATCCAAACTGGGGTTTAGTTTTCTCTGGGTGAAGCAATTCCACGCACAAAATAAATATTGACTCACCCGTGTGCTCAATTAACACCTTATTACTGGTTGTTGAGCAAGATGTGTTACAACAGAACTCTACATTGCTCTGATACTAACACACATGTAAACAAAGTATCGTTGCAATTTAATTATTTTGAAAACAAAATTTAAAAAACCTTAATAAGTACCAACAATTGTTTAAATTATCTAACTCGTAAACCTTACTTACTTCGGGACTAAACGATGTTACGCCCACTCTTCCTTGAAGCTTTAAGACAACTTGAAAATTTGCTCTACAAAGAGAAAAAAATTGCGTTTAAGAAAAATAATTTAAACAAAAGTTACAAACAATAAAAATTTTTTCTTTTTTCTTTCTACCTTTTTTAAATTTGTTTGCAAAAGTTAATAAAAGGAATTTTGGTTTAAACATCGTTGCGTAAATTCTTATTTTATCTATAAGATGTGGAGTAAATAGAGGTTTAAAAATTTTTTGTTTAAACCGTCGCATACCATCTTAGTTATAAGATACGTTTTTCTGGCCGGGATCATTTTTTGTTGCTCTTGAGTGGCGCTATCTGTCAATATTTTCTTAACTTGCATAAAAATATTGATTTGACCGCTAGTCAAATTTTTCTGTCTTAGTTACCATAGTTACCTACATTCATCTTTAAAAATTTTGTGTGCACCACTGTCAAAAAATGTGATTTCGTCCTCGTTTGACAAAAACAGACATTTTTTAGCCTTGATACATAAATAACTATTTTGATGCCAAAGGAACGGTACTTACAAGCGTTCTTTTCTCACTTAACAGTTGTGCAAAATTGTATTTCTAAAAATATATATAGTGTGTCCCAAATTGTCATCAATAACGACAAAAATTTTTTTGTGGGTGTCATCTTGGATTGGATTGGATTTGAGTTATTAATTATGAATACATAACATGTACATACTGGAATAGATTGTAGTTAAGTTTAAAAAAATTTAATTAAAATGTAAACTTAATTAATTTACTATTAATTTGAAAATGTTTCTCCAAATTTTTTTTAAATTAATTATATTTCTTTCTTTGTAATAGATTATCCTTCTTGGTGGAGAGGTTATTTAAAAAAAACTCGCTTATTTTTGATTCAATTTTAAGCAACGTTTCGGAAGCTTTTTAATCGTTGATCCTACTAATACATTCCAAAACAAAAATAATAATATTGTTAATACTTTATTAAAAAAAGGGCACATAGAATTTTACATGTACAAAAAACTAATCACATACACTAGCAATGCACCAAAATTTTATGGTTTAATTAAGATCTATAAAAAACACAATCCTATGTCCCATTGTTTCTTGCATAGGAACTCCCACATATTCTTATCACAATTTATTTTTATGATCATTTTCACTTATAACATAAAAATTTCTTTCAATTAGTAAGTTATATTAATAACAAAAAAGAGAAATTACAAAAATCATACTCTTGTTTCATTTGATGTTACTTCTTTATTCACGAACATCACTAAAGAACTTATTATTAAATTAATTGAAAATATTGGAACCAGTTAAAATATTATACCACATTAGAATTATACGAATTTCTACAAATAATTGAATTTTTATTCAATTCTAGTTATTTCAATATGATGGAAAGTATTACTTACAAATTTTCGGATCTGCTATGGGTAATCCCGCATCTCCGATATTGGCAAATCCTGTGATGCATGATTTATTAACAGTGGCTATAAAAACGTTAAATTATACTCCTATTTTCTTTTATGTCTACGTTGACGATGTTATAGCATGTATTCCCACAAACAGTATCAATGACACATTAGAAATATTAAACAATTATAACCAACACATTAAATTTACTGTAGAGATTGAAAAAATCAAAAACTTCCTTTTCTAGATATAGAATTAATAAGAGATTTAGACAATAACACGATATTAATTGACTATTATACAAAACCGATTGCTTCGAATCGTATTATTAACTATTTTCAAAACACCCACACCATCAAAAACTTAATATTATTAATTCTCTTAAAAACAAGATTAAAAATTATGTAGTACTCAACTATTAGAAAAAAATTTAAATCTACTGAATACAATTTTACAAAAAATAACTATCCAAGAAAACTATCTACAAAATTAATTTACTATAATAATATTCCACCACCCAATAATCAACTAAATGTTACTAATATTACTAATGACATAAATAATCCCAACACCGTTTCAACTAATACATGCATACAATACAAAAAACTAATCAACATACCTTACCTAAGTTATAAAATAATTAATATATTAAAGAATAATCAACTAAAAATAATTTTATACAATAAAAATACTATATAATACGTGTTACACAAAACTAAAAGACAAAATTATTTCTACACAAAAATCTTCCGTTATCTACAAAATTAACTGTTTAGGATGCAATATGTACTATATAGGTCAAACAAAACAAAAACTAATCAATAGAATGAAAAATCATAAGTATGACTGTACGAAAAAAGTGACAATACAGCACTCTCGATACATCATTTATCAACGGGTCACAATTTTGATCTCACAAATCCTACAATATTGGACTTTGAAGAAAATTACAATAAACGTCTTATATCAGAAATGTTACATATAAACCTGTACAAAAATAATATTAACTTCAAAACAAACAGCCAAAATCTGAGTACATGTTATAACAATATAATTAGTAAAATCAAAATTAAATCATAAAGACCTTTTTAATAAAATTTATATAATATTTTGTTACTAATGTCAATTTTCTATCCAAAAGTTTAATATTTAACGTTTCTATAACGCCGACGTTTATTATCGCTTACTTATCATTTTATACAACTTTTATACAACTTTCACATTAAATTCAATTTAAATGTTTGTGGATTTTACTCAATGTACATTTGTTATAGTTTATAGTGTTATTTACAAGTATTTATTTATCTATGTTATTTATTTTGTGTAATTATAAGTGTTATTTTATTTATATTCATATTTACAAGTTTTATAATAGTGTACTATGAACATTTGTTCGTAACTTCAAGCATGACCACCTTATTTTACATCAATTAAGTAAGTTATTTTCTATCTTAACCAGTTATAATTGTGTAATGTAGTAAGTTATGTTTATCAATTCGTTTTTCTAATCATCTCCAGAGCCTGATGAAGAAAGCATGAATTAAAAAAAGCTTCCGAAACGTTTGCTTAAAATTGAATCAAAAATAAGCGAGTTTTTTTAAATAACCCTCTCCACCAAGAAGGATAATCTATCACAAAGAAAGAAATATAATTAATTTAATTAATTTAGCTTACCCTCAGAATACTTGAGTTTCTTTTAAATAAAATATTGATTCAATTTAAATAACATTTTTACTAGGATCTAAATGCATAAATTTTTATTTATACAAAAATTTATTAAAATTACATTTTGATTACAAGTTTAAACTAAATACTTATTTATGTTTAATGATACAAATTTTAAACTTCAAATACCGTTTTAATTAAAAATAAACTTAATAACTAACTTTTTTGCTGTAATGGAATTTTGCATGATCTCGATAATGAGGACATTTCTTTGTTTTCCAAATTTTTATTTTTGATTTTTACTCGTGGTCACTTTATTTGTTGATGTATTATTTATCCATTTACTACGATAGATAATAACAAATAAAACAAAAGCGGTTTTCACTATTTATTTTTCACTTAGCATAATTTTGTTCCACTTACTAATCATTGTCGATGGACACTAACAATTGTTTTTCTTCATATCTATTTACAATAATTATTTTTGACCACAATCATCAACCGTCTATCATCGAATCTATTATTATTATTTTATCTGGACCCGTTGGGTGTTTATTTAAAGTGTCTATTACAAATTCATCTTGACCCGTGAACTGTCTTTTACCGAGTGCTAACTATATTAATGAGTTGGGTGTTCAATCACGAGTCTATTTTTTGTTCACTTTTCGAAACTCAAAATTATATGTCTTCAGTACAGATTATTTAAACTTTAGTTCATTTGCCCTCACAAAATGTGACTTTCTTACGCCCGCCAGACGCCAAACTATCACGCACTTATCTTGTCACTTTTAAATTGTCTCACGCAAAACACATTCAACAAGCTTATCAAAATAAACACCCATTTCTACTAAAACCTTAATTGCAACTAAACAAAAGTACTTATTTACGCAAATCTAATTTCCTTTCTTAAATAAATTATTAAATTATAATTACCTTAATTTTACGTTGTATTATTATTTTCCGTCGACCTCATTATAAAATTGAGTTTTACGTACTCCCTGAATAATCATAAAGTAACACTTTTTAACTGTAATACTTTTCGTCCGCAAACACTTTTCGTCCGCAGACATCTGTCAATGTCAATTATTATTTTATGTCAAATTAAATAAAGTCGAAGTAACCAGTATGAAAACCCATTTTTAAGAAAGGATGAATTTAGTGACTACATAGGATATTACAGTACTTTAGGTACATACTGAAACATTTTAGATACTGCAGAATATTGTTTGTTTACTTCCATTTATAACCTCAATTTCTCAATCCCACACAACTTTGAACAAAAACAATTTGTTGTTCAAATTACAAGTAAATGATTTTAAGTGCTTTGAAATGATATTAATAAATTGTTTATAGTTTCTACAATGTGCGAAGCATATAGAAGAGCTTGGTTGTAATCTCACAATACTCGATACATTGTTTTCAATATGTAACACTTTAACTTCTTTAAAGTTATTCATTTATAAGGTAAGACAGAATTCATACGACTTGAGATTGCTTTAGACAATTTTATTAGGTAACATTTTGATACAGAAGCGGAGTTCCGATACAAAATTTTCACGATCATAAAATACAAAAACTTACAGTAGAAGTGAGTTAATTATGGGTACCTTTCTATTACTGTATTTGATTGATGTAAATAAGTAATAATGCTAATGGAAAACACAAGAACAGTAATTACTTGTGAAAAATCATTTGAATATTGATTCTGTCGCAGGAAAAACAAAAATAGAATCATATAAGCCATCAACATTACTGGGTTCAAGATTTATTCGTACACAAAAACAAGGTGAATTTCACAGTTTTCAATAAGCTGAAAGAAGATTATTACATTTTTGAAACATTTTCGGAGTGAATCAAAAACTACGTTTGCATACTTTCTTACGGTCAGGCAATATTTTTATTGAATATAAAATGATTATAAGTCTGACCACGGTACAAACTCAGTCTTATAACTATTATATGTCCAATTAGTAAGAATCGACTTTAATGTGTTTAATAAGAGAAACTTCATTACATCTTTGATCATAAACAATTAAAGAAATGCATTAATTTTGAGGGTAGGCTTCCAACTATAACTACATTTTTAAATATACTTCAAAATAACACTACCTAAATGTAATTTTTATTATTTTAATAAATTATAAAAAGTACATGTTTTACCTATTACCTATCATAATCAAGTGCTCTTATAAAAATTATGTGATTGTTGTAAACAAATGCTTTATCGGTACAATATTCAACGCGGAAAGCTTTTATTTCCTTTAATAAATTTTGACACAAATGTTACAATACTGAACGGTGAAGTGAACATTAGGTACAGTAAAATCAGAACAAACGTAAAATTTTTGTTTAAAATTACTAAACATTTTGTTTTCAGTAAACGGTAATAAATAGAAAATTAATTAATTTAAGGTCAACGGAAAAAATTAATATGTACCTCGGAAAAAGTGCTTTTAATAACCTCGCCTCTTTGCTTGCCTCGGCTAACGCCTCGGCCAGCAAATTCAGTCTCGTACATAAAAGTGCACTTTTTGTCCTTGTTACATAAATAACTATTAAAATAACTTTTTCAGTGCAATACATAACGTTTTAGTGAAAACACTGTTATTTAGTTTGAAGGGGTAAAATGAAACATTTGTTTTCATAGTCAATTCAATGTAATAATAGTTACCAAATACGCTAAAACGTAAATTGAACATCAGAAATTTTTAAATTATAATATCCAAGATGGTGCCCATTGGAAATATAAATTTACCCTATTCAAAAACTATGAGAGTAATTCTGTTTTTGAAAGTTATTAACAGTTTATTTTAATCAAACAAGCAACTTTTGTTCGAAAACCTTTTCACATAATTGATAAGAAAAGCATTGATTGCAAAGATAAAAACGTACACTTGTTCTTAATTTTGAACACACTAATAACGAAAATTAAAATACAAGTTGCAAATTTTGTTATATTTGTCTCAATTTTGATAAAAATGTGTGGCGTTTAAATAAGGTCAATATTAATGTAAGCCAATGAATTGTCAAGTTAAGATGAACAACGAGAAAAGTATGATCTAAAATTTGATTAAGCACAACTGTATTGATATTGAGAGCTAATAAAAAGACCATAAAAAGGACATTTATTTTATGTCTTACTTTGTAAAATGATCGTAAGCTTTTTTATGTATCAAAATAGACTCGAGATAGATTTTCTCACTTTTTTGCATTTTATAAAAACGCTTTGTTGAATTTTTTAATTAAGCACATTGTTCAGGCTTTTGCGTTTGTACTAAATAATGCAAATAACTGGATTGTATGTTGAAATGACTCACATAAATATTTCATGTTTATTAAATTTGTTTAGGTAGGGGTGCAATATATTTCCGTCTGTTTAAAATATTTTCTTTTCTCAATCGGTACTAAGTTGAACTATTAAAATAAATTCTTATATCGTTTAGCAAATTTCATTTTAAAAATTAATATTATCTATTATTGTATGTAATTACCATAACACATTGTTAATTCATTACTGTTATGTACTTTTTGAGATTATTTAACACTAAAAAGCTTAAATACCCATCCGCAAATTTCATATTACATTTTGATATTTTGCAGGTGTATTTTAAAGATTAGATTTTTTTGATGATGTGAGTTACAGTATGTAAATTATTCCTGTTTTTATAGTAATAATGCGTTATTTAATCAAAAGTTTGCATTGTCGTCAAAGTACGTTTGAGCATTATGCAAAGGAGCATTGGGATTGTACTTTCATAGAGTCAACATTTGCAAATCTAAATGTGTCATTTACAATATTGTCTTAGTCCATTGTTTCTTACATTTGTGTAAGTATTTAGGTTAGCTCTGTAACAGAATTCAAAGGTTAAGTATATGTATTGATTTCAAACACAACGACAAAATTACAAAATTTTTAAATTAAATTGAATTACGGTTACTTACACAAACTTCTGGTAATTTAGTATATTGTTAATACACTAATAGTTCGCACTTTAAGACAAAATAATTATTTCAATAAAACCTGCAAAATTTTGACACATAATTTCATATATGCAATAATTATACAGGGTGTCGCTGTACTTGACTGACAACGCCCTATACCAGAGAGGTCACGTAAATTGGTATATAGTTTGTATAACTTCTTGAACAATTTACGCTTAACCTTTTTTTAATCGAATTAATAGTATGAATTGAAGCAAATTGTTTAGCAAAACGCTGATGGGCAAATTGCACTATTTTTTTGACCTAAAATGAACAGAGAATTTAAACAAAAGTTTTTAATTATTTGGTCAAGTGGCGTAAAAAAATAGAAGAGTAAAAGTTGTCATTAATCCTTATAGCACACCACTGGTTAAATTTTTGAAAAGTTTGTTTATGTCAAAATATGACTTCCTGGAAGAGCATATTGGTCACCAAATTGAAAAAAAAAATTTAATGGCATTTTTGATTTATTGCAAATTTTTTATTTTTATTTTAAACTTTCAACACCCTGTATCTTAGCAAACCCTGTATACAGGGTGTCCAGAAACACTTCTGCCAAACGGAAACTACAGGTACTAGAGGTTATTTTATTTCGATTAAGTCAAATTACCTTAATCCGAAAATGCTTTCTAAGAGAGCTACAGCTCTTTGAAGAAGACATCGTTACAAAAGTTTTCTTTAAATTATTCAAAAATGCCGTTATTTAAAAATACCAAACTTTGTATAATCAATAAACGATTACAAACCCGTCATTTGCTGTAATTAATTTTTTTACAATCACTACAAGCGTATCAGTAGGGGCAAACCAACGGGTATTTTTATTAAAAAGATTTTGTTAATATTTCAAAGCCAACTTGACGTTACAGATACAATTTTATAATGATGTTATGTTAGAAACACAAAAAGTTTAAATTTATTTTTTTCAAAAACGGTTCATTGTATCGATTTCAAAAAAGAGGACATTTTTTATAAAAATTATCTTGAATTTTTCGAATTTGGTATCAGATAGAACAAAAAGTAAAAAATAGAACATTTTTAATACAAATACCCGTTGGTCTCCCCCTACTGATACGCTTATGATTGTAAAAAAATTAATTACAGCGAATAACGGCTTTTGTAATTGTTTATTGATTATACAAAGTTCGAAATTTTTAAGTAAAGGCATTTTTAAATGATTTAAAGAAAACTCTTATAACGATGTTTTCTTCAAAGGGCTGTAGCTTACTTAGGAATTTCGGATTAATGTAATTTGAGTTAAATCGACATAAAAATAACCGCTAGTACCTGTAGTTTCCGTTTGGCAAAAGAGTTTCTAGACACTCTGTATAAGATTTCTACACAATAATTATTGTAATTAACATGTGTAATCAATAAATTTATTATTATTATTATTAGTATTCTAATATAATATCAATATTTCCAACATTAGGTTTATTAAAATTTTCTTATTAAATTACCTTGAGAATATTGTAATCCCGCTTTACAAAAAAATGTATGTATGTATGTATGTACTCTGACCTAAAAAACCTAGAAAAACGATTTGATTCAAATTTCATATATAGATTTTTCTAGAAGCTATTCAAATGTACTTTTCTTTCTTCCCCTAAAATTAGAAGTGTAAAATTAAAAAAAAATTATTTTTACAAAACAGGCACTATTAATTTTCCTTGAGAGAGAATTTCATCTTTTAAATTTTGTTCATTAACGACTGCAACAATTGTTTTTAAAAATACTTCATTTGACATTAAATTATATAGGTTTTTTTAAACTTTCATGTTTTTTCTATTCTTAAAATTAAGAGTAAAAAATTTAAAAAACCGATTTTTTCTGAAACGGCTTAAACAATTTTTTTATAGTATAGTATGTTAGAAGATTTACACAATAGCTAATTTTGTTTTTTTCTAAAAAACTTAATCAAGGGCGAATGTCATCCCTTCAGGTTTTTTTAAAAATGACTGAAACGTTGTTCCTCGCAATTAAATCTTTAGACATTAAATTATATAAGATTTTCTAAAGGTTTCTGAAATAATTTTTTTCTTTTTTATCCTTAAAGTTATGAGTGTAAAATTGAAAAAAATTGATTTGCACACGTATAGTACATTACAAGGCTCGCAAAATAGCTAACGTCGTTTTTCCACAAAACTCAATTAAGGCTGTTTTATTACTCGGGACAATTTCAGATTTCTAGTAGGCGGTTCACTATTTTTATTTCTTGTTACATAAATAGCTATTTGTTGTTTTTTCTGTTTCTAAAACTGTTTAAAATGCACGTGATGTACAAAAAAAATTGACATCAACAATTCAACAAAATACAATATTTCAATTCAACAATATATTATTTATCTATTAATATTAATCGGCTTCCAAGTCTGGCCTGTTGCGCTCAGAAAAATTCACCCGCGAATACATTTAAAAATTTTTAAAAAAAGTAGGGTTGTCAGAAAATTATTATCTATGCGACGCAGGAGTCGAAATTTGGGCTTATAAAGAAATCCATTTTTCTATCATTTTACGTTTTAATTAAATTAAATACAACAAAATTAGTTCTTTGAACAATAAATTACACTAAACGGACCATATTTTTACTGATTTTAAAGATAGTTTAAAAATGAACTTTTAGTTTTAAGAATTTGACATGGAAGTATAG
Organism: Abscondita cerata; assembly: GCA_030710515.1. Lineage (NCBI taxonomy): Eukaryota > Metazoa > Arthropoda > Insecta > Coleoptera > Lampyridae > Abscondita > Abscondita cerata. The sequence goes on from JALBCR010001266.1 coordinate 24,645, forward strand.
ATACCGCTGATTTTTTTAAATTTTAATACTTAGTTTACAAAATATATTCCTAAATACTACAACATTTTCGGCAAATTTTGACCTCTGAATTCGATTACTCAAAATCGACTAGAAGGAATTTCTAGAAAATAAATTATGTTGTCAACAAAATCGCGCTATCAGTTTTTCTCAGTTAATGTTACCAATAATTTTGAGTAAATGTTTTACAAGTACCTAATTCTCCTCGGGCACAAATGCCGATTGTTGACACGAATGGAACATTTAATCAAAATTATCTGGTATACATTACAATCACGAAACATATCGTCACCTTGGAGTTACACTGTTGTATGTCGCATTTTTGCCAAATTTGAGTTTTCAGTATTACAAAGTTGTATGTAGGATAAAGTTCGTACTCACAGAGTTACAAAAGTATAAGTAACATCTTGTGGAATAGACAACCAAAAATACGAAGTTGTATCTGCATAAAGCAATTATTTCAGACTCACGAAGTTGTATGTGCCCATACACCTCTGTAACACTACAATTTTATAGATTACCTATTCCACTGCTACTAGATACAACTTTGAATGATGGATGCAAAACAAAACTTTATGGCGGGTAGTAACGCCATGTCGGTTCAAAAAGCTCTAAGAATATAAAATAGGGTATATAACACTGCCAATGAATAATAGACACTGGTAAAAGAAGAGTCGTACACATTGTCTGTTAGTTTTTGTGATCTGAAGGTAAGCATTTTATCTTATATTCGACTAAAATAACAAACTGAGAATAGATGAAAAATTCAGTTAAACTATTTTGAATTTATTTTTTATTTGAAAAGTTCAAGGTGTTTTTGGACGGAATGCTAAACGATTCAAGCCATTCAGAGTCTGAAAATAATATTCCGCTGATTGAGTTAAGGTAAATTCATTATTGATATAAGTAGCTACTTAATTCAGTTTGTAAGACATGTTTGTTATATTTTAGAAAAAGAATATTAAGTAAACGAAACGTAGCAGAAAATATAACAGATTGTCATGGAAATGATTTAGAAAAGGATGCAGATTACGTGCCTTTTAAATCTTATCATAAATCAAATTAATCTGTTTACAATGAAAATTGTAATGCTGGTAGACATAGTGCTGACACTGGTATCAGTGTTAAAACTAGATCTCCTCAAATTGAATTACCTACTGAATTATTGACAAAGAGACAAAGATATCCATCAGCATGAAAATGCAGTATTAGGAAAGAAGCACATGACACAGGCAAATAGTATATATTTGTAAGAAAAAAGGTGGTTTAAGCTAAGAAAATTAAGATTGTAAAATACTGTTGGATGAGGTGTCTGTATAAATGCCAAACAGTTATTTCTGAAGATGAAAGAAAACCCATTTTTGATTGTTGTTATACCCTAAATAACCATGGTAAAAAATTGTTTATATTATCCACAACAAAAAATTTTACTGTAGAAGGGCGTAGAAAAAACAAAACTAATACAAACAGTAGAAGGACCAAACCTTTGCATATTATTTTCAAATTGGAAGCAGACAAATTCAAGTATGCAAAAACTTTTATCTAGGTACATTAGATATCGGTCAAACCCCAATTTATACAGCACGTTCTAAAATAGATATTTCAAGTATACTAGACGTTCCAAAACAAGAAAATATAAAATACCTCAGACGATGTCAATTTTGTAAAACAGCATATAGAATCTTTCCCTAAAGTCGACTCTCATTACTGCCGGACCAATACACAAAGGCTTTACTTAGATCCTAATCTGAATAACAAGAAAATGTATAGTCTCTATGTTGAGTTGTATGAACAAGCTAATAAACAACCTGTAAAAGAATCATTTTAAAGAAAAATATTCTGCAATGAATATGATTTATTCTTTCATGAGCCAAAGAGAGACAGGTGCGACTTATGTAAAGAAGTCAATATGAATAAAATTGAAAATGTACTTACCGATGAGAAAAAACAGAAATATGAAAACCATATAAAAGAAAAAAATGTAACAAGAGATGAAAAAAGAAGAGACAGAGAAAACCACAGTTTCACATTTTTGGTGTTTGATTTGCAAAATGTTCTACCTTGCCCCAAAACAGAAATCAGTAATTTTTAATACAAGAGCAAACTCAATGTATATAATACATAATAATAACCGCAATATTATCTAGCACAAAACAAGTTTACTGTGCTGAATGGCATGAAATGTTAATGGACAGAACTGGGAAGTGCATTGATCAAAATTTTGAAAACTGTTTTTGCAGACAATAAGGTTTTAAAGAAACTAATACTTTGGAGTAACAGCTGGGTACCACAAAATCGTAACTCGCTGATGTCCCATGCCATTGCGTTTTTCCTAAATCAAAACGTAACAGTCGAATTTATAACAACAAAGTTTTCAAAACCTGGACATTCTTCTGTTCAGGATGTAGACTGTGTGCGTAGCTGCATTGAGAGAGTTTTAAACATAGCAGAATACTTCTCACCTGTTTCGCTTTTACGACTTCTTCTAAAAGTTAATTTATCTAGACCATACAAGGTTATACAGATGAAAACAGCTGATTTCAAAGAGTCATGCACGTCTGGGTTTAATTATAAAGTGATCCCTTTTTCAAAAGTAAGTGCTTTGAGATTCACATCACTTTTCAGTACAATGGAATAAAACTGATGTCACAATATCCTCATTGTTTCTTTGCGAGGACTTCCAAGAATGGTAGTGAGTATTCCTTTCTTTCTCCATGGTGAATTTGATGGATGGCTTAATGTTGTTCAGGTGGTGTAGAGAAAAGTCTAGCTGACGGTTGCTATGGTTCCAAATTATGAACGTATCGTCTACATATCTGAGCCATAATTTTGGTTTAAATCTCGCTTTTTCCAGTACTTGGACCTTGAACCAGTTCATGTAGATGTTGGCGATTACCGGTGAGAGAGACGAACCCATAGGAAGACCGTCGTCTTGTGCAAAGAATTCGTCCTTTAATTGGAAATATGAGTTCCTGAGGCAGCATTGTAGAAGTACCATTATCCCTTTAACCGGCAGCAAAGTTCTATTATGTAATTTCTCGTCCTCTAGCAACTTCTTCTGAATAATTTCTAAAGATTCTTCAACCGGAACATTAGAGTAGTTTCTACATCGAAGCTGACAAAACGATCTCGTTTTTGTAGTTCTATAGACTCAAGAATCTCTACGAAATGTCTGGAATCCTTTACAAACGATGGGCTGCCATCTTGAAGTGGTCGTAGAATTGGAAGTAAGAACTTGGCTAGTTGGTATGTGGGTCCATAACGAGAGCTAGTTATTGGTCAAAGCGGCATGTTGTCTTTATGTATTTTTGGTAATCCATATAAATGCGGTGGTTTGGTGTGGTGTGGCGTAAGAGTTGTCCTTGTTCTCGAAGAAAGGTATTCTTCGTATTTCTTCAATATCTGGTAAACCTTTTCCTCCAGGCTGGAAGTGGGATCTTTCTTCAAGCGTCGGTAGTTCCCTTGTCGTAGAATCTCGTCTGTTTTTTGGTCGTATGTATGGGAATCCATGATTACTGTTGCTTTTCTTTTGTCAGCTGGCAGGATTTTGATGGATTTATTCTTCTGTAGTTCTTTAAGGACCAATATCTCCCGTTTTGTTATGTTGCTTTGTTCTTTCCTTTTCTTCTCCAGTACACTCCGGACTTTCCACTTGAACTCCGTTGCTTGTACCGGTTCTAACTTTGTGGTCTCCACAGCACTCACAATGTCGAGAATAAGAACTTCTTTGCAATTAACGGCAAAATTAAGTCCTTTTTCCAAAAGTAAATTATCCGTGATTGATAATGGATGTGATGAAATGTTGACAATGGTTCTCTTCGGTACTTTCCGAGTATTGGTTGGTTCTTGTTGGTTTCGAGTTAGATTTAACCATTTTCTGTTGTGAGCCAGTTGTTGTTTTCCTCGAATCTTGTCACAGACGGTGTCAATCTTTCGGAGTATCGGTGCTAAATCTTCTTCCGAGATGATTAATTTTATTTCTTCGAATTTCAGTGTAGCGTTTTGGATTAGTGTGGCCTTCTTCCAACGATGATAGTTGATTTGCGATTTAATCAGAGCCAGGCTATCTCTTTCAACAATCTTGCGTGCTTTTTCACCCTGGATTGGGGACTTCAAACGGAAGCCCTTGGGTATGATGTGATTGTCTCTGGCCGTCCGTAAAAACATTATGTGCGTCTCTTCCTTCGTAATCTTGATCCTGATTTTCTCATAGTCTCGAAATTTGTTGCTGATTCCGGGTCCATACCGGTCCTCCAACGTACGTTTGAATGGTTTAGACAATGTTAGAGGAAACTAAAAGACCCTTAGATATCAGGTTGAAGGAACATAAAACCCATACGCAGAGAGGAGAGACTTTGAAATCCGCCATTGCCCAACACTCCTGGGAAAAACATCACAAAATGAAATGGTCGGAGGCAAGAATTATACACCGAGAAGAGCACTGGTACAAGAGAAAATTTAAAGAAACAGCGTTTATCAAAAACAACAAGAATGTCTTTAGTCAACCCAGCGTAGAGATTAACAATGTGTGGAAACTCTTAATTAGACGCCTGAGTCTGAACTACTGAGGGCGTCAACAATATTAACAATATAACAGGTATAAAATATGAAAATAAAATATGCATGTATATAAATATAGAAATAACCATACGTATATATTACTAAAAAAGTCCTCAAGAAATAAAAAGCTATGCAATCTGGAGCTATGATATTTTGTATTTTCTATAGAGTAATTTTTGTTTGTTTACATCCAACTTTGTGACAAATCTGCTTTTAGTTTTAAATATAAAATTGCTCATCTCAAGAATCCCTAATCATGGAAAGGGCAGTATGCTATTACAAAGTTGATTCTGCAAGAATATGAAGGGAGAATACCCGCCATTCACCTTACCATTAATTTCTGAGCTAGAAAAATATTTATTGCACTCGAAGAAGAGTTTGTATCTAAGTCTACACTTGGTAACCCCATGGTAGAGCATACCTGAAAACCAATCTTAAATTCCTGAATAGAAATGTTAAAGAATTTAGCTTCAATACCAACTCGCTGCAATGTTTGTTAAAGCTTAGATGTTTATCGAAATAAACTACAAGAAATTTAGTATTCTCTATATTTGACACGCTTGAAAAACTAATATTAACATCTCTTGCATTTCTTTTGTCTATTATGAAAGCTGTCTTTGATTTATTTAGAAATGATTTATGAAAAGAAAACACTCAACCTATTTTATCCGTAACTGTGTTAACTTTAAATGGAAGAATATCTGTATTTTTATCTGATATGTATACTAATGTATCATCAGCGTAGAAGATCAGTGAAGCTTCTAAACAATGAAGATTTAGATTGTTAAGGAACAGAACAAATTAGAAATGCACCAGTACTGATCCTTTGTTTACAATGGGCTGTGGTAGATATATTATCTTTAACATAGTTTATAGATACATATGGCTTCCGATTTCTCAAATAGAATCTACCCAACATATAGGTAATCCTCTAATTCAGTTTTTATATAAAACCTGCTTTAAGGGCAAGTAGTCCACACATTCAAAAACTTTGGAGATATTGCAAAAAATTGTTAGCAAATGGTAATTACGGCTCATCAAAAACTGAAACCTATTAAATATTTCTTTTAAACCGATAGAAGTACATCGTAAATAAATAGTTTTTTGTTCAGTTTCAATTTAAGGTTATAAACTTTGTTTAAAACAAAATGTCAAATTACAAACGTTTTAAATATTTATTTTGGCCTCGAATACTATAAATGCAGTATTACCTGTCAGTGTTAGTCAAAGTAGGTTCCATTTACTGGTATTATATTATTTGATTCTAGAGTATTGTTTTGTAAATCTACATTAATCATACATGAATCCTGTGCAAAAATTTAGTGGTTTCTTTTTGATGTGGAAGGGCCTTCATCGCTGATAATTTTTGCAAGTTCAACTTTTTTCTTTGTAGACTGTTCAATGTAGCCTTCTGCCACCGCAGAAGATCTCCAGTCACCATGTTTTTTGATAGCAACAAGATTTCCACCTCGATTCACTGACAACGTGGCTGAAGTTCTGCGGAACCAGTGCCCTGTGTAATCTGCAGCACATTCAAGTTTTAGAAAAGCAGCAATTTTGGAAAGAATTCCACCAATTGTGTTAAGACCTACTGGTGAATTAATACATCGACCTTTTTTGTATTTCATAAAAAAGTTTTTCAGGTTTCCAGTTAAATTTAAACGTATCTTAATATAATTCTTAAAAATTTCTACCCAATCTAGTTTTGTAATTGCAAAGGTTCTATATATATTATTTTTAGTTTCAGGTAATTCAATAAATATGATATCATCTTTAATTTTAACATTTTCAGTTTTTAGAGTGTATAACTCATTCCTTCGGCAGGCACCACTAATACCTATCATCAAACCTGTCTGTAATTAATGATAGTTGATTAACATATTTACCAATCATAATAGAAATATTTACTTACTTTCATAAGAAGAAAATCATCATCGCAGGCAGTGTTTAAAAAGTTGTTACTTGGTCATCCTCTAAAATTTTACTTTTTTCGGTTTGTAATTTTAGTTTTAACTTTTAAATATGTTATCAATTTAGTGGAGTTAGAAATATCCAAATTTTCGTAAATTTTTAAGCAAGTTTTAATCATTGATTATATTGCCCAAAGAGATTTTTTTTCTTTATCGACAAATTCTTTAAAATAGCACAACAAAACACTCTCAGAATATGTTTTAATTGACTTTGTTTTACACCACCGTTTAAAACTATTGAATTGATTTAAGTACCGTTCTTTGGATTTTTCAGGTAATAAATCTGAATTTAAATTAGCTGCTATTAATCGTATTCCCTCTGGAGTTACATTTAATTCACTCTCCAACTCTGATTTGGACATTTTATTGTTTAAATCACTCTATTAAAAAAAATGCTATTATTAATTATTATCACACTATGTAATTAAGATGTCCGCTTGTATAACATTTGTTTCCACAAACCACTTATTTCTTGTTAATTAAAATTCTACAATAAAAAATAACTGTTTATGAGTATATGTATAATAAGAAAAAGGTGAAATGTACAATTATATAATATATATATATGATGGTAATTAATACGGATAGTTGTTGTGACGTCAACAATTAATACACTTTAATTACAAAGTGTTTAAATTATTTGTTATTTAACATATTTTTATGTAGTATTCAATTTGCCTACTGCTGAAGTAATCTTAAAATTTATAGAGAAAATGTTAGGATATTATTATAATCTAAGTCGAGTAAACAGGTAACAGGGAAGCATATTAGAAATTACTGTAAGCTGCCTGCGACTAGTGGTTAATCAGTTATCAATATCAGTCAGAGGTCCTATATTCTTGAATCATGCTACCAATTCATCGAACGACTCCCTATAACTAGAATAAAAACAAATTTCTCGAATTTGTACTGATATATCACAAGACTTTATATCTCATGATTTCAAGAATAGTACCCCAGGTGTCGGCTTTTCTCATGCATATCTGTTCTATATGAAACTCCAACTCAATCAGGCCCTCGTCTGTGGCTTGGGCCTGAAACCGAGTTGTCGCGCTGTAATAGCTATTTACATTCGAATGCGGTAAGTTCAAATTTAAAGCGCGACAACTTTGTTTAAGACACGAGCCCGAAAGGCGAGTGTCTTATTAGTTGGAGCGTTGTAGAAGAACTTAACACATGAGATTTTGTATAAAGCTTTTTGGCCGACAAATTTTAAAGTCCAAATTAAAAAAAAATAATTGATTGTTGGATTTGCTTAAACATAGTGTGCTTTGATCCCCATATTCAAATTAAAAATAATTTGAGGGCTTTTAATTGTGTGACTCTGTTTTGTGATAGTCAAAATGAGCGATAGTGATGTTAGTTTTACCTCAACACCCCCTGAAATAAAGCAATAAGCAGATGGGGCTACTAAACAATTACTACCAGAAAAATCAAAAGTACGGTATGAAGCTCAGTATAATGTCTTCAAAAATTGGTGTAACGTAAATAAAGTCTACTCTGAAAATGTTCTTCTTGCGTATTTTACACAATTAGTGGATAAAAAAACCAAATCGTTATGGGCTATCTATTCGATGCTACGATCATGTATTTCTCTTTACGATAATTTAGACATTTCAAAATATGCGAGACTGATATTTCTTTTGAAAAGAAAGGCCGCACTTTATAAACCAAAGAAAAGTAAAGTTTTGGAGGCAGATCATATCTCTTCCTTTATCACCCAAGCCCAAGACGATAATTTCTTATTAATGAAAGTAAGTACTTTTCATATATTCTGAAAAAAAATTTGTCATTTGCACCAAGATTACAGTTACATACTTATCTTCACGTTGTTTTAATAATTGGATTATTTAGAGCTTGTAGAAGGGACGAATTATTTAAAATGGTTGTGAGTGACATTGAATTCAAGGATGATATCCTGCTTATTCAGATTCCTAAAACGAAAACAAATGTTAGTCGTTCTTTTGTTATATCAAATATAGAATGGGTTAAGATCGTTAAAAAGTATTTGGCACTACGAATGAAAATAACTAAAATCAATGATCGTTTATTTCTGCGTTATGAAAAGGGAAAATGTTGGGGCTCACCTGTAGGCATTAATACTATAGGTTCAACCTCCCTCAAAGATTGCAGAGTTTTTACATTTAGAAAACCCTAAAGAATTTACAGGCCATTGTTTCCGCAGAAGTTCGGCCACCTTATTAGTAAATCAAGGTGGTGATTTGCTATCGTTGAAAAGACACGGCGGTTGGAAAAGTAGCAGTATGGCTGAGTCTTATGTGGAAGAATCCTTAAAAAGAAAAAGGGAAGTTTTAGAAATGATCACCGAAGTACCATCAACTTCTAAAAGACCTGCAATACAAGTTAATGTTACTAATCCTCTAAATACAAATATTCAGTCTGAACAACTGATTCCTGGTTTATTTTCAAATTTAGAACATTGTACAATAAACGTAAACATTTACAACAATTGTACAGTGGAGAGAGAAAATAAGTAATAACATGCAAAAATTATTTTTATTGTAAATTTTGATAATTATGAATAAATTCTACATGGTTCAAGTATATTCTTTTAATGAATGGTTACATGGAAACGCACGCATTAAGCAGGAATGGCTTTTAGAGATGTTAGAAAGTTAGACAGGATATCTACAAATAAATAATTTAAAATAACAATTTCCAAACGTCAAATTATCAGACCAATTTTCTTTCACGAGATGAACTATAATAAGGAATTACTACATTTGACATTTACGTTAAGTTGGTTGCAAAATTGTGCGATCGTACAATAAAACGAAATTTGTTGTTGATGTTATCCTTTCAGTTACTTAATAAGAAACATATAAAACGACACGCTATGTTAGCTAATACAATAAACGAATGAATTATAGACATCTTATTATGAAATAATCGCGGTAACATGAAACTTTTCTACTTGGAAAGGGTTAGCACCACTGTGTGTTTCCCGGTCGACTAAACCGAGAAACACGCGTTCCTGGTTGACTACACAGTGCGTCAGACGTTGTTTTCGAGGTAGTGAGTTAAAAAATACATATACCACACTCTAATGTAAATAACTATTCTCTAGATGTGGTTTTAAAGAAATGTTCATAACAATTCACTTTTACTCCCACCCAAATTGGTTTTTTTATTAATCTGTTATTATAATACTATTTTTTTGACAAAAGAAAACAACAGTTTTTTTACAACCAAAGCAGAGGAATTTGTTTACAGACACGGAAAGCACTGAATGTAAAAGATAAAACATAAATATTTCTTTTTTTTTTATAGCCGAATCCCGTATAGAGAAAATTGGCGCAGATATTTGGTTATTGTTATTCTTCAGTGTCTATAGTTTTTTTTTACTTCTTACTGTATTTTTAGGCGCTTTTTAGAGGAACAAACCAAAACACAAAATTTGCAACTAACAAAAAAAGAGTAATCATCTTCCTGTAAAAAATTTTTGGCTTACCTGAAACTTCACAAAAGCAAAACTTTTGTTATGAAAACTTAACAACCTCTTTTAACAAGATTGATAATAAAAAAAATTAGCAGATTAGCAAAAGAACAACATTCTGAGCGGAAAGGTAGAAACACATTTAAGTTAACTTAAAATAAGTTAAAATTTCAAAATTGCCATTGATATTTATTCTCTCGTTGTCAATTTAAAAATATCTATATAATTGATAGAGTGTAGAAGCAGTTGTCCTGCTGGAAGCACATCCTGAAGGACTTTAGTTTGTCCTGCGCTGTACCTATAACATAATATATTTTATGATTAGTGATTGGACTTCTTGAAGAAGGAGCACTGTAAACCATTCAAGTGTTTATTCTGCCAACGTTTTGTGTGCTAAACGCGCACACTTTATCAGGCCTCTATTTATTGATAAAAAATTATGAACTATAATTGCTAGGGTGGCAATATTTTTATTAAATTTTGGTTTAATTGCTAGTTCAAGTTTAATTAGTACATTTATCATACGTTTAATTTAAAAAAAATTGGGTAGAAATAAAAATAAGTAGATAAATAAATCTACTGAACATTAATCACGATTTAAATTAACGCACGCCGAACATAACGACAACTTTGACGTTTAATATCAAATTAGTGTTACCACCGTTCGGAATAAAATTGTTCTATTTCTATGAAAAAAACTCAATTTTCTATAAAACAACTCATTTGGGTGCTTTTATAGCTCTGTAAGCAACAAAAATAGAAAAGTTTTTTTATTCATCACAAAAATGCAATCACCGCAATATGAATTATTTAGTATTTTTTTGTTTTCTATTTTAAAGACAAATGTGGCGTAAAACATAAATTACTTTAAAAGATGATAAGAAGGATTTATTTTTTCAAGGGCAGATCAAATACTAACCCAAAAGCAAAGATTTATGCTTACTTATCAAAGAACTTGATCTTAAGCATTAAATAAGTAAATATAAATAATGCTTGCACCAAAAACCTCTATTGGTAAGAAATAGTTATGTTTACCAGTCAAATTACGAACTTAAATTAATGAAGATGATTGTAATGCTAGTTATTTTTTTTTTAATAAACCACAAACAATTGTAGTGTTAAAGTTGAATGATTATGTAATTATAACAATTAATGCCTTGTTAGTTTCAATAAACGAATCCCAACGTAAAAAGCTTTAAACTTTTATTTTAACTAAACTTTAAATCAGATTAAATTTTGTTTTAAAATATCTTACGCCTTGGAGTTCTTAACTCCAACTCGAATTTCAAACTTCTTGATTCATTTGTCATTTGAGCGGTTATTTTGTTTTTAAATTAATTTAATTTAAGGATTATTAATTTTTTTTTATAAAACGCAATTTGTTCTTGTTGCAAATAATTAATGATTGAATTAATTACCAGAGCTGTTACCATTTAAATTTTATAAAATTAATATTATAAATTAAAATTTAATTTTGGTCATCCGAAGTAATTACGTAGCTATGTTGAAACTGCTAATTTTGAAATGTTTGATATTATCATGCAATTCGTACGAACTTTTTGTAACAAAATTCTCACAACTAACTATTTTCAGTGGCAGAAACAAGTTTAAATTGTAATGAAATAAAAATTATAAACTTTTTGTGCTCTTTTACGGGTGTCAATGCTTTTTGTATGTGGAGACAACCAAAAGAAGCATTTTCACCCATATACACTGTGTCCAATAAGGAGGGCCACTATGGGTATCTCGGAAACGGTAGCAGATACATACTTGGTTAAATGAGAGAAAAATTGCGACCAAAAAGACTTGAAAATGGCGATAAGATATCTTCGAAAATTTTATGCGTTTTTGAGATATTTTAAAATATTTGATTTTTTGATTTTATATTTTATTTTTTTCTGGTTTTAATAGTGGAGCTACATCTATTCCAAGTACATTTTTCACAGCAATTTTTTATTTTGTTTAACGCATTGTTACTAATTTTTAAACCGACGTTTCGTTTTTGTGGAACCATCATCAACCAAGTATGGTTCTTATTTTTTAACACCATATTCTGAAAGTCAATTTTATTCCAAATTCATCGGTGTATCACACTTTGCATGTTAGTACCTATTAAGGATTTTTATCCAGTTTAATAAAGACTTTTCTATTACGGACCTATACATTGCATTTAAAGTAAAGTACAAAACAACTAGTTATATTATTTAACACTTTAAGTTCAATAATATTCCAATTGATAAATTTAAATTATAATTCATTGGAATGAGCCAGAACAAATTGCCATACATTAAAAAGACAAAAGCAGGCTTATTGACTCTTTCTTGATATCTGTAATAGACATGTATGGGAGTGTGGTCAAAAGTTACTGTGAATTATAATTTCTACAACTTTTACCTAAACATTTTGTTTCTGAAACTTACAGACTTATTACTGGTTTTTAGTTTTGACGTTATTCTTTAGTGTCTAAAATCCATAGCAAGGTTTTCTGTTTTTTTTAAATTTTAATTTTGTTTCTCGAAAAGTAAATGACATACATTATTTATTTTTTTTAGGCGGCGTTTCGTATCGAATTGCCCATGTTTCATTTAGCTAGTTTTTTTGTAAAAGATAATGTCGACATGTTTCTTATTTATTAGTTTTAATGTTTTGTTAAATTTAATAACAAAATTCTGTTTATAGTAAGTGAATTTGATAAAAACTTTTAATGAAATTATTTGTTTGTCGTTTAATTTATGATTTTCTCAGTATTCCAGCAACATATTTGTCAATTTTATGTTTTAGTTTTTGATATTTATGGTTTTTTACTTATATTTTTACAAATGACAAGCATGCAAATAATTGAATTGCCAATTTTTATTTTCGTGTAACAAATGGTAGGTACCTATCAATATAATTATGTAATTATTTAATAAAATAAGAAAATTCATATGAGAAAATGAGTAACCATCTCTAATTCCTTTTCATAATTCCTATTTTCAGAATTCATAAATTATATTAGTTTATCTATTTCCAGTGCTAAATGTCTTTATTAAATTTTCCACGAAACCCCAATATTAGCGGATGCCGGTACAGATATTCCAATTGAGTATTTGACTACTTCTGGAAATTAACTTCGAATGTGAGAAATGACTTTTGTTTATACCTAAAATTTTATTGAATTGGGGTGAAAACAATTGTACTATATAGAGAAAATAAATTTATCTTTAAATAATTGCTGATTTATAAAATGACATTAACAACAATTTAAAACAACTTAAAAATGATTTAATTTTAGACAACTAGAGATTATAAATTTGTTTATAGCGCAATGACATCACATTTGTAGAGTTTTAACTAAAAATTTTCTTGTTTATAAAAAAAATCACATTGAAAGATTTTTATTATTTATTTTATTCAAACAAAACTATAAATAGTTCAAATATGTGCAATCTAAAACCAATGATATATTTTTTAATTATAACTAAATTTACAATAAAACCTTTTCTATTTTGTATACAATATTAATACTTACTTAAAGTGAATTTACATAGTATACAAAATACACAACAAATAACTTACATTAATGGCAGTTAGTTAAATTATGTCAGATTTTCAAACAATCTTTCCAATATATCCTAATAAACATATGTATTCTAAATCCTAAAATTTCTGCCCTTCATCGAATAATTGTATTAAAAAGTATAAAATTGTAAGTTATGTACATACAGCGCTTCGAAGCAAACATGATCCCCGGAAAATATGCCAACTAATTTTAAAAATTGGTAGCGGTAAAGGTTTTGTCCAATAGCAACAACCGAGTATACTCAGTGTGAAAACAAAGTTTTTGTCAAAGTTGTCGATTTCATTTGCATCTTTTTATTATTTTGCCTCAAATTCATCTTTAAAAATCAGTCTTCTTAAGACTCTTTATAAATAATTTCGAGACAAGGTACGTGTTTATAAATATTTTTGTAGTAAACGCAACTTTGTAACATAACCTTCAAAAATGTTAGTATTGTAATAAGGCATTCTCTTAATGTTTTGAATGGTTTTTATAAAATGTAATTACTGTTTGATATTGTTGTAGCTGTTGTTTATCTTCTTGGGTACTCAATCGAAGAGAACTGTGCATTCCGAGGCCAGGACCATTATTAGAAATGTTAGAGTTCTTCGATAAACAGAAGGCTGCCGGTGTGTACACTATTCCTTTGGAGAAGGCAAGTGAACTTGCAGCTGCCGCTACTGGTAAATCAATAGCATCTATATAACGAATCCGGAAAGAAGGGATCACACAAAATGATGCAATTTTAAGATCTCCGTCCAAGAAGAAAAGAAGTGGAGGTTCTAATAAAATAACTCTGGACAATTGCGACTTAGGCATTTTAAAAAGAACCGTCCATGAAGTTTATACGGTTGATAAGATCGTTCCAACCATAAGAATTTTAGTTCATAAAATGAAAGATAAAATTAATTACACAGGTGGAAGGGATACTTTACGAAAATATTTATTGCAAATTGGTTTTAAATACAAAAAATGCCATGATAAAAGAAAATTATTAATGGAACGTGACGACAATATTGCTTGGCGTTCTCGTTATTTACGACATTTACGACAAAACGATGCTTTGGGAGACGAGAAGAAACCTGTAACATATTTGGATGAAACGTACATCCATCCCTCATATGGGGTAAGCAAGTGCTGGCAATCCGAAGATAAACCTGGAGTTTATCATACCGAGAGAGCTGGCCAGAGGTACATTATTGTGCATGCAAGTGGCTGATACGGATTTATCGAGAATGGTCTGTTAGTATTCAAATCTAAATCAAAATCTGGGGACTATCATGATGACATGAATCACAATAATTTTATGCAATGGGTGGAAAAACAACTAATTCCTAATTTACCCCTAATGGTATTGTTATAATGGATAATGCACCTTTTCATAGTGAACAAATAAATAAACTACCGACACAAGCAGTGCGCAAAGAAAATATTAGACAATGGCTGGAAAGTAATGGTGTGCAAACTACAAGTGATATGCGGAAAGTCGAATTAATGATCATAGTTAAGAAAGTTAATGATACAAAAACATATTATGTAGATGAACTTCTCAAACAACATGGTCATAGCGTTGTTCGATTGCCACCTTGTAATTGTGAACTTAATCCCATCGAGCTGATATGGAGCTTAGTAAAACATACGATTGCTATGAATAACGTTTTACAGAGTAGTAAACATGTTAAGCATTTGGCAGAAGAAATGTGGCAACGTGATGAATTGCTTGATGAAGCAGTGGAAAAATTATCATTTACGGTAAACACTGGCTCATCGGACGATGAAACTATTTACAGTGAAAGTGAAAGTGAGTAATTACTGTATCGGTTTAAATTATTAAATTTCATTACAATTAATTTGTAAATAAGGTTTTTTAAAGTTATCTTTAAGCGTTAGATTTATTTATTTATTTGTATGGTACATTTTAAAATTGTATTGTGATGTAAGTGTTAGGTATGGTACCCCAGAAGATCAGTATAAACCTGTACCGTGTGCTGACGAAACCGTGTGCAATTGTGGGTTGGTTCGTCTTGGCAAAACATTTGCTTCAAGGTTTAGGAAAACCACTAAAACCTAAACATGCTAACCCTTACCCATCTTAGTATTCATATGTAATAATATTAACCAAGTGTGTAAACATTATAGAAGTTAAATAAGAACTGTTGGCATTTTCTTAGTTTATACTAATTCATATGTGTCAATGTTTACACGAGATGTCGCAAGACATACATTTTACTTAAATAAGAACATAAAATATAACAACACAGCCATTGTATGACGACCCATAATAGACCGGTCCAAGCACCAGTCACGACAATGACGAAAAAAAAAGGTTAAATAAATAGCAAAACACTCTCATCTCAACAGTGTGTTTCCTGTAAAAGGAAAATATCGACCCTATTCCTGAAACAAAGATTAGACAAGAAATCTGATTTGTCCTTACGCAACTCTTGATGGGTTATTTGCAGAGTATTTGTTGTGTGCCCTATATTAGGATGTGATTGGGTTTTGTAAAATTGCGTTGTACATTTTTCCTAATTATCCGGGAGGGTCTTGATGACCAGGTCCGGAAACCAAAGTGGTGATTCTCAGAAACAACATGTTTTTCTTGTTGACCATGGAGTACTGTAAGGTACTGATCACCTTCCAGATTTTATATTTTCACCAAAAACTCCTAAAAACACACACGAAAAAACTCTAACGAATATTGACGTACGTTTTGACGTTTAATTTTTTTTTTTACGTGATAAATGTATATACTGTAACTTGTAAATGTAGAAAATGTAGCACACAAAATTTTTTAGTAAATTTCGAATTGTAATTAATCCATGTCTTTTGAAAAATTTGTTTAAGGTGTTTTTTTGTGAAGTCGTTCGTAAATCTTAATTTATTTGAATTTCTCGCTGAAATAATTTTTGTTGTGAATGTCCAATCCAAATTACAGCGACCTCGGACGCGCCCCTCCAGGGATTTGTTTGCTTCGGTTAACTATATCTTTAGTACAATTATTCAATAAACATACATCAATGATGGTTTCGTAAAATTACAACAGATTGTTATATAATTCAATCCGAATATTTTAATACTGTATTAATAAGAACGGACGTAATTGCATTCTGCATTCTAAAACACCTTCTGCTTATTGAATTTTATTTTATTTCATCAATGTGTTCTCTTTCCAGCTGAATATAGCATCTTAGTTTCTCGCGAAAGGTTGCTTCTAAACCTTTGTAACGCGATTATGTAGAACGGATACATGAAAATGGAGATTAAAAAAATGGTGGAGTAGATGTTTTAGTAAGACTTAATTAAAAAGGGATGCTAAGTTATAAGGTATCCTTTATTTTATATTAAGTAAGATTGGTTTGTTACTGACGTTTTTTTATTGTTTGTAATAAATATTGAATTATCCAAATTTAAAAATGAGTAATATAGCAAATCTGAAACAAAAATTAGATTTTAAAATATTATTATTATGCAAAAAATTAAAAAAAATTAAAAGCAGAGGGTACGAGAATATACCTAATAAAATACAAGCAACTAGTAAACCAATATTTAAAAAGTAATTGTAGAATACAAGAAATAAAACGAGAAAAATTATGTTGCTTTACTTAATTTTATTAGAAGAATACGTATTTCAATACCATTAATTAAAACGACAGAAAAGATTAGTAGTACGAATAAATGGTTATTTAACAACCAAGTGTATTAATAGAAGCGATTAACAATCTATTATTAATCGCCGTTTAATTCAAGAATTAGTTACACAACTTTTCAGGCGACCGTACCTTGTAATTTTAATAAAATTATAATTTAATAATTTTAGAGAAGATGTGCTATTGTGAACGCACTTTGAGAAAGTACCGTTTTGTGAACTCACCACAATTTTTGAATTATATAACATAACCTAACTTCATTGTTTCTACTTTTTCGTAAGCTTTCTTTGATCATTCTTTGTATTTTAATTAAGGTCACTAAGTTGATGGAGGATTAAGATACTCAATTCCAATCGTTGCGTCGAAATACAATAGTTTTTATCACAGCAAAACAAGTTGCATTAAATTTTTTTGTGAAACGGATTGGTGCTTAATCAAAATAATGATGCATCTACAAAGACCACGCCATAAGTGGTTGACAATGTTTGATAAATAATGCACGAAATCTAAGTACATCTCTACAATGCCTTTAAACAAGTTGAACTTTCGATAATAACTTGTCACATCATACCGAACAAAGATATTCATTTATATCCCTATTGAAACAGGATTGATTATCCTGCATGTGTTCAATACTGGCAATGGTTTTACAACATTTTTATCAGAGACATATTATCTTAAGATTTTTTAACGATAAAGCTTGGTTTCACTTTAATGGTTTTGTTATTTCACACAACATGCGCATGTAGAGTTTATAAAAAAAATCATTTTGTTAAAATGGTTCTACTACACCTTCGAAAGATATTTTTAGGAGTCGGAATGTTTATCCGGCCATTACGTTTTTACAGTTTTGATATTCTCGAATAGCCCTACTTGAAGAATTTAACTTTTGAACAATCAGTAAACAGTATTGCAGAACTGCGTGAGACAATAGCTGTAAAATAGATGATCTAAACACCCTTAAATGTTATTAAGTATTATCATCGGAATGTTGCGTACAGTACAAAAATGTCTCAAAGTTTGTGTGAATAAATTCAAGATTTATTACAACGGTAGATTAATGTCGATTTGTTATTATTAAAATTTGCTTTGCTACAAATTATAACAGATTTTTTATTTATATTTAGCGATTATCAAATAAAAATACCTAATGTAAAGGTTGTAAGAAAAATTTTAAAAATCACTAAATAATCTCCAACAAGAAAAAATAAAAAAATGAAAACGACGAGATAATCAGAGAAATAGACGAACAAGTGATAAGGATAAAAAAGTTTTTGTTAAAAACTAAGTATTTATTAATTCCTAACCGGTAGAGACGTGTACATAAAATTTGGTGGGCTTTACGAGGTAGTTGTTGCGCATTGTTGAATATCAGAATTTTATGTTTATCACGATCATTGGCGCGCATATAAAGTAAAAAATAATACGCCACTGAAATATTCCAAATTAAAAATAATTTTTGAATTTCTTGTTCAATTTGCCACAAACAATAAAGTTTGTCGAACTTATGAACTACCACCATGTTCTAAAAAATCTGCATTACATTATAGAAGATCCAATCAAAATTTAGTATTTAATCTGATTACCAAAGCAACACAAAGTTTCCAAAATATTTTTCACAACTTACTAGTTAATTAAAGTTAATAGGTGAACATTTTTTGACAACAGAACTAATCCCAAATCTGATAAAACAATTTTTAAAATTGTAGCCAGGGAGCGAATTAAGATCTCTGGACCCCCTATAGAAGATGCAAGGAATATATGAATTAAGAAAGTGTAGTTATGGTAGAGGCGACGTTTCGCACCCTAGGTGGGTGCTTGTTTAGTTCGTTGACATAACACCCACTTACGATACGAAACGTCGAAAAGTTATGACTTACAATTAAACACACAGTTAAGAATACCCCCCCAATTAAATGATACAACTTAAAAGTGTTTTTCTTCTAGGTGAAGGTCGCAACAAAATAATAACGATTTTAATGTTACACAAATGCCGACGTTTTGGCCACTCATTTGCTCGACGATTCTTGATTGATCGAACCATTTGCAAGTAAGGCTTTAGAAAGTATGCCCAGTTATTTTTATCACTTTTTCTTCTCCAACATTTCGTTGTATCAAACCTAATTTCTTGGGTTGCCTCAGACATCCACGTTACCAACAGGGTAGTTTTAATATCATCTTTTACACGTTGCGTTTTGACAACTTCGGTATGGTGTAACAAACGCCTGTCTGTTTACAACATTTTAAATTTCTTTTAAATTTGTTCATACAAAGTTTTGTTTTACAGTTTTTTTTAACATTACGTAAAATATAATTTTGTTAACATAAAAAAAATACTGTTATACACTAAATATGATAAACTTTGAGAGGCCTTGATAAGGGTATAATTCCTAAAGCACTGGCGCTGTTTACCTTTTGAATTGCAAGGCTTAATCTTTGAATTCAATAAGAATGTGATCTAATTTCTCGAGTTGCGAAATACATCCGTTGCCCAAGCTAATAAATGAAGACTCTGGCATCAAGACTAGAACTTTCCATAGTTTCTACTGCTGCAAGTGTAAATAAGTTGCCCTCCTCTATTATTTTCTTGTATTTATTAGCTTCCGTTTTGCGGCATTATTTGCTGCAGATCTAGCAATTCCTCATAAAGATGAAATGTGACATGGTGCAAGGGTATCAACACAAGTAATGTCCCAAACGAGGTTAAGATTATTATTCCAAGAAATTAAAGTATAGATGGAATTTGAGCTGTAGACAGTGCTTTTGAATTATCATATTTAATTATTGATGTCTGGGAAAGCGACCTGCACTTTTATTACAAGCTCTCCACAAATGCAGGTATGAAGTTCGCATAAATTAAGGCCAAAACAAAGAACTACATCAATTTGGAAACTTATATCTTTACGAGTTTTCTACTGGAAATACAGTTAAACAAGGCACTGGACGTTGGAATCTGAGCTGCCTTTAAACGGGCTAAATCTAATTCATAAGTTGGAGTAATGTTCAAAAGAATTTGTTTACAGTTTACACTGTCCCAACTTTTTTGTAATGAATTATTCCCTTCTGGAAGTTTAGGGTTTGAAAGCCGC
The DNA here is from genome assembly GCA_030710515.1 of Abscondita cerata. NCBI lineage: Eukaryota > Metazoa > Arthropoda > Insecta > Coleoptera > Lampyridae > Abscondita > Abscondita cerata. Next base: position 44,930 of record JALBCR010001266.1, read on the forward strand.
CATGCTTCTATGTAAACTGAATGACCGTGGATAGAAAAAAAGTTTGATTCAGGGTTAAGATACATAAGAGAAAGAACTAATCCTCTAACTGAAGTTATTAATGATAAAAAAGCAGGCATTAAAATGTCTTTTGATCTACGGATTCCTAAGCCACGAAGTTTATCAGGGAAACTTGATTAAACTTTATGGCAATTTTCAAATTTTAAGTTGAGTAAAGTGGTCAAACTAGCTTGAACTAAAAAATCGATCTCTTCCAAGGCTGATAAAAACTCAAGTAACGGAGTACTTCGTACTAAATAGGTCAATGTAGGAATAGCAAAGCAGTTTTTTAAAAGAAAAAATACCGTGTAAGAGTATAAAACTTTTAAATTAGATATTATCTGCTTAATCTCAGTCATCTTATTCGTAAATACTTGTTCAGTTGACGATGATAGCAAAGGAGCTCCTGAAAGAGTCAGGTCGTTACCAATGAGTTTTATCCCTGGCCAGAGGCTGTTAAAAGCATCTAAAATTGTGTCATTCTTTGCACCAATAAAATAAAGTTTGCATTTTAATGGATTAATCTCCAGTCCTAACGGTTTGAATTTATCAATCAGTTTCTCAAAATCCTCCAAAACTGTTATAGGCTTTCCAGCTAATACCCCATCGTCTAAATACTTGAAGAGAACTTTGCAATCGTTCTTTGTATCCAATCAAAAATGCATAGGTCTTAAAGGGTCCCCTTGTTGAATTCCAGTTAAAGATTTAATGATTCCGATAGATCCAAAAGATAAATAGGATGAGACGTGATAACACAGTTTTAAATATTGAACCGCTTTAGAAAAGGATTCAGTAATAACGTTAAAAAAGGTATCCCTTTCCAGACAATTAAATGTGTTCTTAAAATCTACCTTTAAGATAACTTTGTATGTCGGGTTTTCAATTTTAATGAATGTTTTCGTTGCATGCACAATTGCTTTGCATCCTCCTTTGCTAGCAAAAAAAATAGGACGAAAAAACAGCCAATACGATCCATTTTAATTTGGCATAAGAGTTTAGAAGCGAGACAACAAAATGTAATACCAAAAGCAATTGGGCAATTTCCCCCATCCTTTTTCTTTAATGCGATAAGTCTTGCGCGGTATAAAATTAGAGTAATTGAAGCCTTTACACCTCCAGACTGCATTAAATCTATGAGAAACTTGATTGGTTTAAAAAAATTACGTCTTGAGTCCCCGAGTTGCTTACTTATAAGTTCTTTAAGATGTTGAGGGTTTAAAGCATCAAGCCCAGATGATGATCAATTTGGATATGAGTTGATAGATTTTGTAATCTCATCAATAGATATTGAAAAGTTAGGATGTAATTTAGAGACATCATTAAAAGATTGAACTCTCGTTAAGTGAGGATGTTTTTCTAATAAATTAGGTTCTTTCATCAAAAGGAGCTAGAGTATCCAGCGACGATAGTAGTTTGACAGTTCTTGTAATATCTCCATTAGAGAACTTAGAGTCAACACGACCTTTCAAAGAAGTTGGCTTCTTAGTAGACGTTTTCTTGCTTAGTTTACTCATAGATTCACATTGTTTTTTAATAGCTGAAAAAATGGTTACATTGAAGTTTTCAGGAAGTCTTAGGTTATCGTAAGAAAACATCAAAAGATCCTTTTAAGACGCGATGTCGTTCAACTTAACACAACGGTTGATCAGAAACGTCAATCGTTTAGCTAAGACATGTTGCGTGGATTTCAGGATTTTTTGATCATTTTGGTGCACGACTTAAAACTTAAAAGTTTCTTCAAAAAAAATAAATTAGTGTCCTCTCTTGGTTGAGAATTATGATGGCTACCTTTGACGTCACAATGAGTTGATGTAATATGCAGCTGGAATGAAACCATTCTTTACAGCTTAAACACTTTAATTGAGCATCATTTCTATCGTTTTCATCAAGTCCACAATGACAAAAAAGGTAATTTAGTCGTGGATTTTGTGAGTATGTATCATTTAACCTCATGGTGGTAACAGAATGAAAATAGTGAATTTTATTCAAAGACAAACGCTACTCTTGAACTTGACAATGTCTTGTGGGAATATGGAGGAAGCAAATGTCACTTTGGAAAACCAATCCCTACTGCCAAATATGCGAAAACTAGCAAAATCGAGACGAATACCTTCAACTCTATCTGTATGAAATTTTTCCTCCAAAAAAAGCGTTAGTTGTGACTTAAAAAAAGCTTTTTAAGATATTAACTAAAATGGCGCTGTCAATGTCATTTCAATTTTTAATTCTTTAATGTTTTACTTCATTTTATTTTTATTAGAGTTTATTTATAACGGTGATGTCATGCAATTTTCTTACCGAATACCTCTTGGGTGTAGATTGAATACTGATATTTTTAGGAGTGATTGTCAAAAACGTGGATTAATTAGTTCAAGTGTAATCAATACATTTGTTAAGTTAAAATATTAGAAACAAGCGTTTTTTGCAGAATTCTACTTTGTTCTACGTTCTACGGTTCAATGTTAATCCTTTTGCTTCTCTATTATATGCGTTTAATGGCATCTTCTCTAACTTTGTTATTAACCTTTTTTCACCTACCTTTAGTATTTACCTTACACTCTCAACTTTCCCTGCAGCATTTCTATTTTTTTTATCTAATTACGTTCTTGTTTAATGGTTTATTTCTTTTGAATTAACAGTTATTATTTTAAACTGTACGTTTTGCGACATCTAGTGTCGACTCGTGTTAGCGATCACGTACGCAATGGTTCGCATTAAGCAATCTTTGTCAACAGGTATGTAAAAGCAGTTACATAAGTCGATCCTTCGATAATTATAACCAACATAAGCGTTAGCAAAAAAAATCTCAAATTGCCTGCTGAAAATTCGCAAAAGGTTGTACAATAGCAAACAATCACTGAGAATCACTCGACAACTGTTTCGTCCTTTTGGGACTCTTCAAGAGTGAAAGAACTCGAGTGTAAGTTCACTATTGTACAAATGCGTGCTGTCAACTATATTCCCTACTGGATTGTACATCTGATTCAAACTGTAGGTTTTGCGACATCTAGTGTCAACTCGTGTTAGCGATCACGTACGCAATGGTTCGCATTAAGCAATCTTTGTCAACAGGTATGTAAAAGCAGTTACTTAAGTCGATCCTTCGATAATTATAGCCAACATAAACGTTAGCAAAAAAAATCTCGAATTGCCTGCTGTAAATTCGCAAGAGGTTGTACAATAGCAAACAAACACTGAGAATCACTCGACAACTGTTTCGTCCTTTTGGGACTCTTCAAGAGTGAAAGAACTTGAGTGTAAGTTTACTATTGTACAAATGCGTGCTGTCAACTATATTCCCTACTGGATTGTACATCTGATTCAAACTGTAGGTTTTGCGACATCTAGTGTCAACTCGTGTTAGCGATCACGTACGCAATGGTTCGCATTAAGCAATCTTTGTCAACAGGTATGTAAGCAGTTACTTAAGTCGATCCTTCGATAATTATAGCCAACATAAACGTTAGCAAAAAAAATCTCGAATTGCCTGCTGTAAATTCGCAAGAGGTTGTACAATAGCAAACAAACACTGAGAATCACTCGACAACTGTTTCGTCCTTTGGGACTCTTCAAGAGTGAAAGAACTTGAGTGTAAGTTTACTATTGTACAAATGCGTGCTGTCAACTATATTCCCTACTGGATTGTACATCTGATTCAAACTGTAGGTTTTGCGACATCTAGTGTCAACTCGTGTTAGCGATCACGTACGCAATGGTTCGCATTAAGCAATCTTTGTTGACAGGTATGTAAAAGCAGTTACATAAGTCAATCCTTCAAAAGGACGAAACAGCTCTCGAATGATTTTCAGTGTTTGTTTGCTATTGTATAACCTCTTGCAAATTTACAGCAGGCGATTCGCCATTTTTTTTTTGCCAACGCTTATGTTGGCTATAATTATCGAAGGATTGACTTATGTAACTGCTTTTACATACCTGTCGACAAAGTTGCTTAATGCGAACCATTGGGTACGTGATCGCTAACACGAGTCGACACTAGATGTCGCAAACTTACAGTTTAAATATGATGTACCCTCCAGTAGGGAATATAGTTGACAGCACTCATTTGTACAATAGTAAACTTACACTCGAGTTCTCTCACTCCTGAAGAGTCCCAAAAGGACGAAACAGCTGTCGGGTGATTTTCAATGTTTGTTGGCTATTGTACAACCTCTTACGAACCTACAGCAGGCAATTAAAGATTTTTTTTTGCTAACGCTTATGTTGGCTTTAATTATCGAACGATCGACTTATGTAACTGCTTTTACATACCTGTCGACAAAGATTGGTTATTATCTTTCTTTTGCCTTCCTTTTCGTTCTACATTATGTTTTGTTTTTGACTTATACATGGTGTCACTATAGATGTACTTAGATTGTTCATTATTTAGAAAGCAATTTACGCACTTTTTACTAATCGTAAATACCGTAATATATAGAAAAATAGAAAAGTCAGACAATTTAAGAGGTCAGGTGATAAATGTGGGACAGAAGCTTGCCAATTAGTTTTTGTGATAAGATAGTCGGTACGATTTTTTTATTCCGCATGAAGTTAGACTTTCCATAACTTGGGTATTGATGATTGTAATGATTAAACACGAGGCAATTTATCTAATTATGGTTACCTAAGTAGGAGATAATATCAACACTAACTAACTCGGATAGCCGTTGCTATTCATCTGCTTTTAGAACCGGTTACTACTTGTCCATTTAAGGGGTTCATCAAAGATAAACCGCTGACCTGGATGTTATCACCTGAACTTATCGCACACGCAATTATTGCGTATTTTATATCTGTTTTGTGTCTATAACTAGTGTAATGGTTTTACAAAAATTATATCTCTACAGTTTAACGGTTTGTTTTTGTGTCTTGAGTTGGGCTAAAGTATTTACCACTTTATAAGTGGCGCTTTTTATATTACTTCTTTTGCAGTGTGAAAGCCTTTAACTTAATTACTAGCAAATACACCCACCACCCCTCTTTGACTAGCAGAGCTGCGAGCCAGGTTTTCGGCACTGCCATTTAGTTTAATGCTTTAATCCGAACAAAGTGTACTACACATTTTACTAAGTGACGCCCTTTTTATTATTTTTTTTGCATGTGAAAGCCTTTGACTTAATTAGTATCCAATACACCCACGATCTCTCTTTGACTACCAGAAGTGCGGGCCAAGTTCTTGACACTGTCATTTAATTTATTGCTTTAATAAGAACACACTGTAGCCAATCAAAATGTGAGAAATTTGAAAATAAATGGGATATTGAAAAGAAAATAACTTACACAACTTCTGCTGAAATAGTATACAGAAATTCGTACCTTTGCAAGGGACACTTATTTCCAAAAGAACCAGTTTCCGCACATATTATTATTAATAATTTTCTAATCCAATAAAGCAGCATACTTTAATACCATTTCTTTATTATTTACTTACGTTTTAGTTAGAATAAATAATTTTGTTGTTCAATATTAATATTTGATGAGGATCTAGCTCTATACCCTTCTAGCCCTACCTAAATGAAAATAAACTAAAAATGATTAAACTAAAAATTATTAAGATTTTTTTAATGTTATTAAGTTCGCAAAATGACAACAAGTACTACATAAAAGTGTTGCAATTATTCAACACATAATTTTAGAGTTTTTCTTTTTTCCATTACTACCGCTCTTTGGTCGAAAAGAGCAATAAACTTGTAAATTTATTGATTTTACAAAATTTTAGTATATCCGTTATATTAAAAAGTTGAGACTTGAATTTAAGTTTAAGCAATATATTGTTTTATGTCTAACGTATTAGTTTACTAAACTTAATAAAAACTATTTTAATTATATTATTTTTCTATCATAGTTTCTTTTATATTATTTAGTGGTTTTTATTATTTTATAACTTCCGATCTTTAAAATTTCTTTACAATATTATTTTTGTTATTACAAGGTTCGCAAGAAATAAATCTTATTTTATGTATACAAATATTGTATGATATCACTCCCAAGTGAATTGTGTTTCAAGTATTACTTTTTTTTCAATATTTGAGCCAAACTTGAATTAATTTTTCTGTATTTGCGAAAACGTTCTGTAATGTTATAGATACTTTTCTAGTTTCTGCATACAATTTTGTTATAGCTAATTTGAGACACACTTAAATGTTTCGGTAATAAACATCGCTGTAAAAATCAAATAAAATAAATTTTGTTTCGAATTCATAAATGTTTTGTTTTAAAATAATGAAATTCGTCATTTTTGTGTTTTCCTATAGACTATTGTTTAAAGTCTAAATGCAAAATAAATCGCTAAAATCGTACTTTGGATAAAATACAAAAAATAAGGATATGATGCATTTTCCAACTTTTATTAGCGTAGACAACCAAACGTACTTATTAATATTTTTAAACTAACTTGTTAATATTCCAACTCGTGTTTAACTAGAATCCTTTATTTTCCTTATAAACATTGACGTGAATGGACGTGTGTGTGGAACTAACTTTTTTAGGTAACTGCAATACTTTTTCTAATTAAACCGCTAAATTGTTGTAATTAGTCGTAGGTATGTCTTTGTGAATTTTTATAACATATTTTGGGAGAGTGATTAATGTAGCAATGTTTGGTAAACGGTATAACTTGAGTGTTAATCAGTAATCAACAAGTGGTTATATCGCCATTTTAGAAATTATCAGAAATTTTTCCTTATAGATTTGAAATATTTTTCAATTACGATTTATGTACCTACTCTCTGTGAACGTCAATGTTAACGTTAGCAATTAAATTAAAATTTGTTTAAGGTGTATGCTATATAGATCTTTGACCGGGTGCCCTTTTTGTCACCTGGGTTACCGATCCGAGAAGATTGTCCAGTATCACATAAATTACCAGTCCAGTCTTATGTGGCGATGATATACATCAGATAAGTTTAACTTTAAGTATTTGTCTTTATTAATTGAACGGTGAAATTGCGGTTAACTTATAACGCGTGTTTTGTGCATGTATAGAACGTTATTTAAATTACGACTTAATTTTTTAAGACACTAATTAATCATTGCGTTGACTATATTAATTGTTTAGCGTATGTTTGACTCTAGGCACTTTTTGTAAAGTTTGACAAGTATTTTATGGCGACTGATATATATTTCCTCTCATATGGTAAAAAGTTAACACGATCCGCATTTCTTTCAAACAATTTATGCAACCAAAACCAAGTAATTTAGTAAATAGACATCAACATTTGTCAGAAAATCTTTTATTAAATTGGTAAGGTCTCGTAAGGACTACTGATACTTGTCGTTGTCTTCAATTGTAGCGCACGCTAATTAAAAAGCTGATTAAACTGACGGAATTTTTCCAAATCGAACATAACAGTTGTGGTGATAACGGGCGTCTGTCGCAATCTTTGGTACCCGACGTGATGGAAAGATGATGTTACGTTTACACCGTTGATTATACTGTCTTTACAGTCAATTTAATACTATTTTTACTACAGTAATTATACGGTTAGATACATGATACCTCAGCAGTATTGCGTATTTGATACATTTTCCCTATGCATATTTTACAAAGCGTTCTAGATAAATATGAACAATTATTATTATTAACTAAACAAAACCAGCATGCTACGCATGCGTTAAGTCACAAAAATCAATTTGCTTCTAAAGAGCAGACAGTCATGAACAATAATTAGCACATCCATTAACATTCATCAGTTGAGTAATCAATATGAATGCAGAGTATGTACTCCATGTGAATTCATACAAATGAGTCGAGAGTATTCGGGTGTGCGCTCGCAACGAATCGAGAGTAGGTGAGGACGCACAAACGACATAACATATTAATATAGAAGATATAGATGTAGTACGAATAGAAATTATTTATTAAAAAAATATTTAGAACCGCTTTAAGGTAATACAACAAAGTTTATTTAGGTGAGATTGACTGTTTGGTTCGCATAACGCTCGCAGTTACGCGTGTGTGAGTCATCAAGTTCGTGCATACGAAGATTTTTTTTGGGTAAAATTGAATCCTCTACAGTTAAACCATTAGAAAATTTGTAAAATTACAAATATTTTAATTTTTTATTCGTGCTTTTACGTAATATGGTTCCGGAGTTATAAAAATTACAGTATTCGTATAACAATGTAAAATTGCTTGAAAAAAATTTAAAAATGATAAATTTTATTAAACATTATGTGAGAGGGTCATAAAAGGAACGTTTTTCTTAAATAATTTTTTTTAATCTGTTATAATTTAGAAATTATAGCCGTTTTAGTTTTCGAATGAAATTTTGTCGGAAACGTTTTTCGCTTATAATTTTGAAAACACGAGAGGTCATACAAAACTAAAACGGTCAAAAATTTTTATATCTTTATCCGCGTATGATGCTTTTTGAATTTTAAAAATCGGTCCGTAAATAAGTGAGTTGTAGTCAACTTATGACTCAATCTGTTTGAAATTTTTTTGACAATTTTTAACATTTTGTTTAACCTTGAAGATGTCCTCGTACAAAAAAAATCTAAATCAAAAAATAAAGACACATCTTTCGTAAACTCGAAACTTTTGTCCACACAAAAATATCTCAAGCCGTTCTAATGTGAGATGAATTTTAAAAAAGTCGATTTTCGCATGTAGTCCATGTGAATTCGTAAAATGAATCGAGAGTATTCGGTAAAAACAAAGGTGAGGACGCACAAACGACATAACTTATTATTATTAATGTAGGTGTTGTGAAACTTAAGAATTTAAAAATAAGCGTAATTAATATTTATTTACTTTATTTATTTGTGTGGTAATAATTAAAATGTTGGTGGTGGAATATATGTCGCATATGTTGCATTTTGTTGTTGCTGCTGACAGATGTTACTGTTTTGAGAGTTGTATTGGCGTTGCTTCGATGATTTTGATGGTTTAGGGCCATCCGGACAACTATCAAAAATGCTGCGTTGCGTGCCGCGGGTAAGTGCGATTGCTGCTGCCGATAGTGATGTGTTGAGATTCTGATGTTGCTTCAGAGGAAGATTCAGCAGATGTTGGTAGTAAAATACATGTCTCCACAAATCCAACTTTATGAGTGAACGTTTAAACAAGAATTTCTAACAAGTTCTTACTGCTTCAACAAATACACAATCTTTTCAAAATATCGATTTGGCACAATTAAATCGTTCTATAGTATGTATTTTGATAAAATTAACTAAAATACCAACGTGACATATTCTACTTTTTCCGTAGTTGCTGCAAAGGTCAATTCCTAAACAAACTCTAAAAAAACTACGGAATTATTGACATATTAAGCAAAACATGTAAACCAGGAAAACAAAAAAAAATACAGATAGAAAAGCAAAAGAAAAGAAAACTGGCAATTACCTACTACTAATAACAAAAAGTTAATAATTATTTTGAATAGGTTGGTCAAGATTACAAAAACATAAGTAATTGTTCATTAAACTAACAACAAAAACAACAAAAAAATTTAACTAGAACCAAAAATATTTTTCTTTTATTTTTCTTCTTCTTCTTTTATTATGGAAACAAAGGACGTCAGTTATATCTCAAAAATTATGTTAATTTCTACTATAATTGCCGTTAGCAATACGTGGAGTAGTCAACCGTGTTCACATGATAGCTTTCAGAAACGTCATAAAAACCTTATGTCGATTTTGAGTTTTTGTCGACAGTTTAAATCCATTTGTAAAACAATTTTTTCAGAAAATTTATGTTTATTTTGTGGTTTTATTTTGAAGCGGAATCAATTGTTTTAAGTAATAATAATATAAGAATAATAATATTTTTATTTCCAAAATTATGTAACAAAAACAGTAAAGAGGAGTACAAAATAAAAGTGAAAAATTCTTATATGTTATAGAAAATGTTTTCTAGCGAGTAGAACAATGGAAAAAGACTCAGTTCAGTTCATGACCAAGGTCAACTGATCTTCCACTGAGCCCTGTATTTGAAGAGTTATAATATAAATTAGAGGAGAAAAAAAACTGAATAATATAAAATCTAAATTTGTTATTGAAACGAGAATTCACTTTATTGGTCGATGGTAAACAGCTTTCTTAATCATATCTATACACATAAAATCGTGGCCCGGTTTGTCTCTCTGTCTGTCTGTCTGTATGTTCGCCATCTCCTCCGAAAAGGCTAAACCAATTTCGGAGTCACAAGTTGACCTGGCTTTTGACCTCTGACCTGGAGCGGTGACCTCATATGAAATCTAAGAAAACATAGGCATGTTATATATCAAAATGTTCAGGATGTCAAGGGGAACACGTTGACCTAATCTTTGACCTCTGACCTGGAACGGTAACCTCATATTAAATCCAGGGAAACATAGGCATGTTATATATCAAAGTGTTCAGGATGTCAAGGAAAATGTTTTAAAATAAGTCCCAAATTGACCTGACCTCTGACCTCTGACCTGGAGCAGTGACCTCATATTAAATCAGAAGAAAACATAGGCATGTTATACATCAAAATGTTCAAGATGTCAAGGGAAATGTTTTAAGATAAGTCCCAAGTTGACCTGACCTTTGACCTCTGACTTGGAGCAGTGACATTATATTAAATCCAGAGAAACATAGGCATTTAGGCATGTTATATATCAAAGTGTTCAGGATGTGAAAGGAAATGTTTTAAGATAGGTCCCAAGTTGACCTGATCTTTGACCTCTTACTTGTAGCGGTGACCTCATATTAAATCCAGGGAAGCATAGGCATGTAATATATCAAAGTGTTCAGGATGTCATGTAGAACAAGTTGACCTGACCTTTGACCTCTGACCTGGAGTAGTGACTTTACGTCTTTAATTTCAGGTTTATCTAGATTAGGCCCATTTTTCAAATGGGCTTGGTTACTAGTTACATATATTATATTACCAGAAAGCCTTGTTTCACTCAAAACAAATACAGTACATTCACTGTCAAACAAGATCGTTTTAAAGTCATTAAATTTGGGTAAACAAAGTTTAAACTAAACATACTTTGTTTAAAGAAATCTACTTCGTAAAATTATTTTTAACGATACAGGATTTTTCAGTTTTATGGGATTGCAAAAAACATGGTTTTTTATAATGGAACACCCTGTATCTTTTAAAATGTTCTGGTGTAGTTTCTCACCCTCTACATTGTGTTTTAATTATTTTTTTATTCCCTCTCAGTGTTGCCAACTTATAACTGTTTTTCTTGAAAACTCATAGCAACTTTGTTTTGTAAATTTAATAAACAAATTTTATCAGCGACGTTAGACCAAATAAAGTGCAACATTTTAATACACTGCGCCGCAAAATTAACGCAAAATTCGAAATTTTATTGCAAAAAATTAATTTTAGTGTATTTTTCCAAAGTGGTCATTTAAATACTCCCTGTTTATATAGTAGGCTAAAAACATTGTTTTTATCTGTCAAACATTCTTTTTCTTGTTGTTAAAAATTAGGTATCGTTAGACAAACAAAATAAATCTTTCCGGACGGATTTCGAGAAATCTTACGGGTCAAGAATGTGCTCTTGTAGTAGCGCTGCAAGAGGAAGGGTTTACTGCAACTTACATTGCCCAACATTTGCATGTGGCTGTTTCGACAATATCGCGGGTTCTTTTCCGATTCCGGGAAACAAGTTTTAAAGTTTAAGGCGACGATTCATAACGAGCACTTACCTACAACAACAATTTGTTATAACCTATGGTCGTCGACTAAGCAAAGATACGTTTAGAAGAAGATTTGCAAAAGACGATCTTTGACCCTATCAACCTGTTAGAGGTTTTTTGTTAACCAGGGAGCACCGACAAGAACGCTTAAGATTTGCGCAGAAACATCTTAATTGGAGCAATGCTGATTGTGGTAGAGTTATGTTTAGTGACGAGTCCAAATGTTCTATATATAGTGATGAAATTCGTAGGAAGAGTACATAGACGTCCTGGCGAAAGATACAGCCAGAAATGCATACAAGGAACCGTGCAATATGGTGGTGGTTCTGTCATGGTATGGGCAGGCTTCACATCGCAAGCAAAAACAAAGTTGGTACCTATTAATGGTGGTCGACTAACAGCCTATCGATACATCACAGATGTGTTAGACCCTCATGTTGTATCATTTGCCCCGTACATTAAAGATAAGTAATTTTATTTATATGCAAGATAATGCCAGGCCGCATATCGCCGAAATTGTAAACAAGTACTTTCAACAAGTGGGAATTGCAACACCTTCTTAGAAACCTCCCGGAGTTAACTCTTAAATTAATAGAAGCATGGGAAGAAGTTGAGCAACCGTTAGAAGGCTCATTAATAGTATGCCACAAAGATGCATGTTGTTATCAATGCTCGAGGAGGCAATACACGCTAGTAAGGTCTTACGACTGTAACGTGCAAATTTGTGGACGAGAAGAATAGTGAGTTTTTAGATTTCTTGCCATTTGTTTTTTTATTTAATTTTTTGTTCATGAATTAGTAAATTAGTGTTAATAAGTGTGTAGATATTAAAGTTAGGTATAATTCCAGAAAAAATAATAAAATCAATTTTTCACAACGAAATTTTGAATTTTGCGTTAATTTTGCAGCGCAGTGTAGTTAGACATTTAAATTTTGTGTTACAGGGTGTTCGCATCGAACATGCCAATTTTTCAAAATTCAAAGATCAAAAAATCATTTTTTTGAAATAAAATAAAGCCTGTTTTATTTCTTTGTAAGATAGAATTTTTTTTCTCTTTAATTTTTACTAAAGGTATCCTATAGTTTTGGAGATATTTAATAGTTAAAAAAACAATTTTAATTACAATTTTATGCACCAAAAAGAGCAATGGTGTCACTTTGGGATTTGAATAACTTAAGGATTTTTTTTATTAATTACTTATTTACCCAACAAAATAATTGAATACATAAAAAAAAACTGTAAAAAAAAAAAAAATTAAAGAAATGACTACAAGTGTTCCAAATGTCTTTCATTTTCATTAAAGCACCAACTGATTTGCTGCTAAAAAGACCTTTCCACTCTCTTCAACATTTGAGGTGAAATGCTTGCAAACAAGTCCACTATTCTTTTACATATCCCTATAAACAAGTCTAGTTTTGTCAGATCAAGTCATCTAGCCGGTAACCTGGTGGGTCTATTCCTGCCAATTCAGTGATTCAAAAGATTTCATCGAGATATGTTCTTGTAAAGAATGTAAAGGGGCGATATTTTTTTTTAAGCCGGCATGTGGCATCTACTAGTATGCAATTTATTTTCCACCAACGGCCATCTTCGGTGTAAAAATACAAATATAATACAACAAGTGTCGCGAAACTTATTGTAATTAAAATTGTTTTTTTCTTTTAACTATTAAACATCTCAAAAACTATGGAGGCTTAGGACACTTTTAGTAAAAACCAAAAGTAGAAAAAATGCTATCTTATAGCAAAATAAATCAAATTATGACCTTTTGAGTTTTGAAAATTTCTAACTATTGAAATATTAACCTTCATCAGGTCTAACGTCGGTGCTAAAATTGGTATATTAAATTTTCAAAACAAAGTCGCTATGATTTTTTAAATTGAAGCCTGTTTACGGAAAAATCTTCAGAAAAAACAATTATAAGTTGGCAACACTGGCAGCAATTTAAAAAAATAATTAAATGGCTATGTAGAGGTTAAGAAACTACCCTAGAACACATTGAAAGATACAGGGTGTTCCATTAAAAAAACATATTTTTTGGTATCCCGTAAAAATGGAAATAATTTTAAGAAGTGATCTTTTTAAACCAATTATGTTTAATACAAACTTTTTTACTTATCTCTAATGGGCTAGACGCCAGGAAAGAACGACGTACTAATAACTGTATATGACTTCCAGAAAAATTGCAACACCTAGAAGTTGTCGAACGATTTTAATGAAATTTTTAGGAAACGTCTATTTTCATTAAACAAAGTGATGATTAAAATTTGAATAACGTCTAGCCAGTAGTTTTTGTTTTTTGCCTGCTGTTTCCATAGCACATGCTAACAATACATTTGAAGTATTAGACCATTTAGTAACTGTCAAGTTTGCAAATTGTTGTTGTTTCTTCGCAATTTCATTCTGAACTTGAAAACAATGCCGAGAGTACGTCAACATCAACATTTTGTCCAATTAAGTGATTTTGAACGCGGCCGTATTATTAGTATGAGAGAAACCGGACTTTCGCTAAGAGAAATTGCTTGTCGTGTAAACCGAAATGTTTCATCGGTATTGAGATATTGGTCCAAATGGTCCGAGGAAGGGGTTCAACATCGTCGCCGTGGATCTGGACGTCCTGGAAGGACTACAGATCGCGAAGAACGTCGCTTAAGAGTTTTGGCCACAAGAGATAGATTTTCAACAACTCGATCAATTGCAAATGATTGGATGAGAGGTAGAAGAATTAGGATGTCAATTTCATCTGTTTATTGCCGGATAAGATCTTTTGGGTTGCGTTCATATCGTCCATTTTTATGTCTTCCTCTTACACCACTTCACCGTCTACGCAGACTAGAGTGGAGCAACGAAAGGGTTAATTAGGCGCAAGAATGGCATCAAATTGTGTTTAGTGACGAGTCTCAATTTTGCTTGTAGGTCCACGATGGTCGTAGGAGGGTCAGACGGATGCCTGAAGAACGTAAAAATCCAACATTTTTTTGTGGAACACAACACCGCCCTCACTCAAGGAGTTATGATATGAGGTGCAATATGTTATGGTAGCAGATTAACCTTGGTCTTTATTGACGGCAACTTTAACGCAGCTGGTTACATTGTTAATGTGCTCCAACCAGTTGGCCTTCCATATCTTCAGGGGCTGCAAAATCCCATTTTCCAGCAGAATAATGGGCGCCCTCATACGGAAAGGACTACAAGACGGTTTTTGGAAGAATTTAAAATTGCCGTCCTCCCATGGCCTACTCGGTCGCCTGATTTGTCGCCAATTGAACATGTATGGGATAGGATTAGTAGGCGACTGGGTAATTTACCGCACTCACTAGATAATTTACACGATCTTCAGCAACGGATTCAAGAAGCTTGAGATGATATACCTCAAGCAGCTATAGATCACTTTGATTGATAGCATGCCAAACCGTCTAGATGAGTGCATTACAAATAGTGGCGGAGCAACTCTTTATTGAAAAAACTTCTTAAGCTTTCGTTCTTTTGTTTTTAAATTTTAATAATCACTTTGTTTAATGAAAATAAACGTTTCCTAAAAATTTCATTAAAATCGTTCAATAACTTCTAGGTGTTGCAATTTTTTTGGAAGTCAGCATATTAGTACAATTATTTATTTTATTTTTTTTTGTATAAATATATTTAACAAATGTCATTAACCGCAGATTGCTTTGGGTAGTACAGTTAGCAACTATACAGGGTGTAGCACCTAAACACCCTCGGACCATAGCTCCTTTACCATAACAGTTATCAAAAAAAGTGCAGGAGCAAAATTGTTTGCAATTATCGTAGCCATGTCTCTAAAATATTTTTGGTTACCAGTGGCGTGCCGTATTCTAGTGGCGTATCGAACTTATGTTTTTTTTAACGAAACACACTATATTTTTTTGCAGATTTGGAAAGAATTTAAAGATTACTTCTTTTTTTATGTAACATGTTATACCCCTAACTTTAGCTGCTTCGCTGTTATAACCGCTTTTCCAAAAAATTTGACCATTTTCGGAAATTTTTTTTGACAGAAACGTAATTGGGCCGGCGGGTAATTTTGTATTAAGAGACAGGTAAAGGCCTTTTCTACCGTCACGTATTTTTTTTTTGGGTACTTTATAAATAAAAAAAATTTTTGGATTGGCATTCGCAAATTGTCATTTTTTTCGAAAATTTCAAATAGCACCCCTCTAAAAAATTACAACTTTGCATAGCCGAAACTTAAAATTTTTTATTGGTGCTACCAAAAAACACATTCCCTGAAAAAATTTCACAGAAAAATCAAGTTGAAAAAAATTCACAGATGTCAAAATACCTAAAAAGTCAAATTAAGACTTAAGTGAAGACACCAACTGTTTGTTTTCTAATAAACGTTGCTAAAATGCTCCCAACTCCAGAAAAAATGGTTGATATGGTTTTTATTGTTGGAGATTATTACAAGAGTTGTTTATTGGCGTCACGAGTGTACGGTGAGAGATATCCTGGCAGAGCACATTCCCTTCCACGGACCTTTCAAAGAATCGTGAATAAGTTTACAAATAGTCAACTAAAAAAATACAACTTAAATTAAATGTTCAAAATGACCTCCGTCCCTTTGAAGGCACTCTCGATTTGCAAGCCCTAGACACTTCCCTGAGGACTTTTAGTGATACACCACGAAAAGATGCGCGAATCTTCTCCCTCATATCCTCGGCAGTAGTTGGTACCGTGATGCATACCTTATTCTTGATGTAGCCCCACAGGAAGAAGTCAAGGGGAATGAGGTCTGGTGATCTTGGCGGCCACCTTACTGCATCCCCACGACCAATTCACGAATCCGCAAACCTTTCATAGAGAAATTTCCAAACAGCACGGCTAGAATGTGCAGGAGCTCCGTCGTGTTGGAAAACCATCTGTCGTCGAGTGCCCCTTGAAGAAGTACGGACCCATAAGGTGTTTGCCCACTATGCCACCCCAAACATTCTCATGTGCTTTGCTAGTGGTTTCCAATTCTCATGGCGTGTGGATTGTCATCGGCATATTAATGACAGTTGTAGCTATTGCCGACACCATTTTTATGTAAAGCCGATTCATCAGAAAATAACATGTGCATAATCTTGATGGATTTTGTTGGTAACCCACATGCAGAAGTCCTGTCTGAGTTGAAAGTCTTGAGGTTGTAAATACTGGTGCAGCTGACCTTCGTCGGTCGAAATGTCGACTCGTGAATAAGGGACAAAGTGTTTTACTCCAACATCCCCGTTTAACTCCCATTAAGAAGGTCCAATTTTTGGTTGGGAAAATCTACCACTAATTAATAATTGAGGAGTATAACAACATTGTGTGTTAAGTTTTATTTCATAAATTAACATTAAATTTTCTTTGAATATTAACATCTACTTAATAAGAACTAACCAAACAAAACCTTACTTAATTTTCCTACTTCAAATTTAAAACTGTAAATTATATGGTTATACACTAAAATTGTTTAAATCCCTAAAACAGTACAGAAAGAGCTTCTATTTCCGTATCGTGTACAATACAGAAACAAAGCTATAGAAATTGCGAAATAGAAAAAAGTATTTAGAAAAGGGCGTATATTGACAAATCGGAGTGTTTTCTGTAAAAATTTTTAGGAAATGTGTTTTTACGTAGTACCAATGGAAAATTTGAGGTTTCGGCTATCCAACGCTGTAATTTTTTTAAGGGAATGCTATTTAAAATTTTTGAATAAAATGACAATTTTCTTTTTTTATAAAATATTTTGAACAGATAGTAACAAGTTTTAAATCGTTTATGTTTCTCAAAGACCATAAATAGCAGGTTATAAATTTATACCTGGTATATAATTGGTAGAGTTAATCAATAAACAAAATCTTCAAACAATTTAAATTAGAATTACCATAAAATTTAAATCAAAGTATGTAGAATTTTATTAATTTCAACACATAACATTAGCTAAAAAATGCGTTTTGTGCAATGCTGTAAAATAATTAAATTTTTTGTTTGGAGATTAATTTCTAATAGTTTGATAAAAATAACTCAACAAGAATCTACTTCAATTTTACGAACAAATATTAACAAAAACAATATTGATTTTAGGGGTAAATTGAAACATGTTTATTTATTTTTACTTTATTTTATTAATTGAGTAATTTCATTTCTTCGCAAAAAGAAATATTCGCAGTATATAAGAATAATATGGGTAGGAAGAAGTTTTTCAAACAAAATATGACAGTTTTGAGAACTTTGTTAAATTCATCGTCGCTGAAAGGTGTCAAAAAATGTTTAAATTAAAATTGTGCATTAAAAATTTACATAATTATATTTTTTTCTCCAACTCACATTGCGTTTCCTGTTAATATAATATAAATCTTAGATAATTAAAATACCAAAATTAAATTAAATTTTATTAATTAAGATAAAAAAACGCAAACGGCCGAGAGCAATTTAAAATAGTTATTATGTTAATTAATTTGTGTTTTAAATAAAAATGATAGTTTTGTTAGAATAATTTAATATATATGTTTAACGCTCTGATTTTGTTCATAAACTTATTGAAGACAGTTATTTTTAATGTAATAATTAAGATTATTTAATATATCTTTACTAAATTATAATCGTACAATTTACTGTAAAATAATAGGAGTAACTACAGATAAAAGATGAACAAGATTAAATTAATACAGACAAAAGATTACTAAGATTAACCATTTTCTATCGTGATAAATTAATTACAGTTACGTAAGGTTTCATTAATTGTGACTTTGCTAAGCGTCAAGTATATAACAAAGAATGACAAGCTATAACAACGCTTTTAAAATTAATGTTTTACATCGAATTTTAATGAAAATATCGTTGTTATAATATTATGAATAAGTCAAGTCGTTAAAGACGATTACATGAAGGTATTTCAATGTTTGGGTTTTATTTTTATTTTTCTAAATCTATTTACAAAATACGTGTAACTTATTTATACACGCAATCAAATTTATGTACAAATAATGATGTTTGTTAAAAATTCATAAGTCGGTGGACATCAAATATGAAATATCAAATAGGTTTAGTATACATACATATTTTATAGTACAATCACTAAAATAATTGGGTACCACCCCACCTCATACTACTTATGTAATTGTGCGTGGAATTTAATGTACAACCTAATTTTTAACTAAATTAAAGCTCTTGCTGTATGTATGAATTAGTTACAAACTTCAACGTGATGAGTTCTGTTACTATTTTCTACTAAGATTTTCATGTAGTTTAAAGTCTATTGGACAACCTATTTTTGCGGATTTTATAACTAAAGCTTTACAAAAAACTGTGATAATGACTTGTGTTTAGTTAAAAGTTTTAAAAAACAACTTACGATTTATCGAGCGACACGAGTACAATGCATCTCCTTCCATAAGAGTTCTTAAGATTCCAATTCTTCTCCATTCCATTCTATCTTCTGGTTTTCTCATCTAGTCAGACCCTCCGAGTCTCTTAATATCATTTGTCTACCTTATTTGTGAGCGTGCTATGCTTCTTTTGTATTGCCGTGTACGAATTTACTTTCTCTATTTGTTGGTTCTGTATTGTGTAATTTATGTCTTTTGTTTTGTTTCATACGACATATATTTGGTTTTAGTAATATTTATCTTTAACCCTATTTCCTTTGACTTTACTTTAGATCATCGATTAGTGTCTGTAATTCTTCTTTATTTTCATTAAATACCATAAATCGTCGGCAAAACGCAGGTGGTTTAACATTTCACCGTCTATAGACATTCTTTTATTGTCCCATCTTAATTCATAAGATGTGGAGTAAATTACAAGACATGTTTAAGAAAACCACGTTGAGTTTGCTAGTGAAGAAATCCAGAGATGTTTATTACAAAAAATTAAGTGATTTCAATAACTAAAAACAGGAAAACTAGAGATCGACATAAAGCTTTACGAAAATACAGATATTTCACAGTATTGCAGGTCAATCGCTTTTATGAAAAACGAACAAAAAAATTAAAAGTCCCAGAAATCAAGTTCTTTACTGAACATAATTGGTTTAAAAAATCCACTTCGTAAAATTATTTTTAACGGGATGCCTTAAATCTTTCAAGGTGTTCTGGCGTAGTTTCTCAACCTCTACGAAGCCATTTAATTATTTTCTGCTGTCCTGTCAGTGTTGCCAATTTACAATTGTATTTTGAAAAAAAATTCCTAAACAGGCTTCACTTTAAAAAATGATAGCGAATGTAAATTTAATAAATTTTAGCAGCTTCGTTAGACCGGATGAACGGCAATATTTGAATAGTCACAAATTTAGAATTTGTGCTACTGGATGTTATAAAAAAAATTTTGTTTAAACCTTACAGAGTTTTAACTTATTTTTTTAAAATTAAATGACATTCGTTTTATTTTACTGAGAAAATAATTAGCGATGCTTCAAGAAAACTGCCGAGTTTGGGACATTTTTTAATTTAGAACAATTTATGACGATAGTGAGCGTGCGCGAAGAAGATGCATTTAAATTTAAAAAAAAATCAAAGACAGCTTTAGACGGAAGTTATAAAAGGAAGTGTCAAAGTGACGGCGGAGAGTCGTCGTTTTGTCGTAGAGATAAAAGGCCGAAATGCGGTCAGTAAAAAATCTGATTTAGAGAAAGAAAGAATGATTTTGAATGGTCGCAAAATAAAATAAGGTTAGTGAAAGTGTTTTCGCAAAATATAAAATAAACAAAAGACGCTATAAATGTAAATTTAAAGTTAATAATAAATAAAACTCACTTGAGATAGGAGTGTAGTTTTTTGAAGTTCGAAGCACTGTCCGCAAGCGTGTTCCAACCTTAGCCAAACGAAAGATTAATATTATTTTTGCGAACCGTATTGTAGTTCCTAGCATGTTATCATAAATATCACGTTAATACTGCATACAATTCACTTTCATAAGTTCATAAGTGACGAGCTTGTTACGGTTTAAAATCTTCAAGTTGCTCGTTGCAACAAGAATCAAATTTGCCGCGCTTTGAACCGAGTTTTTCGATTGGTGAATTGAAATTCGGGGATTTCTACTCGAAGAGGCGGGTCGACATCTTAAAATACGTTCTTTTCTTGGGCGATTGGCCGTGCTGTACGAAGCTAAAAACTAAATAAAAATTGCTATGTGGCTTCAGTAAATGTGCAATAATTTAGTGTCGAAATATAATCCGACCAATTCACGCCGTAAGTGGTTTTCTTTGCTATTACTTTGGTTGATTTTGCGGTTTTATAAATTGCTAATTACCACGTATGATTTAGCACGTATCTGGACCTCAAATTCTTCTCACAATTGGGGACGCTAGAACGAGCAATTACATTTCCGTTTATGACACAAAACGTTCCTGCGTTTGTATTGTCGCCGACCTTGGAGACACCCAGCAGTTCAGGTTATCGCACGCGGTGCACCCGCTCTTTCCAAAGACAACTTTTTGCTCCTATAATTGGGTTTTCTAGTCCTTCCTAGCAAACTCATCCTGATCTTCCTGTAGCGGTGTCGTTAGCAAGGACTTTCCTTATCAGTATTATGTGCAACCATAAACAGATAAGTTATCGTTTTAAGGAATCAATTCATATTTGAATGTTCAAAATTTAAGTACACGCGACATCAAGCGGTTATACTTTTAGTATTTAAGACTAATTTTTATTCGGGGTAGCTTCCGTACTCCCACGCCAGTTGTTGTTGGCACAAACTCCTTCAGAGTTTCGCGGTGTTCGCTAAAACAAACGTGTGTACTGTTAGTTTTTTAAGTCACCGCGTGTACGTGACGAGTGTACGTGAAGTTTCTTAATCACCAATTTTAAATTGGTACGCTATCTATATCTTGGGGTTAATAAACGAGAAACTTAACTGCATTAATACAAACTTGATTGCGTACTACAAGTAATTGGTTATTGCTAATGCACGCAAGTTCTATGCGACAGACTTTATCGTTGCTACTAGATTCTCCTAATATTTTAAATTGTATGTGTTATATTTATGTCTTTTGTCTTTTTTAAATTTGCATTTGTTGTAGCGTGTGAGATTCTAAGTAAAACCAAGTGAATTTCTGCTGATCGGTTTTATTTCTCCCCGTTACCCAGCAGGTAGCGCCACGTTACTCAGCAGATATTTCTTTTAGTTTTCCTAAGGATCTTCCCCATCTCACCGACTTAGCCGGACACTGCTGTACTATTGTTTATAAATATGGGATCCTCCAAGCATTTAGTACGCTACTTCGTGCCCAATATTCTTGTGTTCTTTCTTTTCTAGGTTGCATCGCTAGATCGGTCACTTTAACTTTATCTATTATTTAGTTGTGAACTAAAACCGTTACAAGCTTTATTCACACAGTTCAATATTTAGTGATTGTTAAAAAAATAACAATTATGATCCCGTACAGTTTTGTACTTGTTGTTGGTTACATAGTACTTCGTAGTTTCAAACCTGCTTACCGACTACAGACCAACTTACAGACTCATTTTTTTTTAAATATAAACATATAAACTTGGGGAGTGCTTCTTCCTCTCTCAATTTCTACATACACAAAAACCATACAAAAAATTAAAACGTTAACAGTTTTCAGAATTTAACCGGAGATTGTAATTTTACAAATGTGTCTAGACTACATAAAATATGAAATTTTACTTTTAAAAACAGCATACAAAAAGTTTATTGAGTAAAAACATCGTTTTGACAAAAACTATCAAAATAATTATTTTTTTCAAGCTTAATTGTGAGCACGACAGATAAAAAAATTTCAAAAGAAAAAGAAATAAATATTACAGCGGACGTGGGAAACAAACATACGTGCTTATTAAAGCAAACAAAATATACTCGAAATACAGTACAACCCACTTAAAACGAATACTTCACTAACGCTAAAATAATTTACTCGTAAAAAAAATAATTTTCACCAATTCATTGAGAAACCTAAGTGGCTACGCCAAAGAAAATTCTACTATTTTTTTCAGTAATACTGGATGTATTTCATCAAAACCAGAAGCTTTGTTTGATTTTTTTAATGCGTGCTTTAATTCTTCCAAAGTAAAATGTCTAGATATCTATTGTGAGATAGGGGCATGCATATATTCTTTTCTTTTTTAGATCTTTTTTCATTTATGTGATAATAGATTTCTCTACTTTTATTTAGTTTGAAACATTAACCAACCAAGAAGCATCAAATTTGATAAAATTTTTGTATTTGTTTTAATAGATTGATTTGTAAAACCTAATTTATTTTTTTGTCTATTATTTAGACGATAGATATATGATGATACAGCATCCCTAGTTTCTTTATTTTGATTTTCAAGGCATCATTTGTGCAAATCTGTTTGTTTTAGACGACCAACAGCGGTATAGTCCTTTCGAAAACCCCTTGCAAGTGGAAAATCTTTTAATACCATACGTTTTGATTCTAAAAATTTTAAAAGTTTTGTAGTCAATTCACTTCTTGTATGCATTGAGTTTTTATTTTATTCAATTAACATGAGTACAATGTGATATTATATTTTGATTTTACATAACCTAATGCTGTTGGTGTTACCAAGAAATTCTAAAAATTTGTCAAAATTAAAATTACATTCTAATTAGGTATTTTAAGAAATACTAAGAGGAGCATGCCACAAACATAACCAACATTTCGAAATCAACATTACTTGTTTTATTAATATTAATAAAAATGTCATACTGACCCATCAAATTTATACAATTTTAGAGATTTTTTGAAAAAAGGTACTCTTATTTTAAATAGATATTAAGCTATCGTTTACGGGAAAATCAATTTTGAAAATTTTCTTATTAATAATCTTGAACATTTTCTTTAAATTCTTAAATAAATGACAAAATAATCGCAGTACACCAACGTTTTAAAGGAGTGCACCTCGAATAATCTATCTATAAATTATGGTTATTTACCATCACATCACCGCCTATACACATACACGGTCCAGCGACAATCTCGACCGTAACAATTAAATTTGGGCCCATAAATTATTGAATGGAATATATTTATTCAAATTGTACCTTGCACTAAAGAAGCAATTAAAGGGGTACACTATGGAATATTTTATAGCTCTGCTTAGCAACTGGTGAAATCGAAAAGGAAAACATTTTTTTGAAACGGTTGGAATTCAGAAAATAATAACAAACTCAAAGAGTGATACAAATGGTACCTGAAAATTAATTGGCTAAAAGCCAGAAAAAGTTTTTGTTTTTTTTTTAATATTCTCATGCGGAAGAACAGTATGCGAAGGTTGTTATAAGAACAAATAGAGAAAACCTACAAAATGTAATTTTGCTTCTAAGCTTAGCATAGTTTATCCCAAAGGGAAAATCATATCAAATCAAAAAAATGTCAGATTATTACTACTTGCATCAGCGGATGCTAGTTCATTCTACCAACATTTCAACTCTCCTGACTTTTAACATCACGTTGATGGGTTTGGCTAAAAAATAGACTATGTAGTTCATGATTAATTGGCAGTTTATTTTTGAAATAATTTCTTCATATTAATTGCTTATTTAATTACTTTTTCATCTCATATATTGGATTTCTCCGTTACACAAGGTAACTAATTACTTGTTGAAGTTTCAGTGTTGAACGAAAAAATATGTCCTTTAACTGGATGTCTTGCTAAATTATTTTGTGTAAAGGAAACCAATCACCAAAATTGGGAAAACATCAAAAATTTTCCGACAATTTCCATTCGTATTTTTTCTCTAAATTGTGTGGATCTGTCTAAAAATTTCTGAAAAAAGTCGGTTTTGGAAACTGTGAAATCTTTGTGAAATTATCAGTATAAGAATTCAAAAGATTGCCTTATTATCTTTATTATTAGACCCGCAAAAAACACGTAATATTTACTATATCACCAAATCCAAAATCATGTTTGTTTCGAGTCGTTAACTGGTATAAATAAATTAAAGTAATTATATGTACAATATTTGATTTCTGAGATAATTCTGTAGATACGTTTTCATTTTATAATTGCAAACGTAACATTAAGAAAACTACTTGGAAAATAATGATGTTGCTGTAACAATATATCTTTGTAGATATTGAATGAGGATGCGCTTGACAGAGGTTTGAACGTAACTTGTATTTGGATAGAAATTGAAAAATCTAAGTGGAAATTTGATTAAAAGTACAGAACTTTTATCCAATGTATAACGAGTACCTACTTCGGATAACTAACTGCATGTAGGCGTAACAGAGGTACATTCGGTTAAGTACATAAGACTTTTAGTTAAGGAAAATATTTAATGTTCGTGTAGTATTTGCATAACGGAAGTCAATATTTTCTTATTACAAATTGCTATACAAAACCTTATTTGAAAGACTTTTTTTATTTGAGCAAGCCATTATTTTGTATTATTACTGAAAACAATTGCTTTATGTCAAAATCTATTTTTTTTTCCTAACGCGTTTTACTACTTTCGATAAAGATTTTTTTTGTTTGTTAGTCAAATGTTAGTAGACAAAACTTTTACGCATTTTTATACCTATTACTAAATAATACTTAGTATATTAAAACATACGTTAGGAGACAAAATCTAAGTTCTCAATAGATAGCCTTCTGTAACGGATCCTACAAGGAAATTTTAGTAGAATATTTAAGTTGGCAATTATCTGAAGTCGGATGTTTCTGCTGTCAGGATGAAAATCCCTGAAAATGAAAGTTACCAAAAATCGTTTAATAATATACTTTATTCTGACACTAAAATTCACATTATAATATAGACATTGTAAAACCAAAATAGAAAATTATAACTTAAAATGAATTAAATGTCTATTTTAATTCCGTAAAAAAATTAATTGAATTCCCATTATGTATATAATTTTATTAAAAATTATTTATAACTAAAACAGAGTAAAACAGAGTAAACGTTAAATTGAACGTACATGTATATGCAGTATATAATGAAATTAAACATGGTAAACATGGTTTGAGAAATACCAACTGCTTTCCTTTTATAAAGCTGGTTTAAATACGGTTGTTTTTTGCAACTTGTGACATAAGAAATATAAAAATAAGTTACGAAAAGTCCTAAACCTACGTTGATTATGAAAAATGTTACTTTACATGTCAAAATTAGAAAAATGTATATTCTTATAGGTAGGTATGCACACGAAACCAAAAACTCCCTAGATTCATGTGATTAATAAGTTGATTTCATACATGCAATCATTTTTGTTAGAGAGTTAAATTTATGTACACCATAGAAATTTTCTTGATTTTTATTTTAAAAATTAAAATTATGTACATAATTTAAATTCAAAAATTGGAATGTGAGTGATGGTCGGTGTCGCCACCTTGTGGAGATTTGGCGTGTAGGCTGTAAACTCTTCAACATTACGAAAAAAGCTAAGCGCATTTAAAGGTAATATATCGAATTTCTGCCAACCAAATAAAACAGTAACCAGTGATATGTGTTTCACTTTTTTGAGGTTCATCAGTGTAGAGTTGTTCAAACCCAAGTCTACTATAACAACAAGTGATGGACAATTGCCTTGTACTTTTTATGTAATAATTTCTAAAATTTGTAGTAACTTACAAGTTTTTATGCAAATTCTTACCGTCCATGGGGTGGCAATACCGCACGATAAGTTGAAATACTGTAGCTATTCCCAATGAATTTTCTAGACTTGGGTTTGAGCTACCTTACACTGATGAACCTAAAAAAAGCGTGTATATATGTGCGGCTCATAATTCTCTAATTGTCACTGACTTCTGTTTTATTCGGTATGAAGGAATTTGATATATTGACTAATTGGATTGTTCTTCGTTGAGGAGAGGCACCAAAAACCACTATGACGTTTTTCAGGTAACGTTTCGTGCAGCCGAATGTGCACTTCTTCAGGCCTCTGTTTATTAAAAACGTTGCCTGAAAAAACGTCATAGTGGTTTTTGGTGCCCTCCTCAACGAAGAATAATCCAATTAGTGATAATTTATAGGAGGAAATATTTACCTTTCATCTTGATATATTGAAATAATAACACTATTCTGGACTTCCATTGTCTATATTTTATTTTATAGAATAAACACAACGTTTCAATTGCTATTGAATCTGCAATCGTCTTCAGGTGAATACTAACAAACTTAAAGACTACTGTAATTTATATACTAATACAAAGTTAGTGAAGCGATCAAGTGTACAAAGTTAATGAAGGAGCACGTTACCGTAAACTAAGATTAATCAGGCGTCTAATTAAGGGTTTCCACACATTGTTAATCTCTACGCTGGGTTCACTAAAGACATTCTTGTTGTTTTCGATAAACGCTGCTTCTTTAAATTTTCTCTTGTACCAGTGCCCTTCTCGGTGTATAATTCTTGCCTCCGACCATTTCATTTTGTGATGTTTTTCCCAGGAGTGTTGGGCAATGCCGGATTTCAAAGTCTCTCCTCTCTGCGTATGGGTTTTATGTTCCTTCAACCTGATATCTAAGAGTTTTTAGTTTTCCCTACGTATGATTGGCCGCATTCACATGGGACTTCGTAGATGCAATTCTTGGAGTCACGACTGTTGTCTGGTCTAGTTTTGGAGATCATGCTACCAATAGTTCTTCATGATCTGAATACCGTGTTAATGTCATAATTTCTTCCTATCCGTTTTCTTTTCTCAGATAATCGTTTGACACATGGAACTAACAAGTTAACCGCTGCATCTCAGACACTTCACGCGTCCATACTTAACGTGTGCATCGCTGCTTTAGAGAAACCACAAATCAAGACACCATAGCAGAGTACGATCACATTCTCATACTCGTCACGAAACCCAAAGGTCCAAGTGTACAACTGCGTTGGAGCCACCTACAACGCCACG
Organism: Abscondita cerata; assembly: GCA_030710515.1. Taxonomy (NCBI): domain Eukaryota; kingdom Metazoa; phylum Arthropoda; class Insecta; order Coleoptera; family Lampyridae; genus Abscondita; species Abscondita cerata. The sequence goes on from JALBCR010001266.1 coordinate 72,386, forward strand.
AAACTGGTGATAGGCGGTTTCAACGTCTATTACCTGTCGTAAGCAGAACACGCATCTACACAATTCTTCTCAGAAGCATCTCCAGCATCTCAACGTGTCACCATCCTCAGCAGCAAAATACACAACGCAACAACCACCTCACAAGCAACACTATAACCCAACATCCTTGATTAGTTTCCCGGATGACCCTAAAACAATGAAAAAGACAACATGATCGCCCGCAACACTTTTTGACGGCTGGATCATTCAACAAAGCTACTCAACATCGAAGATATTGCTGAGTATTGCAGTCATGACAACACAAACATTACACAATCACTCGTTCGGGAAGACGAATAAATTATTCACCTAGATAGGAATTAATCTAAGGACACGACATAGACCACCGCTGGTCCGGGAGTATTGTAACGATCCTAAAATTGTATTATAAATTAAGTAAAAGAAATAACAAAAAGTTAATTATTTTGCTTAATATGAAGCAATATTAGGCGAACAGAAATCTTATGCAAATGTAAAAGCAATAAGTTTGTCCTAGATAAGCAAGTTTGTCGGCATTAAAATGTAATGTAAATACGCGGTAAAGAATAAGTAGAATTACACTCATTATCAAGCATTCATTCATTCTGCGTACGTTTGTTATGCATCGAATTATTATATACCCTCATTTTTTTTATTATTCGGTTACCAAACTATCTTAACGTTCTTCGAAGCAACTGCCTTAGTTTGATATGTCACCAAAAATGTAATAGAATTTTGATACGTGTTAAGCGATTTACAATTACCATTAATACTTATTTTTCACTGTGTTATAGTTTCACAAGTTGCACAGCATATTTGTAGCGGGTGTCTCAAATTGCTTGTCCACATAGGTTATATTAGTAACTATAAGAGAAAATAAATAATACGGTCACTTGCACTAACTTTCTCACAACTACATTTATAAAAAATTTTATATAATGTGACATATACCAAATTTAATTGCACGTTGAAGGAAAAGTTTTTTCCACGAACTATGCAGAAAATAAGCGATAACGCCATATTGTAGACAACATAGTTTATTAATCATATATCAATGTTTTACAAAACTTTAAAGTATTTAAAGTTTAAAGTTCGAAATTCGCCAAAAATTTCATGATACCGTTTTAGTCGTTTTTGACAATGTTTATGGAAAAACGAAGTAAACATTGTAATGTAAATTTTAAGAAAAATCGTTAGATTCGTTATCGAGAAAATACATTTTTCAGTTTTGCATTTTTAATTTGAAGGGTAGAAAAAGATAAAAAAAAGTTTGTTTGGGAAATATCTAGAAAACTTTAAATATAAAGTTTGAGTCAAGTTGAATGTAAAAATTAGTGGCGTAGTCTCAATTTCTTTTATCAAAATTTTAGTTTTAGGACATGGTGACCAAAAACTCTCATCAGCAACTGATCCCTTTTATCAAAAACTCAATATTATTTGAGTTCAATTGTACATAACGCTAAAGTCTAACATTGGCCAAGATGAGCTCTATTAAAAAAATTACAAAAGAGCGCTCTGAAAATTACTTAAATATCGGGTATGTTCTAAAATTTAAAAATGCACTCAATCATATTAAAATGAAAAAAGTAAACTTATGTAAAAACTTTTAAAGTCCTTTTGAAGTGTCGATACTTTATCAACGCTGATAACAATTTACAAATGCAGAGAAGTTTCTTTCTTTATTTAAACATTAAAGAAAAAAATAAAAATCTAAAAATAGCGTTTAATAATACGCAATTAATTTTAAACTAATTGGTGAATTTTTTCGTGGTACGCAAGATGTAATGACATTAACATTTTTAATCAATACCACAAATTGAATAAAACTTAAAACCGTTAGTTGCTATAATTTCCGAGGAAAGTAATGCAGGGTACCACGCTTAAGTTATATATAGACAATTTTGTAATAAGATTGTAACATTATTAAAACGGGACAGGAAAATACCAAATATTAATTTATTATAAATTAAGAATTACTAATATCCATTTCTCACCCAGTTTTAGATGCGGCTTTATTAAATTACCTCTCGTTTATCGATTTATTATATAAATTGTTTCCAAACCATAGCATTGTGTGTGAGTAAATTGGTATCATACTTGATTAACGGTAGCATTATAATAATCTACATTCTACTTATTATGTCATTATGTATTGACTTATTTACGTTAATCTTATAATTAAAGTTCCTTGTCGCATTTAAATATTATTCTTACAGCAGTTAACTAACAGTTATTTTAGTTAAATCTTTTTAAAAAAACATACATATATATATAATAATCGGGGATCAGTTTAATTAATTTTGAGACTTAAAAATCAGCAGTACCTGAACACTGAGTTAACACATTAGTATAAATTTTGTTTTAAAAAAAAATAAAAAATATTAATAAGTAAGGAGAATCAATAATGTTAATATCTATGCTTATAACCTTCTTTGATAAACTTGACCAAAGTAGTTGGCGTCAACAAATAATAAAATTAAAATAATAAGAATATTCATTATTATTTTAGACTGTGTTACGTTTAATAACACATAACCTTTTTAAACAATACAAATACCAAACTTAAAATATTTTTCATTAATATGAAAATGGTCACAATTGTTTTTCCTCTATTGTTATACAAAACTAAAGTTGAAAATTCTCCATAACAATAATTTGTCATCCTAAATGTCATCAAACGCTTTCGACCTAGCATTAAATATTTACCTGGAATTTTTGAGTTATTTTACCTCTTATTTCCCAAAAGATCTCAAATCTAAAAAATTATGGATCTAGGTAATTTTAAAGAAAAACGCAGATATTCTACTTTCTCCAATTTTTCTCAGAAAATTATTATCCGATCGAGTCGACTTGGTAGTTATTCTATTCGTATTTTTTTCATCATTAACTTGATTCATTAATTTTTACTCAACTAAAAATGAATGAAAAAAGCACGTTTTATTTGTATTTAAAATAAACAATATAATGGCAATTCATTTTTGGTATAAAACATCACTGTAAGGTACTTTATATTATTTACAATTACATGGTATAGGTGGTATCCTACTATTATTATTGTCAAAAATTGACTAGGGTAACTGAGAAGATGAACACAAATCTGAACTTACCTAATTGTTCTTGGTTTGTGTATCTACAGTAACTCTATAATAAACAAGTAATTATTATTTTTTTACAAAAGTTTTTTATTTCAGTTTGTCCTTCTACAATTATTCTTAAGAAGAATAAAGATAAACAAAACAGATATTGGTGAGAAGAGTGTACTAACTTATTTTTGTACAAAGAAATGACATTCTGTAGTCCCCTGGAAATATTTCGTCCCAATATTCTAGGCTAAAACTATTATAAATTCAATTAATTGCTTTCTCAAAAAAAAAACGTTGTATATCGTTCAAGGAAATCTAGAGTGTTCAGCACCTAGTAAATTCTTAAATGAAGCTCTAGACGAAATTTATTTAATAATAAAGTAAACAATAAATTTTAGCAAAAGATAGTCGATGTCCCACCTCATGGACAGTTTGCTCAGATTCATTCAAACGTATCACTTGTAGAAATCAGATTTCTACACTTTACATTTTAAATAAATTTTTGCCTACACCACTATCCAAAACACATATCTTGTGGTAATCAAGTGGTGGGTAAGTACAAGAACAGAAAAAACCACAAGACAAGAATTTTTAAAACTTGACGCCCCACAAAACTTTACTAGACACGCATTCAAAAAATTCTCAGCTACCTTTTTAGCTAACAAAGAGGTAGATATCTTGATATTAAACGACATGGTGGGTGGAAATCCATAGCGGTAACAGAAGGCTATCTAGAGAATAATTTACAAAAGAATAACGCTTATGCCAAACAAATTTTATACAATGATCATGGAGAGATAACTGGCATATAGATTCCTTGTGTGACTCAAGATATTGCCTACACAATCAAATTTCATTTCTATTCATAAAACTGTGGTTTAAATTCAATCAGGTAGCAGTAAAAGTGTTACACCACCTCTTCCCATTAGTGTCTATTCTTCTGTTTACTGTAATTTTCCTATTGTTATTAACATAATTATTATCTCGTTTATTAAGAACATTATGCACTGTGGATACAAAACAAAATAAAAATTATAACAAAAATATTTCTTCAAAATAAGGGCTTATGAGGAAGGTTCTCAATTTAGTAGCGCTGTTTCCACGCTGGATAGCTAGGCGTTGAATTAGGTAGAATCTTGAGCAATTGCCTGAAGCTACCTTGTCAAAACATGAAAAAACGTCTGAGTTTACGTGTCCCCAAAACAGGCCTCGCATTTTCCTGGATTCAATTGTAATCCAATTTCACTGCATTCAAAGATTAGTTTTTACTAGTTTTCTGTGACAATCTCAGGTTCTCATCCTAAAGTACTATCATTAAAGTACTAAATGTTAAGTTTGGTTGTTAAAGAGCCCAGCATAATTTCGAATTAGATCACTCAATCTTCTACAGATTGATTTGGCAGTCAGTCTTCTGTAAATAATTCCAACAGTGATAATACGTAATTTTTCATTCTCTTTTTTTAGTGCAAACAACTTAGCTCCGTATAGAATTGGGACGATAAAATGATTGACGTTTCCAAATTCAACAATTTCACAAGGGCCGTAATTAGACAAACACCATTAGCTCCGCTACAATTAAATGTTAAGTTTTCGAGATCAAAACTACTAGCAGCGTCAACATGATGTGATGATATAAGCTCCATCATATCTGGTACCGAAGTAGTGAAAATCGGTCCTCAGGTTCAAGTACAGGGAGGTCTGGAAAATCAGGGCTTAGATGTTTTAACTTCAACAAATTAAAACTGTGTCTGTTAAAATTAGGAATTGTATCGGAGGATGACAGTCTTTAATATTTCTATTGTTAGGTTTGGTTCTCGTAACAAAGTTTGATTGTGCCTAAAATATTTGAACTCGGTTGGGAAGACTCATTATAATTTCTTTTTATAATAAGTAAGGTTAACGTTACGTTGTCGCAAGGGGCTCTCAATGTAGTATAGAGAAATTTTAAAAGCTCCTCTCAAGACTTCACATCATTTAAAGACACACTATTCTCTATCAATTCATCTAACCGACCTGCTTTTAAAAGACTGAGATGGATGCCCTAAAAATCCGCAATTTACTTGAAAATGGTTTGGTGGATTCTTCCTCTTGTAGTTATAAAGAAAATATTTGATTTTTTCATTTTCCTTATAATAATAATTGCAAGTGCATCCGGAATCTAGATCTTCAATATGTGAAAGATCATTATTTGACATCCAGCACACGATTTTGAACACTTAATGGTAGGTTCGTCCACGTCTGGGTTGGAACATCAAGTTACAGATTTCTTCTCCCTCTTCCTTTTAAAAGTTTTCATTTCAAATTTTGAATTACTCTGTGGAAACAGCGGTTGACATCCTTTCACAAGAATTATTTAAACATAAAATGAATTAAAACTGTTTAAAATTAGAAAAATAAAAATAATAATTTATGAAAATTTTACTGTTGTCAATTTTATACGCAAAAACATAACTTATTACTCGATACGAGTTTTGTTGTTTTAAGCCCAGTTTTCCGGGAAAACTTTACGAATTATGATTGTGTTCAAGTATGCCGATTGTCAACAATAAATGAAGTTATTCGTCGAATCGTAGTTTATAACATATTAAAACACAAACTCTTACATTCCTTCCTAACATGTCCCAAACATGTTTGATGAGGTTTATGTTAGGACTTTTTTGGGGGCCACTCCATCCGTGTGATGCCAACGTTGTTGAAAAGATGATTCATCATGGGGCCGTGCATTATCGTGCATCAACACAAAATTGTCGCTAATAAATAAAGCCAAAGATACCACCTGATCTTGAAAAACATCTTCAATGTACCTATGAGCGTTATGAACTCCCCTTTTCATCAAGACGAAATCCGTATTCGCGTTTGCAGAAATACCGCCTCACACCATAATCGAACAGCCGTTGAAACATAGCCTAGGCACTTGAGAATACCTTTCTCCAGTCCTTTTCCATACTTTCTAACGATTATCTGGAGCTCTTATGTAAAAACGGAACTTATCAATGAAGACAACTTGGCTCCATTTCTCCATATACCAATAGACAATGTTTGTGAGCGTATGTAAGTCTCCTTACTCGGTGCTGCCTGGTAAGATATGGACTATGTGCAGGTTTCGTTGGTACTAAACCAGCTTTATTAAAGCGTTTCCTAATAGTTCTGTCACTTACATGGACATCCCAAACATCTACCAGACGATTTCTGGCTTGAACAGCAGTCATATCCCTATTACGAAGCATTGTTTGAATGAGAAAATGGTCATCTCGGGCGCTTGTACATCTTAGTAGATTTGTTTCTAAAAAGAGACTCCAGGTTCTGCGGATACATGACTGCGATGTTCCAAGAACTTATGCGACATAACGTAACCGACCATCCTGAATTAAAAAAACTGCTCTTGCTGCATCCACTTCGTTAATAGCCATAAAAACCACTTATCAGGTAGCGAAATGATGAAAAACGATTCAATTGAGTCTTTACAAAACCCAAGGAAAGCAGAATTATAGATAATTATCCGGAACTCAATACCCCAAATAACGCTTAATATTAAAATAATTTATCTAAACAAAATAATCAGTTACCATGGTAACCATAGCTCTCTCGGTGATTGAATATATCCTGATAAACAAAAAACACACAATAATATATTCTGCAATTATTTACGAAGATGTATTGATATCTAGTTGGCCTAGACCAGTTCCTTGCATAAACAAAATATTGCGTTACTATGGCAACGAACAATAACTTATTAGAAGTGTCAGTGTAAAGTTTGACGTCAAAAAAGTAAACCAGAGTCACGAAATAAATTAAATGAAAAAAGATGTCTACCGAAATTGTGAAAATCGAAAAATTGAAGTATCGAGCCATCATCAAGTACCTGTATTTAAAAGGGTTAAGAGGTAAGCAGATTTACGAAGATATGCTTAATACCCTTGGTGATCAATGTCCTTCGTATGCGACCGTCAAAAATTGGAATGCAAGCTTCAAAAGAGGTAAATTTTCCATTGAAGATGATGACCGATCGGAAAGGCCAGTTTCTGTGTCAGTCCCCGAAAATATCGATGCAGTTCATGACATGATTTTATCAGACCGTCGAATTGGGCTAAAACGGATATCTGAAGCACTGAATATTTCATACGAACGCGTTCATCATATGGTTCACGTCAATTTGGACATGAGAAAAATTGCTGCAAAATGGATCCCCAAATGTTTGAATGTTGACCAAAAGCGTGCAAGGGTAGAAGCATCGCGTTCGATCTGTGCTCGATTTGAAAACGATGTAGACTTCTTAAACCGAATTGTTACTATGGATGAGACTTGGGTACATTTCTACGATCCAGAAACAAAGCAACAATCGATGGAATGGCGACACTCTGGTTCTCCAAGACCTAAGAAGTTTCGTGTCCAAAAATCTGCTGGAAAAGTTCTTGCTTCAGTTTTTTGGGATTGCCATGGAGTAATCATGATTGATTTTTGGATAAGGGTAGAACAATAACTGGAGATTACTATTCGACATTACTGACCACTCTACGGGAAAATATTAAAGAGAAAAAACGCCGAAAGCTATCCAAAGGTGTTTTGTTTTTGCAGGACAACGCCCTGCACACAAATCTCATGTTGCCATGCAAAAATTTGTGATTTAGGGTTTGAATTACTAGAACACCCCCCTTATTCACCCGATTTGGCTCCGTCCGACTATCACCTCTTTCCTCAACTGAAAAAAAGTTTAAAAGGTCGTACATTTTCTTCCAACAAGGAGGTAATAGAAGCTGTGGAGGTCTGGTTTGCAAAGCAAAAAGAAACATTTTTTTTGAAAGGTCTAGAGACGTTGCAGGTTTGCTGTAATAAATGTATCCAATTAAGAGTAGAATATGTTGAGTAATAAAATATTTTGACATTGAAATTTTGTTTGGTTCTATAGTAGGCTAAGAATTTTTCAATATACCCTCGTATGTTAAAGGATAATAGTGAGTCGCATTTTCTGCCGGTGAGTGTATTTTTTTATACAGTGTATCCCAACGAAAACTTGACCCCCCTATAACGTGAAAAGTAAAAAATATTTTAAAATTCGCCGAGACACGTTAATTTTTGTTCTTAAGGGGAGCCTTTTTGACAGTCAAGCTAACTCGATATGTTCATCCCTCTAATGCCTAGTAACCCCAGCTTTAAAATTTCAAACAAGACTACCCCACTTGTGGCATATCATTTTAAAGCCCTTTTCATTGCAAATACAATGACACTTTGTTTTAAAAATCGGTTGAGATTTGAGTGAATTATTGGTACAAACGAATAGTTGACAAACCTACTTACGCGTAGTAATTTCTACGGAATACTCGCCACTCATAAGTTTTTTATCGACTACACACGACCACATTTACCTATTTTTGTTGATGTATCTATCAGTTCACAATAAAAAATCAGAAAGAGGACAAAAAAGTTGAAACAAATAATAAGTCAGATACTATTTGTTTTTTGTTTATAATAAGTCTATAGAAAATCAGATCTTCTCTGAATAACAAAACACTGTCACAAAAAGTCGCCGTTTTTACTTGTGACCAAAAATCGTTAATTTCAGCTTGATCTTGAAAGTTTTAACGTGTTTTAAAAATGGTTTATTTAGTCGCGGAAAGAGTAGAAATTGTTGCAATTTATTATCGAAATAATGATTGCGCTAAAGCTACAGCACGAACTTGATCGCCGTAACGAATTTTGCGAATACTTTAGTGAACAACTTCTACAGAATCCAAATCTTCTCTACAATACATGTTTTTCCGACGAATGCACATTTATGTTGAATGGCGAAGTAAATAGACACAATTGTCGTTATTGGAGTGATGTTAATCCTCATTTAATTAGGGAATTTCATACTCAGACTCCTCAAAAATTAAATGTTTGGGCTGGAATTTTGGGCGACCATATTGTTGGACCATTTTTCATTCAATGTAATCTCAATGGAAACATTTATCTAGAATTATTAGAAGATACAATTGATCCCAGGATAACAGAGATTTTAGAAAGTGACGACAATTTACTAGAAAATAAAATAACTTTCCAACAAGATGGTGCACCCCCGCATTATACTGTGGCTGTGCGACAATTTCTGAATAACCATTTCCCGGGACATTGGATTGGCAGAAGAGGTCCCGTCGAATGGCTACCAAGATCTCCGGATCTATCCTCTTTAGACTTTTTTTTGTAGGGCTATTTAAAATCACGAGTGTACGCCACGCAGACTAAAACATTACAAGTGTTACGTCAGAGAATTGTAGAAGAATGCCAATTAATAACTGCCGATGTCTTCAATAATGTTCGAAAAGAATTTGAAAACAGACTGTATTATTGTTTGCAAGCTAACTGGGGTCATTTTGAGCAATTAATCAAATAAATCTGACTATTATTTGCTTCAGCTTTTTTCTTTCATTTCTAACTTTTTTTTGTAAACTGATGGACATTTCAATAAAAATATGTAAGTAATGTGGTTGTGTGTAGCCGATAAAAAACTGTTTAGTGGCGAGTATTTGGGTTTGTCAACTTTTCGTTTGTACCAATAATTCAGTCAAATCTCAGCAGATTTATAAAAACGAACATTGTGTAATGTTTTTACCGTAATTCCACGTATTGTTTCTCTGATTCTATCTCTCAGTTGTTCTAAATTGTTCAGTTTATCTTGATAAGTTTTAGATGTTACGAATCCCCACAGGAAATTTTAACAGGAAAAAGGTCTTTTTGAAAAATAAATTCGACGTGTCCGAGGATTTTGCTGAAAAATTGTCGGTTTTTTTTAAAACGAGTTTACTTAAGACTTTTGACTCGCACTGTATAATTCTAATTCGATATCACTAAGATAAGCGTAATTACTGTTAATTAAAAAGTTAGATTTTTTTTTTTTTATTTTTTATTAATTTTATTTTTTTTATTTTTTTTTTTTTTTTTTTTATTTTTTTTTTTTTTTTTTTTTTTTTATTTTATTTTTTATTATTTATTTTTTTTTTTTTATTATTTTTTTTAAAATATTAAAAAAAATAATATTAATTATAATATATAAAAATTATTTAAATAAATAAACTCAATGTTAAAGTTGCTGGTGCAAAAGGATTGTGATATTTATTTCAACTCTATAAACAAGGAAATTCAGTTTACCTTTGAACTTGCTAATAACAATAAACTTTCTTTTCTAGACCTTATGCTTACATTACATAACGGCTTGATTTTTTCCAAATCTATTCAAAAAAACACATACGTAGACACATTAATTCATGTAAACTCGAACCATCCTTGGTCTTATAAAATAGCTGCTTTTAATTCGTACCTACATAGGTTAATTAACATTTCTCTCTCACAAAATGATTTTTTAATTGAACTAAACACTATTAGATTTATTGCTGCCCAAAATCGTTATAAAGATCACATGATTCATAAATTAATCAAAAAGTAACTTAGAAAAGCGCAACAAACTTATCCAACATAATTTCCAATGATTTAACTGTTAACCCAAATTTACTTCCTTAAGTTTTGTCAATAATTTTTGTAATAATTTCTTGCACCTATATAATAAATTCAACACAAAATTAGCCTTCCACACTTTTAATCCCTTAAATACAATAAAGAATAACATTGATAAGCCAGTTCAACACAACTATAAAGATGTTTACCAGTTACTTTGTTCATTACCAGATTCAAAGAACACGATCGTGCCATCAGGCTATCCAAATCTAATACCTCAAATTTCGCAAAACATATATTAAACTCCAATCATAATTTCAATTTTGAGATAAATCACAAATATTTACATATACCAATAATAATCAAATTATCCTTAATCTAGAAAGTTTGCATAATAAAAAACATAACTTCCAATATTCTATTAAACATTCTAACTTCTAACTTAGATTTTGTTAAAAACATTTTAAACCATTAATTCAATTTTATACTAGTTTAAATCTGTTTTTCATCAACAGGTGTTACTACTTACGCATCTTTTATTTTACTACCCGCAGTTTTCCGACTATTTGATTGCATCGTTTGAGGACTGCACACAGTAATCACGATGTCCATAAAAAAGTTAAATTTAAAGATATATATATATATATATATATATATATATATATATATATATATATATATTTTAATGCTAATATTGTTTCTCTCTTTTGTTTTGGATGGTGGTTTAATTCTTTATGCATAACAACTCGTATATGTTAGTTTTCTGTATACTGTGCAACCTAATGTTTATCTCCGGACTTCCACCTGAATTTTTTCCAAAATGCGTGATTTTTTTAAAAAATCCCGCGACTAGTGGAAGAGGACAAGATTTCATTAGAAAATGAAGGCGCCCCTTTCATTTCCTGCAAGGGGGAGCTACCAGCTTATACATATAAAAGACATATTGAATTGCTTACCATAGTTACCAGTTGTCTGATAAAGAAATTTATTAAAAATGGTTATACTTTAGCTGAAAAAAATTAAAAAAATGTTTATTTACAGCGTCGAAAATCAATGTGCTTGACGAACTGCTACAATATTTAAAGAAATGCAAAAAAACTTGTCTTCTTTAATAAATTAGTTGACGTTGTCACAGAATTTAAAAAAAAAATAGACACATTTTGAGAAAATTAGAGTGAAAAGTCCTGAAATAAACACCCTGTATATATCTTTCTATCTACCAGAACATCCAAAAAATGATTTTTCTATAGTGAATTGTATGGCTGGATGGCTGCTGTGTAGGTGCGCAACGAAAGCCTGTAGTGCAGACTGTCCATGGCTCTTTACGACATAAGTATATGATTTACGAAGAAAAATGCCAACAGTTAACTGTAACGGCATGTGTGTGTTAAAGTGCAAAGCGCTATCTAAGCGATAGCTTTAATGCTTGTACCACACGTTGCCGATAAAGCTAAGATAACTTGTACAGAAGTACACACGCAATAAAAAGAACACCTCATGCAGCATTTCGCTCTTATTGTGAGCTCATCAGAGGTGTATACTTAAGTGCGGTATACGACTGTACAAGACGGCGGTTGGTCTTTTAAGCTCTCGTGAAGCAATGAACATAAGTAAAATGTGTGTCTTGCGACATCTCGTGTAAACATTGACACGTATGAATAGTATAAACTAAGAAAAATGCCAAAAGTTAACTGTAACGGCATGTGTGTGTTAAAGTGCAAAAGCGCTATCTAAGCGACAGCTTTAATGCTTGTACCACACGTTGCTGAGAAAGCCAAGATAACTTGTACAAAAGGCATTTTTCTTAGTTTATACTATTCATACGTGTCAATGTTTACACGAGACGTCTTAAGACACACATTTTACTTATGTTCATTGCTACACAAGAGCTTAAAAGACCAACCGCCGTCTTGTACAATCGTATACCGCACTTAGGTATACACCTCTGATGAGCTCACAATAAGAGCGAAATGCTGCATCAGGTGTTCTTTTGTTGCGTGTGTACTTCTGTACAAGTTATCGGTTATTGGTTTACGGAGACAAATTCAGTGGCCGCCACGATCTCCTGATCTGGCTCTTTGTGATTTTTTCCTGTGGGGTCATCTTAAAAACAGGATTTATCAAAACCGACCCAATTCGTTAGACAATTTGAAGATCGGGAAGATCGGGAGTTTTATAATAGGCTGGGTTACTGTTTAGTACAAAATGGAGGCATTTTTGAACATTTGCGTTAAGCAAACGATTATAATCGGTTCTTTTCAGAACCACCATGAATATTTAGTTAAAGTATTTATTTAAACACAACGATGATTGTGCACTAGTCGCTGTTGTTAGTATGTCAACAACAAAATTCATATATTGTTACAATTAAAACGTACCAAAATCATTGTATTTTGTTAGTTAGGCCCAGTTGTACAACTGACCCTTAATTATGATTCCATTGCGTGTCCGTTTACACCAATACCGCTTAAACTAGGCCGTATGCACCAACACAGCTTAAATTCAAGCAATGCTTAAAAACTTAAACACAGTTAGCAACGATTGTTTTTAAGTCTCGCTTAAGTTTAAGTTGTGTGGGTGCAAACGGCACTAAATGTTTAATAATTAATCATATTCTACTAAGGACCAGTTGCACCAACGCGATTAAACTTAAACAATGCTTAAAACTATTGTTGCTATGGTTTCAACATTTGAATCTAAAGTTTTTAAACATTGCTCAAGTTTTAATTGTATTTGTGCAACCGGTTATGAATCTATTGCCAGTTCAATTAAAAAAATTTAAACTAATATCTCGTTATTGACCTAAATTAAATGGTGATCATTTAAAATAATAACCCAACTTAAAAAAAAAGGAATCGGACTGGGGATTTGAACCTTCCTTAGAACCGGTGATAAATTAGTGATAATGCGTTAAGACAACTGAGCCACGCCGAACATCAACAACGCAGCTCTTACCTGTTTATTTAAATAAAGCTTGTTATCACGCAATACATTTTTTGAAATATTTTTAATATGTTTTGTTAAATTTAATAAATTTTTACAAAAAACGTTTTCTGGTACACATTGTAATGTGTTCTGATATTGGAAATATCCTAAAAACACTTTGGGGGACATATAAATCGGGATTTTCAAATTCCCCATGTTAAATCCAATGCTTCAGATTTCCTGGGACACACGGTATATATAGCGTGTTCTATTAAAACGTCGTCGTGATTAAGTTAGTGATGATTTAAACGCAGATTTAACCAAAAAAAAACTCGTATGCAGTAGCATTGATTGCAGCAGCATGCTCCCAACGTTTTACTTGAGGTACCTAATATAAACTTTAAAATTTGCGGTTTCACTTTAACAATTATTTATAAAAACCAACAGATTTTGAAGTCACGGCGCCTTAACTCTGATTTCTAGGTTTACAGGTTATGATCGCTGTCGTAGTTTATATTATAATTATATTCCATTGTTTTCATTTATTTTTCAAATTAAACTTCTTTCTATAAAACCAATAAAACTAATTGCCACAGTAATAGCAGCGATTCGATATATCGATTACTACCAAGTTAAAAACGAAATCTCAGGGAATTCCATAAGTGTGATACTGCTCAGTTTTTATTATTATTTATTCTTCACAATAATTTCTTCGGGATTGTAGAACAAAATTTAGTACTACTAGTTTATATACATATTTGTGTTGTGCATTAGTACCTACGTCGTTCTTTCCTAGCGGCTAGCCCGATAAAGATAGGTAAAAAAGTTTATACTAAACATAATTGGTTTAAAAAAATCTACATCGTTAAATTATTTTTAACGGTACAGGGTGTTTCATTTTTACGGGATGCCAATTAATTATTATTTGATTTCCTGTCATATAATTGTTTATTTGATAAACAGGCTTCACTTTAATAAATCATAGGAATCTTGTTTCGTAAATTTAGTAAACAAATTTTAGCACCGACGTTAGACCTGATAAAGGGCAATATTTTAATAATTAGAAATTTAGAATTTGTGCTACGGGGAAAGGGTACATATTTAATTGAGGAGGAACTTTTACATATCAAGATGATTTTTATAAATACCCTTTACAATCAAGTAAATTGGGTATCTTTTATGGAAAAAAAATTAATAAAACTAAAGCATAATAACGTTTAATATAAATGACATTTTACATAAATGCATGATTTTACCTTTCAAAGAAGTTTTGTTTCCTCAGGAAAATTCAAAATCTTTAATATCCATTAAAACATGTTTGCTGCTGTGGAATTCATTAATTCAAAAATGGAGTCAACAGGAGAGATTTCTGTAGTACCACTGATGTGGCTGCTCAAGAATCAGACTAGATGCTACTGGCCGATTAGTACCAATAAAGTTCCTTTTAAAAAATTTGTCTAATGTCTCACACCTTTCAAGAAAAGTTGGCCCATTTATAGCATAAAAATCATTTTACCAGTGGTAAGACGTGTTTCAATGTACATTACATTTCAATACAACTATAGTATTTTTTAGCTACTTATGAAGAAGCGGAACAACATTTAAACAATTTATTGACTGATAACTATGAGTCAACTGATTCGACTAAAACATTATATCAAAAAAGTGTGATTAATTCTTCAAACGAATCCGATGATTCTGAAAATGTATCGCCAAATTCCCCTGCCATATCAGAGGTGTCCAAAATACTTTACTGTGTGATTAGTACTCCCTCATCCATCTCTAAAGATGGAATTGCTCATAAAATTATGCCACTCTCCAGCAGCATTAGAATCCAGTTTCATGTTGGATAAAGAATCAACTTCACGGCCCACATCGGTTATATCCAGCAGCTCTATATGTACTAACAACCATGGTACTTCTTCACAAAACACTCAGCAAGATTTCAGCCTGTGTAGAACAACACTCAATTGTGCTTGTCGAAATAAATAGACGAACCAGCCTGACTGGATCAGATAATTTAATTCTACCAGATGATTTAGCAGATTTTCCACTTTACTTACTCCTCAGTTTTCAGGACCAGACTCAGTAATGATTCAAATTTATGGAAGTTTATGGTAACTTGGCATATCTGAGTTTTGAATTAAAAAAAAAGAGTATATTCTAGTTGTAGATAAGAGGATTAGCTAGTCTTGGTGGATCTGGTGCCGAGAGTCATACCAGAAGAGTACTTAGATTCATATTATCCGATGAAGTAGCACAACAGTTTATCTGGAAGGGAAGAGATAAACTTTCATTTGAAAACGAAGGACTTGATAATATATAAAAAATAATTTTAAAGATTTATTCTGTAGTGATTGAATCAAAAACTTGGATATGATAATATACTATTTCTCCAAGTACAGGAACCCCACAATCCACTTTACGTGAGATTATAAACTCACGAGAATTTTTGCTATTTGAGTAAATTATTGTATACATAACAAAACTAACTAAATTAGAGTATTAACAAAATACATTATAGATAGTGATCATGAGTTTTTACGTTTATAACATAATAAATTTCAACAAACTTAAATGTATTTCTTTGATGCTCAACTAAATGCTATAAATTATATTTTCAGTTGCAGCGAGGGGATGCCTTTCCGTCTAAGGAAATAGAGTGGCTTAAATTTGCATCGACCATAGGCTGAATAAGGGGAAAAAATCTACAAGAACTTAAATTCTTTTATTTTGTAGCATATATACACATTTAACTTTAATAAATATTTTTTTTATCTATTATACCAGGAATAGTTTTTTATTTTTTTCTCATTTATCAATTTCCTATAATTGTGTTTATTAATGGAAATATAAAATATAGTTTTCCATATATGTATTATGTCATAACTTGTACAAAAAGAGAATTATTCAAATCAAACCGTACAAGCTAATGGGGATAAGAAGAAGTAATATAAACGTAACAATTATGGTTGAAGAACACATATGTTTGTGATTTAGAAGTACGTTGAAATTCAACAATATATTTTGGATTAAATAGGAACTGTAAAAATACGCGCATAAATCATTTTAAATATACGTTAGATTTGTACGTTTTTATAGATGGTATAATTATTTTTATTTATACGTTTAAAAACCACGTTTAATTTTTGGGTAAATAAACATTTTTACCAGTTTTTAACGGTTGGTTGCTTTACCAATTCTCAACGTTTTTTCAACGTATGTGCCCACTGGTTTCAGTATAATAAGAGCTGTAGAACTTTTATAAAAGCAACTGTTTAATCGATTCATAGCTTGATTTTACGCTTATCAATGTTAGCAATAGTTTTAGTTATTTCAAACTTAAAAATTAATTCATTAAAAGTGTCACCTAGAAAAAGTAATTTCATGTAAAAATCACAATAATACTACCACAATATCCAACTGGGTTTTGTTCTGAACATGTTTACGTTACTTTACTAAGTAACGTAGTTGATGATATACTCACAGCAAGTGATTCTAGTGAGGTCACTGTTTCATTACAGTGTCAATTTCCAATTTAAGAAGTGTTCCACAGGAATCAATTGTTGGTCATCTACTCTACATACCATATTTGTCATAGTTCTACTGGGTATTTCTTATCGTTATGTTCAAATTTTGAGAACATAAAATAGACTTAAATCTAACACTAAAAAACACAAAAGTGGTAGATCTATCTTTATTCGTTCTGAGGTTACAGACTTATTTGTATTATTACACATATTTTTAATTTCATGTTTTAGTCAAAGAAAAGGTTTTCCTAAAATACACCATGAGATTACCTAATCTAGAATTAGTAAATTCATTTATAATAGTTTATATTAATTAAGCAATAAAGACATTTTATTATTATTATTGCTGTTACTATTATTATAATTATTGTTCAAAATAACTAATTTGTAAAAATCTGTAGTATACAGGGTTCGGCATATCGAGCGTGCATTAAAAGTATATGGAGAACTAATTTGATTCATTTTCTGAAAATAATGATGCGCCTGTTTTCGACATCACTAAATTCAGACAAAATATTTTCGTTCATACAGCACTTCCGGTTGTATCGGAAGTAACTGTCAACTTTCTTATTTTAAATAGAACATGCTATTTTTTATTATATTTTCAGATTCTACGTAAAATTTAAGGTGTAGGTTAATTAATATACCACATCTAAAGAATTACTATTTTTTAAGTTATAGCGATTTTTTTGAAAAAAAATATTAAAATCATATTGAATTGTTATTCTACATATCTCAAGATGATATCAATATTTTAGTTTCAAATTTATTGTGACATTTGTCGATATGTTACAGTAATTTCCATATAAATGGAAACTCGAATTGCATGTATAGGGTGTTGAAAATTCGTGCCAATATGAACAACTTCTTCGCAGAGGAATAGCGAATGGGAACGCAATACATAGACCAGTATTGCCTTTAGTTATTCATGGACTTGTTCCCCTCGTATAAGTTCTAACAAGGATACCCAAATGGCATAGATAAGAAAAAATTATTTGATTTACGGCATTCGACAGTGTGCACATTTCAGTTTATTATTATTATTATTATTATTATTATTATTATTACAGCATTTAAATAAGACAGGAACTCGTCAACCTCTACAAGTAATTAAATAGTTCGAGGGTTTAATTTAATAAAAGAAAGTACTTCACCTCTTGGCAGTAATGAGGAACATGTGTACGACCGTCGAAACCACTAACAACAAATAATAAAACAGAAGTTTTATAGAATGACAAACGAGTCAATTTCAACCCCATCTATCTATCAAATAGTCAACCTCAACGTTTAGTTGCCTAATCACCAAGCGCAAAATTGCTCAGTAGCCACAGTTAATTAGCCAAAAATTTATAAAAGACTGATCGAAATGTCGGCATTTACATAAAGTAGTAAAATAATTATTTTAGGGATACGAATTAATATATTTTTTTAATAATTTCTTTCTATTCAACCAAAATTTTAAAATATACTCTAATTATTATCACAAAAAGAAACGTGTGTTTTAAAAGAGCATAAAAGTATCGATGGCGTGTACTTCTTAACCTTTTCGCCCAGTAAAATAAGGCTTTCTCTGAGCATTTTGAAATCGGTCTCTGAAAATCTGTATTCACCTCGCCAAATGACGGAACTATTGGTTTTTTGCGAATAACTCGTTTTCTATGCCCTATACGGTTATGAAACCTTATTATGAATTAAAAATAAGAAAATTATCTACTACTTTATTAGCCGTTTTGAAGATATAAATTTTAGAATTTTATCTAAATTTTCTTTTTTTTTTGAGCTTTACAATTTAAGCTATTTTGCGACAGCAAAAAAATTTCTAGAAAAAAGTTTTAAGCGAAAAACTAAAATTTATCGAAATACAAAAAAGTGGTTCACAGTAAAGTTGTAAAGAATTTTCTTATCATTAATCATTATAATGGGGTCACATAACTGTAGAAAGCATAAAAACGAGTTTTTTATTAACCTTTCATAATTTCTTAAATGTTAACATATGAGTTTGTACATTACATCTAAAACATCAAAACCGGCCTTAAAATTCTCAGATGAGGTCTTTTTTGATCAAATTTTACTGTGTTATTTTATTGCATTTGTTACATGTAGTATCAAACTTCTCTCGTTGTCGTTTCGTTGTTCTAGTGACAGTTTTGAGATTCTTACATCATTTTTTATTCGAACCTACAATAACTCCATCGAATGCAATTGAACGAATACAATACGATTAGATTTTTATTCGTTTTTGATAAATCTTCCTTCATTTGTTCAAAATATACCCGATCATTGCAATTTTTATTCCATTCATACAGACTTAAACGTTGTCAAAACACCTTTCATGTCATTTAATACGATTTCTTTGAAAAATACATCTCTTTCTTGCTCAGCATTTAAAATATTATTTTACTTTTTCTTAAAGTAGTTCTGGATGTGGTTATGAGTTATGATCGTTTAGGTTTATATCTTCACTTATAAAGTAACAGTAAAAATAATTTGTGATTGAGATTAATTTTTATTACTCAATAAAAATTAGTCGTACTTTTTCAACTGCTTGCTCTCAAGTTTATTAGAGAGATTTAGTTTAATCTTTTTATATACCTCGTTACTAAACAACATATGTGCATACGCGCAATTTCCAATTATTGAATTTTTATGACTTAATATTAATTGAGATAATGGTATTTACCAATGAATAAAACGTTAATATAGGTCATTTATTTTAATTTACGTACTATTTTTATGCTGATGTTATTGTGCAACTAAATTATCTTTGATCTAGAACCAGAATCATATAAATTTACTGCGTCTAAAATGACGATTTTAAAGAAACGTTAAGTGGTAAAGATGGTGAAATAAAATTGTTGAATTTAAATAGTATTTTAATATCCCTTATATTTATAATAAAACTAACTATAATGTAATGATAACAATAGAATTCTAACAAACCAATTAAATATTTATAATTAAGGAAACGATTCGAATATTTTTTGTATTTGACAAGTAAACAAAAGTGAATAAAACATAAAGAACTTGTATCTGCTTTAAAGAAAAAATCGAATCAACAAGTTTCATTGTTGTTAAATACTGTTATAGAGAAATATCAAACGCCACCAATTTACACTTCAGTTCATTTGAAAAAGAGTGTAATTAATTTTTGCAGATTAATTGTTGTTTTTATTTCTATTTTTGTTATTTCTCAGTTTTTAATAGTTTTTTAATGTCAATCGTGAGGTTGTTATTTCACATATGTTTAAAAATTGCGTTACTTTTACTTTAGAATTCATCCTTTGTTTGTTTTTGAGTGTATCCTCGGTTTACAGTTACATTAACTTTATTAGGTAAAATATGCTATCACTTAGTTTCACAGACATACGAAGTTCTGCGGAACTAAAATCAGACTCTAAGAAGAGTTGATCTATGTATAAGCTTATGATATATCTTCATTCTTGGTTAACAAATCTTTAGCTATGGTAACTAGTGTTTTCCATACAACAGTTAGATTGTAAAAAATAAAGATTAGATGTAATATGAGAAACATTATATTCAACGGCGAATTTCTTAAAGTTACATTGAAATTGTTGACCGTTGTCCGATCTAACTATCTCAAGAATACCATACCTAGATAATTATTTTCCAATTACAATGCTTTCATTTATGTTTATTAATTCAAAAATTAAAAAAAAAATGAGAAATAACCAGTCACTTTAAGGTACCATTTGTTTGATTTCAATAAGTCAATGTCTACTTGGTAGAACTTCATTTCTAATGGTTTATTTATGATTCCATCTTTCTTCGACACTTGTTACTAAATTTTCAATTTGGGTGGAAAGTCGAAACCACCAGATGAAAGTTTTGGCACGCTCCCTGAATTTGACTATAGCCTGATATCCAGAATGTTAAAGCCACAACCATCTAATTGTAATGATTTGGGAATAATAATAAGAGAACTTTTCAACAAGAAGTTTTCTGTAAAATTTATATCATATCAAAGTTGGTAGGTAGTATAGTAATAGTTCAATAAATAGTTTTGACTTTTCCGACCAACCCATAACAGAAAATTCTTTGAATTTAGTTAAAATGAAATCTTTGTTTTCTTCACAGATTATTCTTTCCATAAAATAATCTTTAACAACAAAATTCTTTATGATTAAATAAAAATACAAAAGCGTCCATTTTGCACAAAATTTTTGTAATTCTGGAATGAAAATCTTATCTCATAGTTGTACCTTATCAACCGCATTCGAAAACGCTGAACTTTAGGAACATTTTAATCAATTTTTTTTTGTAAGATTTGTACAAGTGGTTTGTAATCTGTTTTAAACATTACTTTTAAAATATCAATTATGTATTCTAAAAATTCCTCTACTGCCCATGTCATACCTAAACATTCTTTCTCGATTTACACGTTACGAATGCAAAGGCAAAAATTTCTCTTGAATCAGTTAAATTATTATTGTCTTCTATTAATACTGCGCCAAAACCATATGAAGAAGCACCAGAACTAATTGTAATCGTTTTGTTCGGATTGAAAAACTTTAAATTAGGACCGCAGTCGAAAGATTAAAAATCTACATTTTTTTCTGAATAAGGGCGTTAGAGTTCCAAAATTTGAGCTTTGTTATTTAAAACTTTTTTTGCAATTACTCTGTTTTATTTGTCGAAACAAAAGATTTTGTAATGGCGTCAACTCTGAAAAATCTCCTATTTAAAGACATTCTAAATAAATATGTTTTTAAACTTTGTTTAAACAATTTAAATTTTGGTCATGACTTTGTAAAGAAGAGTAACCAATTAGGACATCGTGCAAATGAAGTACAACCCCTGAACTGTCTGATGAAATCTTTGAAAATTGCATAATAAAATACTCTGGTGCGCAAGAAATGCTCAATGGTGCTCGTTTAAATTTAAAACCGTTTAAAAAAAGTAATAAAAGTAGTAAGACTTTGATTGAGTCTGTCTAGTTTTATTTGGTAAAATCCTGAAATCGTGTAAAATTTAGAAAAAAAAACAACATTAGAACGTGTGTGCTACCTATTGAATGTGCGAGTTTTTAGGGTCTATAATAATGTATGCCTGTAAGCTGATAAATTTAGATTTTAATTTAGGTATAAGTGAAAGAGAAACACTGCTAGGTGAAAATTATATAAAAGATTTTGCTTGAAAATTGATTTTTATTTTGTATTTTTAAATTCCTTTTATTTGATCAAAAATATCTGGGAGCTTTGACCACCTCTTTTAACTTTGACTCATTAGACTTAATGTAGACTGATGATTTCTACTTTGTATTTTGCATTTATACTGGTTCTAAAGAAACTGAGTATGTATCACCCTTGTCAAATCCGCATTTTTTGAGTGGTCTTGAGGATCGGATTTCGGATCTGGTTAAACCTCAGGGTTTCTTCAATTCTATTAAAGTTTTCTGGATGTTTGTGAATCTCGATATCTTCTCTAACCAATCTGTTGTGATAACCGTTAACCGTTGATAACAACTTGGAGCTTTCAAAGAGTTTGCTCGATGTTTTTACATCTTCGTTCAATCTCTTGGTGGTTTCTATGTATATCTTGTTATACAATAAAACTACATCTGCTGAGAAATGGTCTCGATTGTCCTGTGTTGATCTGATGGTTTGCTGAATCTTCTTGGTTCGTTTGAAAATAGTGTCTTTTTAGGATTCTTCCTCTGCCGATTTGACCGGTGCAATAAAATCATTAGTCCACATCCAACATCGGAAATGGACGTACCTCTGAAGAAGCTAACAACTCGCGTTAGCGAATCATTACTCAACTTAAGTATTCTTAGGCTGGTAAGACCTGGTCTACTCAATATTGGTAATTTTAGATTAATAGCTACGTAAACATGTATAAACACAGAACATTTATATTTCAATTTGTTTTACTAAATTAAACTTTGTAAAATCTGGACCTCTCGCTGCATTTTGTAATATCTTTATGCAAAAGTGGTGATAAATTAGCACTAAAAACACAAACAACATTGGCTCCAATACCTACGAAAATGGTAATACGTATTTGTCATTGATTTTTACATTCACTAGCTACTGATTATCTTCATCTCCGAATCTTTGTGTTTTTCAAATATTTCGTTTCGTTTTGGAATAAAATGTTTGTCGAAATAATCGAGTATATTTTCAGATGATATGATTAGAATTGAAAACTGCACCAAAATTTCTTTGGCTTCTTCTCCTATTTCATATTAATAATTACATGTCGACTTTTTCATTGTTTGCCTTTTTAATTACACCTCAGACAGACAATCTTTGAAATCTTTTTGTCCATCGAAACCAGTCAAATTAATTTTTTTTAGCAGGACCATGTTTGTGAAACTTGGAAGTGAAACAAAAACATTTTGTTCTTGCCTTGATTCTTGAGATACGTTGTCTTCCATTTATACAAATTTTTTTGTTATATGTATTACCGCTGCCACCATGTAGTGTGACCGATAAAGCGGTTAAGACTAGAAGCTTGAATTGAGTGACTTTTTAAGACACGTCAATTATTCGTTTTTTAAATATCCCCTTTCGTTCCACATCTTATAAATAAGAGGGGTATCCAAACCTAAAATTTTAACGCGTCTTTTTTTTTACTGTTTCTGATAAATTAGAGTAAAGTTTATTTGTCTGGAGGTCATCTGCCCGTCCATATGTAAACACGATACTTAATAATCAATGGTTTTGATTGGACTAGTTCTTTTTGTTTAAGTAGAATAATATCAAAATTATAATTCTTTTAAATAAAAGCTGTTTTTAATAAAATTATAGGCAGTTTTATCCAATACTTATTTACAGAGATGCAATAATCTTACATGATTTTTTTAACAATGTTTGTAAGAATAATAATTACACAAAAAATGTGATGAGAAGAAAGTTGAAGGAATATTTTTTTTAAAACGCATATTTTTTCACTTTTTTGAGAAAAATTTCTTGTTTTAATTCAAGTTTTAAATCATATTCAAGACAGGGAACATGCGCGTGTTGTTCTGGTTCGAAAAACAGGTCACAGACCGCCCAACCTCGTTATACTTCGTTAAAACTGTTAGGCTGTGCCATGCTCTTTTTTCTTTAGTTTAAAGTGTGGTACAGTGTTTTAAGGCTTCTCAGAAAATTTGAAAGTGGTTTAAAAAGTGGTTGTAAGTGGTCATTTATTTTAGGGCTCTATACTACTATTTTATTAGGTAGATCTAATTACTGCCTCTATGTTCTCAAGTGTCTTTTACTCGTTAAAAATTATTAGTGACTTTCTTTACTCTAGTAACATTTTATAAATCTTTTTTAATTTAATTCATGTTTCTAGTATTAAAAAGATACATTAAGTAAAAAACAATTAAGAAACATTATAATGTGTTGCAACACCAAGTAGAATTTTTATTAGTTCAAAAACTATCGCAAAATAAATTAATAAAATTAATTATCGATGGATCCATTTATGTATTGGTGTTTCAAACAGAAGTTATGATTTATTGTAAAAATAAATTAATTTAAAATATCAATTTTTCAAAAAAATTTAATAACCTCATCATAAATAGTAATAATAGTAATAATAATAAGTATATTTGTTTGAGAAACAAAATCATTCAAACAAAAATTAGAAAGGTCTTTACAAACGCCATCTGTCTAATAACACAAAATTTAAAGAAAAAATGTTTAACGTACTTTAAGCAACAACTTATATGACACTGACTCACACTATTTTTATTTCCAACAGAGGGGGTTATAGCTTCTCAGAAGGAATATGATGAAACCAATTTAAGCGATATTTTTGGTGATTAGCAAGTAATCTTATGTAAACCTATATATAATTTTCTTTGTAGATGCAATAACAATTTATGTTCATTTAGTTATAATTATGTACCACTAGAGGGGTGTTAATACAATTACTACCAACTTTAGAAAATTATTTTAGCGAGGGCTAAATTTAACCGCCAGTCAATCCTTTCTGAACACTCTGTATCATACATTAAATGCTTAGTCTACACGTAATCGTTGATTGAAATATTGGTAAAGATAGTCAACCGCTTGTATTCGCTTGTATCACGGATGCAATTCACATATGCATGTTGGGTTGCGTTTTGTTTACTTTTTTCACCTGTACTGAAGCGCTAAGTTATAATGTGTACAATTCTTGAAATAGAATAGTTCAATTTATTCCACCGTTGTAAAAATGGCGCAACATACAATCCGTAAAATTTACTTTTGTCAATACAATGTTGCAACGTTTTCAAATATTTAGTAAACGTATTAACTAGTAATTAAAAGTGACGAATTTTTCATTTATGAATAATACCATTGATGATACATATCTTGGATTTTAATGACAATGTTTTTTTAATAATTTACTAAAATACATGCGAAGCGTTATTTGTTAAAACAGTTTGGTTTGGTCGGTGTTAGATAAATAAGAAACAATTATTTTACAAATTATGCTTGCACTTTATTTTTAACTTGCAAATAATAATGTTGACATTTGTTTGTCATTTAATAACTTCGTTAGGAATAAAGTAGAACATACTGGGAGAAATACCACTAGAGTTCAGAAACGCAAAATTATTGGTTTTTGTATCTACTTGTTTTTACGTGTTCAGTTGAAAAGGATTTTAAATAAAAATTGGTTTTCAAATTTTTCAATTCAAAAGGCAACAAGTTACCGTGTTTTTAGGAAAGTGGGTTCCACTAGACCTTCAAATTTAAATTCACTTGGTAATAAAACCTATTCCTATTACTTCTAAAAATAAAAGTACTAGATTTTAGCTTGAGGTGTGTTGTCTCCCGACGCGGTGCGGATAATACGTGTATAATACACTATTCTTTTCTGTGACGAAATAAATGACGATTTAATATTGAAAAATCATATTACAATAGAATTAGAAAATTATTGAGGGAAATTTGGTGTTAAAAAATAGTACTCACTTTTTTTCCCGAGGGAAAAAAATAATTTACGAAAAGTGACACTTTGTTATCTGTTAGTAGAGATAAAAAGTTAGGATTTTACTCTTTGAAACTGTATCAAAATATCATGGTTTCGAATTAAAATAGTTTAATTAAAGTAAAAATAGCTCATTAATTATAAACATTGTTTCAAAAATTACAATTCCAACTGATCTAAAATAATAGTAATAATTTACAAACAATTTACACATAAATAATAACGTACCTAATACAATGCTATACATAAAACATATCCAAACATTTACACTTATTTATGCAGATAATATTCTTATTTTACGGTGTGGTTTTGTGACATCACTGTAATTATAGCTATTAGAAATATGTTTATTAGCCTCCCACTTTAAGGTTCGATATAGTTTTATTTTAACCAACTGATCGATAATTAACAGTTTATGAGTGTCGCATTCTCTGAACCATGAATTCACACTGCTGTTGAGACATTTTTTTATACGGAGTTTAATTTTTTCCAATAAACCATAATCTGTTTTAAAAAGATGAAATTCTTCAGTAAAAAGTTTCAATAAAAAAACACAAATTTTGAGAATTCGGGTGATGGTCTGTGTAAGTATTTAATTCCATCAGATTTGCTGTAATCTTTATATAGAATTAATGATTCGTTCACATTGAAAACACTTGAGTCGTTAACTGTTAGCATTTCCTTACACGTATTACAATGTACTTTTTTATATATGTAGTGACTTAAATAACCCGCAACATACGACACTGAACAAGATTCTAAAGAACTATTAATTACGACATTGTCTTCATTGATTTTGTTCTCCAGACAGGTTCTAGACGATCTCTTTGTTTCATTATTTTCTACACTTTCATTTGTCCCAATTTTGTTATCCTCTTCCTCATAGTTAGTGTTAAATTGTTCATCTATACCATATAGTATCTCGTCGTTATCTTTTTCACAATTCCCTTGTTCTATTGGTATTTGCAAGCGAATGTGCATGTTATGTTGTAATGCAAGCCTAAATTCGCGGGCAGACGGTTGGGCATTATAACCTCCTCTAGCACGAATCATTGAAAAAGCATTTTCTAGAGGATCTTGATTTATTCGTGACGTTAAAAAGTACAAAGTTCCTTCTCCCTTTAAGTCCTCCCACAGACTTAAAATTGAATTTATAGTCCATTGGAAACCTGCGATACAGTATATATTTTTTCTTTCTACACCGTTCTCATAAAACTTGATGGAATTGAAGTATTGTACAGAACGTTTCAACGTTTCGCATGGCATGTCTTTAAAAACTGAAAGACCACGCTTGTAGGGATTCGGATCATTTACTGAAAAACTATTTAAACAGTCAAAAATGTTGTTAATTGTTTTAAAAAAGATGCAGTATCTAACGCCGTATTACTTGTTAATTGACCCGTCATCACAGCACTGCTAATTGCTGCAGATACAGAATTGCTAAATACCTGAGCGGCGTATTTAACACGCATCTTTTGAAAATTTGATGGGTTAATATGTTTGTCCGTAATTTTTAACATGGATCTTGCTACACTGCTACACTGATCAATATAAAAGTGTTGACAAAATCGGTCCACTGAATTTTTTATTGTTGACGACTATTTCAGTTTGCTGTTCATGACATTGTTCCTTAAGCTTTTTAGTAAATGAGGAGGATCATACGCTACATATATTTTGTTATTGTCGATTTGAATTGTTGGATTTTCTTTTGTGGCGCCTAGACAAGATAGAGCACTTCTGTTATTAGATCCTTGGTCGCAAACTAACGCTCGAGGTTTCAATCAATTTGAAACAACTTATGCATCACTTGCTTTATAAGAGTACATAATATTTCGCTTTTAACTGAACCACTACTGAGAAAATAACAAAATGGAATTTTCCAATTATACAATATTCCTCTCAAATAAAAAACCAATCCATGGTTACTTAAAAACGGTTTACGTCCTAATTCCCTAAATCTTGATATCCTTCGACGTAGTCCCAATATTGGTTATAATTTAAATTTCGTTTTAAAGTAATTTCGTCACACATTACCACGCACTGCTTTTCTTTGTCTGTCATTCCTTCAACTTTTTTTTAATTTTTGTATAAGAACATTATTTGTCCCCGATCTTAAATTAACAATTTTCAACCACGACTTGATTGTTGAAATTGCTGGCAAAACAAATCCTAAATGGTTCAACATAAATTTGTAAGCGGTAGGCGATTTATAATACAATGATAATGCCAGTTGTTTTTCTGAATCCTTCCATGGAGTTCGTGTTCGATGAAAACATTGCATATTAATAAATGTCTTCAAAGCCGGTTTTTTGTTTTTAAAAGACCCGAAATTGTGCTGTTTTGAAGTTTGCGCTTCAATCTAAATATTTCACACTTTTGACTATTCAATTTATTTTTAAACTTTTTAATTTTAAAAGAAACGGTTGTCTGTATAGGTTTATCAGAACTTATACTTGCACTGATTGTTGCACTTTGAAGAACATTCACAAAGGAGGCATCACTAACTGAATCGGCGTTGTTCTCAATTTTTTTCTTATTGGCTGACAGAAAATAGTTGTAATTACGTTGCAAATACTTTCCGCTAGAAAATATATTTTCATAAGTTCGCACATTATCAGATTTATAAACTGTCAGAACTTCTGGTGATTTCTGAGTAGGATTTCTTTCTAATCGCAAAGACTTCGATGTATCCTGTTTAGGTTCATCTGCAATCAAAGCAAATAATTGTATTTCTTGAAATTTGGGCTTTTTAAAAAGAACTTTATTTATGTATTGGCAAAATTTTTAATAAAAAATGAAAGTATTTCTTGAAATTGATTTTGTAATTTGTACTTTGCGATACCAGTAGTGGTGAGAAGATTGAAGACATGAAAGTGGTTAAAAGTGTTATGTAAAAAAATTGAGTTTTGAGAACGTTAAGATACTTCTCACCACTGGGTACCTACCAGACCGCTACCAATAAGTATTAGCAAATTGTCATTGCTGAACAAAAATTATTACTTACCCGAAACAAACTTCTTAGGAACTGCAGTAATATTAAGTTTCTTCTTCGCAGCGGAAGGATCTCGAAAACTACTAGATTCAAAATGCTTCTCACAGATTAATTTATTTCGTAATAAATTAAGATCATCTAGTAGTACTAGCTTTGAATTACCACAATTCATCACCCAATTTTTGCATCTATTTAGACAATTAGTAGGAAACCGATAAAGCTGATCGTCGGGCAATTTTTTCTCGAATTATTGCAACCGTGATATACACAGCGATGACACGCAATAGTATTACTCATTTTAATGGATAAGTTTTTAAACCAGCAATCCGATCTTACATGTAAATAATAACTACCGAAATGTTTTAAAAAATCAAAATCAAACTCGAACCGAAAACCTCTTAAACTGAGCACAACAGGAAGACTAATTAATTTTCGGTTTAAACTAAAAGTGGTGGGGTATTATTACTTTCGATTATTTTGTGTTCTTTTGATAGTATTTTGTAAATTTTATTACCATTGTTATTAGTAAAGCTCAGGAAATACATACTTAAAAACCAATCTTGATTGTAATATTTTCATTGTAACAAATAAACAGATAATCATTAAGCTTTGCATAGATGCTTCTTTAATGCGTTTATCATATCTTAAAATATAAGTACACCTAAAGTTGATATTGAAACAAATGTATTACGAGGAGTCTTCCGGATTATCGTTTATGAGTCACATTCCTTATCGGCTTAGTCAGAAATTCTACAATTGCATACTTTTAGCAACACCTTTAGTAAATGAGTAGGCTTGTTATAATATTGTTTAGATGCAAACAGTTGAGTACGTTAGATTGTAATATAAGAAAATTCAACATTCGTTCCAACATAAAAGGGATAGCGTTTCTATGTTAAAAATTTTAATTTCAATGACCAAAATTTAGAAATTTACTTGCGTAAGCCTAATAGATTTTAAAACATTTTCAACGGATAAACGATGTTAATGTAATAAATATATGAGTATGGAATTTTCAAAAGTATTTAAAGAAATTGTTTTTTTTGGGAGAACGTTTTTCAACGATTTCTTTACGAAATTAATACTTTTAAATCTGCAGGTTTTTTTCATAATAATAAACTTTATTCACATGTGTATGTATACAATCTTTGTACATATATGTGTTTGTCATGATGGTATAACCATTGTTATAACCTTACGTAAGAAAGATACAAATAAATATTATTACATTGAACAATTAACAGACAATAGAAAAAAATATATAACAAAGGACACACATTTAATTAGTACGTCAACAAAAATCAATAAATTCTTGTATATTGTAGAACGCATGTTTTTGTTTGTTTGTCAACATTGACTCAATGCACCAATATTTCAATCAACGGCATGATGCATTGGCAACAATGTCGTGCCTTAGCATAAACTATCAGCAAAATTACAGTTTTCTATTTCACATTTATCAGCAATACTGTTCTGTAAATTCTACAATACAATTGACGTATTTTCTTAGCACAAAGTGATACTACCGACCTCTGATGTTTAGAACAAATTTCGGGGTCGCATAATCCCGTAAGGTTGACTATCTTTACCAATATTTCAATCAACGACGTAATATAAAATTAATAATTTAACTATACTATATTAAATCTAAACTTAATAAATTACTTTGTAATTGCTCGTTGCTGATTTTGTACCAAGAAATACATAATTAACTACAAAAATTTTTAATAATTTAGTATTTATTTACTTCTAGCTATTTATCTTAAAACGTCTTTTGTGAATAAACAGTGGAGGAAATTAGTATCACAATTTCCCAAATTTGTTTAAATAATATTTTAACAATTACATCAAATATATATATATATATATATATATACAGGGTGCCCATAATCTATCTCATAACATGGGTAACTTTCTTAATATGCAAAATAGGTAATCGGTTAAATTAGGAAAGTTGGGCAGAATTACAAGCAAAATGTTAAACTTTTTTCAAATTTGACATATGTCTTCAACTTTTGAAATTTTGTGAAAAAAACTGAAAACGGTCGATTTTTAATGTTGTCCTGTTCCACTACTACTTTAGAACTGAACTAAAAATGACATCTTATACATATTTTACGTAGAATTCGATAAAATTACTCAAAATGTCATAACCCTCTTGATTTTTCGAGATATAACACAAACTTACATTTTTTTAAATGACAATCATAGTTGGCTGTGATCTTATTAAATAGCTTTTGTTTTTGCGATTTCATTGATATAAGGTTCAATATACTTTACTCTTACATTTTTTTTGTAAATGCTAAAAGTGGTTTATTGTTACAATTAAGCTGCAAAATAATACACAGGCAGGCTATGGAAACAAATGCTTCAAACAAAAACCTGTTGAAACAAAAGCCTGTGTCGTCAACTAAATAATTTGATTTACATAAGTAAGTTGTATTATTCACGGTGATTTATTTTAAAAACATAAAATTCTCAAAATAAACAATGTATTCACATGAAGAGAGAAACGACATGCTTTTTGTTATTATGCTAGCAACAGAAATAGTAATGAAGCCAGTGAAATGTATTTGCAAAGATATATGGAAAGAAGACAACCAGATAAAAGACTTTTTTCCAAACTGGAAAATAATTTAAAACTATACGGATCATTTATGAAACCAAAAGCTAAACAAAAGTTTAATCAAGAAGACGAAGAAAGAGTTTTGGCATATGTAAATTATAAACCAAAACATCTACCCGTGAAATTGCAAGTGAGTGTGGTACTTCTACAGAAAAAGCTCGTTTAATTTTAAAACAAAATCGATTCAAGCCGTATAAATTTCATATCGGCAACACCTTGTATCCAGCCGACTCAGAGAGAAGATTAAATTACGCTCGATGGTTTTTAAGAGAAACTGACAATGATCCATATTTCTCGCGCAGAATTTTATTTACTGACGAGGCAAAATTTACCAATAACGGTGTATTTAATAGACATAATAATAACTATTGGTCTGAGAACAACCCTCATGTTACTGTTGAGAGACGAGATCAACATATTTTTTCAATAAATGTGTGGTGTGGCATCCTCGGTAGCAGAATAATTGGTCCGTTCTTTTACAATTACCATTTAAATGGAAGGCGATATTTAGAATTTCTTCAAAATGACTTGGAAGACATGTTAGATGAACTGCCATTAAATGTGGTACAAAATCTTACTCATTTCCAACATGATGGTGCTCCTGCTCATAATTTTAGAGCTGTTTCTGAATATCTTTCCGAACGTTTTCCGAGCTGGATCGGTAATTCAGGTCCTATTAATTGGCCGGCAAGAACACTTGATATCACACCTCTCGATTTTTTCTTGTGGGGAACCGTTAAAGACAGGGTGTACAAAGAAAAATCCAATAATGTAGAAGAATTAAAATATAGAATTAGGTTGATTATTAGAAGAATTCGTCCTCGCAGTTTGGAAAAAGTGCATAGAGAGATGGTTAGAAGATGTCAAATGTGCATATTGGTTAACGGGGGCCATTTCGAACATTTAATATGAACTTTTATGTCTTTTGTACATTATTGAAATAGAACATAATTACAAACCATTAATAGTACCTACTTGTGGTATTATATTGTCAATATAAATTTTTGTTTCAAGTTTAACTAACTTGTAAATCATTTTGTTCCTTAATGGTATCAACAACACAATTTTGGGCATTTAAATAGAAATACAAGAGTAAAGTATATCGAACCTTATATCAATGAAATCGCAAAAACAAAAGCTATTTAATAAGATTACAGCCAACTATGATTGCCATTTAAAAAATGTAAGTTTGTGTTATATCTCGAAAATCAAGAGGGTTATGACATTTTGAGTAATTTTATCGAATTCTACGTAAAAATATGTATAAGATGTCATTTTTAGTTCAGTTCTAAAGTAAGTAGTAGTGGAACAGGACAACATTAAAAAAATCGACTGTTTTCAGTTTTTTCACAAAATTTCAAAAAGTTGAAGACATATGTCAAATTTGAAAAAAGTTTAACATTTTGCTTGTAATTCTGCCCACTAATTTAACCGATTACCTATTTTACATATTAAGAAAGTTACCCATGTTATGAGATAGATTATGGGCACCCTGTATATATATATATATATATATATATATTTATAAATTAGATGGGGAGTTATATGACGGTTTCTAAACCAAAAATTTATATACTAATTTTTTCACTTTTTTGACTAATTAGAGTTAGTAGCGTACTAGTACTAGTAATGAAACAAAAAAAATTTTTTGTCCGTTGGCCGTCCGGTTGTCCGTTTGTGCTGTATGTAAACAAGATTTCAGAAAAACCACCGGTCAGATTTTTATAAATCTTTATTTCACTTTCGATACTTTTTTGCACATTTGTTAGTATTAGAACGGTGTGGACTTCTGCGTTACTTTATAATTACATTATACAGCATTGTGTAAAATAAAGTTCTAAATGTTCACTTAAATACTAAAAACTAAATAGTTTTACTAATTTAATACCTTTTTTATTACGTCATCAAAAGTAAAATAAGGAAATGTTGTTTTCTGTTAATACAATTGCAACTGAAAACTACTGAGCAGGGTTTATGAAGACTCATAATCTTAAAACTTTTAATTACGAAAATCAAACATGATTATTTACGATATTACTTACCTAAAATAAAAATGTAACAAATCAATAAACGTTAACAGCTACATAAACTTAAAAGAATTGATAACTATAATAATAAATTAAATAGGATATTACATTTTATATTCGTATAAAAAAATCTGCACGATACCTTTTTTTTAAACGTAAATAAACTGACTAATTTTTTTCTAATGTTAAGTAAATATTTGGAAAACGTAAAAGCTATTAAATTTATTCAGAAGTACACAAAGTAGTTTAATTAATTACAATTGTATAAACTGAAAGTCATTAAACTTTAGAAACAATATAAATTAATATCTCATTAAATTTAGAACGTCAAACCTAGAAAACGCGAACTTACAATTTCTCGTATTATCAATATTTGCTTTTCAAATATTTGCAATCACATTATATTGAAATTTAATTGAACAAGTTAATTTGTTAAAACAGTTATTTTGCGAATTAATAGTTGTAGCTAATTTTTCTGTTTTGTTTTCAGTGTTACGAACTATTTTTTGGTAAATTTATCCATTGCTGACTTATTGGTGACAATGGTGTGTATGCCGATTGCTGCATGGGACGCTTATACAATGTTATGGAGTTTTGGAGAAATTACTTGTAAAATTGCTAAATACTTACAAGGTAAGAATTTTTTTTTTATTAGTAACGTTACTATAAAATTTGACGTTTCAATATTGTTGCTCAATCATTATATACGTTGACTTATGGAACATCATCAGGGCACTTAAAAGCGTTACCCAAATAATTGTAACCGATTTTTATGCGGACGACCTGTTAACTAAATAATACAATGTAGGCAAATAAATAAAGATTTTAAACGATTTATTAATTACTCTAATAGAATACGGTTAGGAACGGCGTCAGTGGT
This sequence comes from Abscondita cerata, assembly GCA_030710515.1. Lineage (NCBI taxonomy): Eukaryota > Metazoa > Arthropoda > Insecta > Coleoptera > Lampyridae > Abscondita > Abscondita cerata. The sequence continues at coordinate 106,826 of JALBCR010001266.1, forward strand.
TATCAAATAATTAAAAAAATACAAGATAAGTTAGGATCAAGTTATACCAAATTCAGTATCTGTAGATTGTCTTTAATTAAATTCAAACAAGAATTACCAATGTTAAATATTGAGACAGGATAAGATAACGCACTCACGAGCTACATGTAGTTTTATTTAATTGTTAACATTTAGTTGTCGGTTTAGGTAAATCTTTAGTTGAAATAAGTTAATAGTTTATTTTAATTTCTAAAACGTGTCTAGTCCTTTAACTGCGTGTAAAAATAAATAAATTGTAAAATAATAATGTTTAAGCAATATAGGTAGTAGAAACTACTTAAATGAAAATAGACTAAATTAACTTTAAGGGAAACGTAGAATTACAACGAGTTTTTAAGTTTAGTAATGCCTTTCTATTTTATTTTGTTTTTCTAATTGACAAAACAATATGCAAGAGAAATATTTATTTTTTACAAAATATGTAAACTAAAAATAATTAGTTGTAAACATAGTCATTTTAATTAGACGTATTCAAATAAGCTTTGCGTCTTCAAAGAACAACATTTGTAATAAACATCAACAGCGCACGATGAAAGTCAAGATTTATTTTTGATATCAAAGAAACACCTTATTAAAATTCTAAAGAATCATTTAGAGCAATATCAAATAAAAATAAGATTATTATCAAACATTTTAAGTGGCGCAATTTTTTGTTTCAACAAGCGTGTTATCGTGAAATATTTATAAAATATGTTCAATCTTTTACATGTTTTTTATCACTGAATCTAATGTTTTTTAAGCAAGAAGTAAAAAACAATTTTTATTTCTGTTCTATCATGCTGCCGACGCGACGTGTCGGTCGCAGAGGGCGACCTTTATGCAAGACATCCGAAATAATTGTATCTGTTAATGATCAAAAACAAATAAATTAATTGTTTAATCATATTATAAATAATACTGTTTTAAAACCAACAAGCAAACAAAATTTTAAGCTAGACCGTTAAAAGTCTGATAATCGATTTATGAACAAAGCCAGATTCTAGATTCTAGAAATCTTACAATAGTATGTGTAACGTAACAAACTACGGTTACAATTTCAACAAAGTCCAATACGATTTTGTAAACCAAGATTCAAATTGTTAAACTACTGAGCGATTTTTAAATTGATCTCTCCTTTTTTTAAATTTTATTATTATTTATTTTAAATTTGGCGCTGATTAATTACAATTTTTAGTACAAGGTTACAGTTTATAAGATTCTAAAATAAGTCTACCTCCGAGTAATGGTCTAATTTATGTAAAAGTCCCTTTTTTTATTTTTGTTTTTATATTAATCAAAATCAGAAATCTTTCAAAAGGGGAAATAATTATTTCTATTGTTTAAACAATACAGGGTGGGCCAACACCGACAAAACAGAACCAATTGCAGCCACATCAATAATTAAAAAAAGAAAACTCAGACACGTTAATTTTATTTCTGAGGGGGACATCTTTTCATATTTTTTTGTGGAGGCATTTAAAGAGTGGAGTTTATTCAACTGAATCGACGTTTTTAGAAAATTTAAGATAAAGGATCGCCGATAAATTCCTTCAGATTACTCCAGAAATTCTGCAGAATGTAAGAGACGTTTTGAAGAAAATTTGTACCACTGCGTAGAAGTTGGTGAACTAAGAAAAAGGCCAACAGTTAACTGTAACGAGATGTCGCAAGACACACATTTTACTTGGTGAACTAATTTTAAGCATTTGTTATCATTTTTTCAATTGCATTATTAAATTGTTACTGCAATATCTTTTGTTTTTTTAAATAACAATATCCGCGAAATCATATGAGGGCCCTCTAAGGGTTTTTGTACGGTTGTTCTAACCGAACGGCCAAAGGAAACTAGCAACATGTGGGGTTTTTTGAAAAAAAATTTTCGTCGTCTATCCGATTTTGCAGAAAAAACTGTGGGTTGCCATTAAAAAACTTTTATGTGACGTCATTTAAGGAAATGTGTTTTTGCGTGATTTTCTTTGAAAAAAATTATTAGTGTCTTAATTTCGGTGTTAAGAATAGTTGTTAAAAGTACAGTTGTTAGTAATAATTCAATATTTACATCATAAAAATTTGCTGCGTGGATTAAAAAATATATACGCGTTACGTTCCGTATTTCATCACGATAATTACTTTGGATCGGTAGGACAGTTATCTCTTACGGATGCCTCTTATTCATAAGCTGAAAAGGTTTAGTCTTTAGTTAAATTCTAACATAGAAATTTCGGTATTAATGGTTAGCATTATTCTTAGCATTCTTGGTTCTGACTTTAACATATTTTTGACATTTTAGAGGTTTTTGTAGGAGAGCGATTTCTTTCATTTAACATTCAAAAGAAAGGTAACCAAATGAGCTTTTCGTAGGTTTTAAATTTTGAAAATCAGACTACTTTCTTGAGAAAAAGTGTCTACTTTTGTAGTACCACTACACAAGGTTTCACGTAGACGGAAACGCTGAGAAAACATGGCATCACGATAGGGCCACCTGCATCCTTAAAAAGGGTCGTATCCAATCCAAACAAAGACAGAAATGTTTATAAAAGACATTTTTATAACTGATTCACAAAAATGCGCCAAATAGTGAGTTAAAATTGGATAATTTGGCAAAAAGAAGCATTTTTCTCGATTCCCGAAATTTGATAGTCTCTGAAAGGACATTGTAAAAAGTCTATCCGTTTTATCATTAAAAAAAAGATATTTTTGTAACTTTTTATTTGGTTTGTAAAATATGGAAACCTGACTATTTTTTTTTGTGATATACAGACTAACCATTGGTAAATACCTTCACATTGCGAAAAAATTATTTTTGTAGCCCTGTATTTCGTTTTTCGTCTGTCGGTTTAGTTCTGTTATCTTTTGGGCATGTCAAGTAAAATACTAGAGCGAGACTAGAGTCTTCAAGCCGGCTAAGCCTGACTGAGCTTGGTAGGGACAAGAGGCTTGGGGTGGGGGTAGGTGCTTATTGAGCACTGCTCAGTTAAAGCCGCACTCGGTGGGTCCGTTTTTGTTCGTCGCCATGCTACCACCATTCTCAGGGAGTGGGGAAGCATGCAGCTTTATAGTCCGAGTAAGTACAGAGTGCGAGCGAGCAGTGCCGACGCAACAGCTCTGCTGTTTACTCTTGGAGTAAAACAAACATCGTCGTTGTAGTAAAGTGTGTTTGATTTTTTTAAGTGATAGTGTTTTATAACTGTCTTTAATATTGCTAGTGGCTGTTGTAGTGTGCGAGCTTGTAAGCGGTCTTCAGATTTGATTTGCTATGTTTGTGGTCAACTTATGAATCAGAAGACTGTGCGTATATATTTGCTATCAGATGATCAAAATACTTGCGACCTGTATGAAGCATACTTCGAGATACCAGTTCAAAACCAGGACAAACCATGGGCACCACATTTTATCTGCTACAACTGTAATTGTTCTCTGGAAGGTACGTGCGACGTACGGGGCCACAATTTAGGACGTTAATAAAACAAGAAGGGTTCACTGATTTGTTAAACGCAAAGCAAAAGACAGTATGGGATAGCTTTAAGGAATTGGTCACCGGGGTTCTGAGAAATCACAAGGCCCCAAACTATGCAGAAATAGTCTCAAAAATGTTGCTTTATTTCCAAGGTATGAGCTGCCGGATGTGTTTAAAGGTTCACGTTCTTCATTTCCATCTTGATGTCTTCAAAGACAATTTAGAAGATTTCTCAGAGGAGCAGGGGAGAGATTCCACCAAGATCTTGAGGATTATGAAAAACGATACAAAGGGAAGAAATGTACCTCCAACATGATGTTAGTTCATTTTTAAAAGTTAAAAAAAATGTAAGTACAATAGAAAATATATTGAAGATGATCTCCGACTGTCTTTGTATTTTTTCTATTTATTTACTTTAACCCCAGTTTTACTGACTCAATAAAAATGGCAAAAGTACAAATAAAAAAATCTACGTTACAAAATCAGAAAAAAAATTTTGTTTTTGGTAACACTACGATACTAAAAATATTTTTTATGTTATTTTTCTTTGAAACACAATTTTATCTCGTTAATAATTTCTTTAAGCTTAATTAAGAAGACTACGTCTACAATGTTTCTCCGAACGACACTAAGGAAACATGAAACAAATATAAGAGTATTACAAACCAATAAAAAAGTTACAAAAATATCTTTCTTTTTAATGATGAAACGGATAGACTTTTTACAATGGCCTTTCAAAGATTATCAAATTTCGGAAATCGAGAAAAATTCATATTTTTGCTAAATTAGTTAATTTTGACTCACTTTTTGGCGCATTTTTGTGAATGTTTTGTAAAAATGATAAAAATGTCTTTTATAAACATTTCTGTTTTTGTTCAGATTAGATACGACCCTTTTTAAGACTGCAGGTGGTTCTATCGTGATGCTGTGTTATCTCAGCGTTTTTGTCTACGTGAAACCGTGTGTAGTAATATTACAAAAGTAGACACTTTTTCTCAAAAAAATAGTACGATTTCCAAAATTTAATTAATTGTAAAAATTGAGAAAAAAATGCATTTTTTTACCCCAAAATTACTTTTTTGGCTCACTGTGCAGAATTGTACAAATAGAGTACCAAAATGATTTTTGAATAAAAAGAATAAGAATTTGAATAAAAATAAAAAAAGTGAAGAAATCGAGTTTTTGTACCCTTTGCCTTTGCCCCCGCTCCCCTGCCAAAACGGATTGTTAAATTTGGTCCAAAATATACTTTTCCTACACTTTTAGACCCAAGAATTATAGGAATCACATGCTCATCTCTGCGCAACACCAAAAAATTTTTTTTTGTCGAACTATGTAATTGTTTCAATCCTTATATGTTATAGGACCACAAAGAAAATGGCATAGATTCTACAGAGAATGCATGTTGCATTTCCCAAAAAGGTGAAAATATTAATGTTGCAAATACCTCAACTCAAGTGAAGGAAAAATTAACTGAAGTAACTCGGGGACTGGCAAACTTGAAAACAATTGCTGCAAATTTAAAAAATGATAAACTCGTTAGTTTCCTTAATAGTGGGAAAAAATATTTGTACATTCAAGTTGTCGGAAAAGATTTACTGAGCGTAAAACTGTATCGGGTGAAATAAAAAAAAATAAATTTTGTAAAAAATTATATCTCAGTCCACCTAAATTAAAGTTAAGAAGATCATCATATTCCTCTTTTAATTGGGAACACAATTGTTTTATTTGCAGTCAATTATTATTCAGACAAAAAAAAGTTAAACAGCATCAAAATATATCTGTTGTAACTTCCTATCACACAAAACAGAAAGCTCATAAAAAACCCAAGATATAAGATCTGTAAGTGCAAATACCATCGTTCTTGTTATGCAGATGTTATGAAACAGGCAAATACACAAGAAAAAACAATTGATTAAAATTATGAATACCAATCATGATATGGATCAAATAATTTATTTATTTATTCGTATGGTACATTTCAAATATTGTATTGCGATGTAAGTGTTATGTATGGTGCCCCAGAAGATCAGTATAAACCTGTATAGTGTGGTGACAAAACCGTGGGAAATAGTCTTGGCAAAGCATTTACTTCAAGGTTTTGGAAAACGACTAAAACCTAAACATGCCAACCCTTACCCACTCTAGTATTCACATGTAATAATATTAATTAAGTGTGTAAACATTATAGAAGGTAAATAAGAACATAAAATATAACAGCACAGCCATTGCATGACGACATATAATGGACAGGTCCAAGCGCCAGTCACGACAATGACAAAAAAAATGATTACATAAATAATGTCAGTTTTCTCTGAATAAGTTGTAAGTATGGTAATTCACCTGCTCATAAGACTATTAAACATCGATTAGAGGAATATTATGCAGAAGACCTTGTTGTGTCAAATAATGAAGGTCAATCAACTCTTTTTGTTTTAAGAAGAAACATCATAATATTTTAAATGAATCTTTTGTAGAGTCTCATTTGGGTGCTGAGAATGAAAATGTTAGAAAATTAAGAAATATAATCTACAAGGACATCTGTAACAAAGTATTTATTATTGACCACTATCCCGCTGGTGATCAAATGTTTTCTAAAAACAAATTAATACATGTAATTCCTTAATCAATACAATTATTATTGAGTGAAATTATACAGAAGAGTTTAAAGAAACAAAATTTTGATAATGAACCTGATAAAAACAACGTCAATCGCACATGCAATTATGTTTGCTGTAAGACCACGTAGTTTTTTATTACACAGAAAATTTTGTTCCAGAAAAGTCATAGACATATACCATGCTTTCGGATTTTGTGCGTCTTATCATGAAACACAATTATATGAAGCCTCAGCACTTTATCAAGATTCTGATGTACTGAGTAATGATCCATTCGTCCAGTTTGACAATGCAGATTTTAACACGGCAACTTTGACAAGTGCAGGAACCTTCCATAATCTAGGAGAAATTAGTATTGGAACTCCAGCAGCTTCAATACAACTACGCCAATCTTTACGACGATTAAAATTTATACCTCGAGTAGAAGATATTGCTGAGATATGAGAGATAAAAGTTGAAGCATACATGAAACCTGGTGGCAAAGGATTAAGAAAAATAATAGCTAAACTACAATAAAAACATATAGAATTGAAGCCTACCTATACAACACATCTAAATACACTGTGGATGTTTATGAAGCACGTTGAATCTAATAATTATCTCGGATGGAATGCTTTTATTGAAAATCTGACCACTGGATTGGAGTATGAACAATCAAAAATCGTGTTCTTACCATTTATTAATTCAAATCTAAGTGACTATAATACATTATTTATATTTGCTATTTACAAAGCTAGATCTATTGGTATGAATGCTTGTGTAATAACTTTTGATCAGCTGCTGCATATGAAAGCGCAAGATATAGCTTCTGCTGTAAATTTAGTCGATGATCTAACAGTAATTATTAAATCGGAAGCATTATATATGATGCTATCTTTTTTGGGGTGTATTGGTAACATCATGGCAGGAAATGGCCTAAAAGAAGTTTTTTCTACTGTATATGCCGATAATCTTTGAGGAGCTTAAAAGTAATAAAATTTGTTGCATTTCAAGAAGGATTTAAAAATTCTTCATTATTTTATTCTTTTGATTGTACTAAAATAAGACATAATGAAACATTTAAAAATTTAATAGACTTCTTTAAAAATAAATTACTGGAAATTGAAGAAAAAGGCAAGACATGTAACTTGTGGATTACGTATTTTTGTATGGTTTCTCTTCAAAAAAAATTTATAACTGCTGGAGGATGAGAGAATGGGAGTAAATTTAAGAGCTGTTGAGTTAATGATTCCATTATTTAACGCTGCAAGAGACTTTCTTTACGCTAAATGTACTGAAATTTATTTAAGTACAACTTAACTCATTACCACCAACAGGGGATACAGCAAAACAACATATTAAAAAGGTGTATCTGCAAGTTCAACAATGGAAAAATAATGCGGTAAAATCTCCCAAAAATTGGGGTTGCAGCACCGATGAACGTCTTGTGTTAAACAGGGTGCGGTTCAGCGTGTGGCTGCAGAAAAAGTGATTTGCATTGCTCACCTGCCTGCATTATATTCAGTGAAAGTAACTGCGGCAATCACCTACCACTTGAAAAAGATGAAGTTTTTAATACACAAATTAATGTTGAAAATTAATTTTTGTTTTTTAAATTAAAAACAAAAATTGAAAAAATTAATGTTGTATTTTTTTTTAGTAAAAATAATAAAGCTAAAAATTTTGTTCTACTGTATAAAAAAACTAACATTTTGTTTAGACAACAAAAATAAATATTTCCCCCCTCTAAAAAATTTCTGATTTAAAATTTTAACCTAAAATTTAAAAAAAATTATCAAAATCGGAGCTGGTTCTGAGGACTTTCGTCTGTTTTACGGCTTCATTGACGCGACTATATTGACTGTCATCCTTTTTGGCCATCATGTACTTGGAATGATTTAAAGAGAATTGAATATCCTTGAAAATTTTGATGTGATTAGTGTGGAATTTGTTTAGTACCGAGACCAAAAATGATTGGATAACGTCAATGTGTTGTTTATGGGGATTGAAGTAATGTTAATTAAATTGGCGTTGCATTTCGTTATGCACTATTACTTTAAAGCTGGCTACGCTGTTTACCAAGATTTGTCAATTAAAATGTTACCGTCGACACTTAAACCATGGTAGATGGCCAAGAAGAATCTCTTCCTACTCGTCCGATTTTTAATTTTATGTCGATGTCGGAAATTGGAGTGTTTGTTTGTTTGCACGTTGATTGGTAATAACGATTGTTTGAGAGGTTATCCCTGTTTTTGCGAGCGTTGATTGAGAGATTTTGTGTCATAGTCTTGAACTGCTTCATCATGCTGCACGTGCCTTTTTGTCTAATTGTATGACGTGAATTAGATGCAGATTCCATTAACGGTTATTAGTTCTTCTTATTTTCTTTTTCACTTTTATAAATCATTTGATTTGGACTCTATTAAGTTTCTGAATTTGTCAATATCATATAAGGTCACCACAACAGTCTTAGGGAGGTCGAAAAATTAAACCGCTGTTTTAACAAGGCGCCACCTATTGGGTAAGAGAGATAAATAGAACCGACCAAGAGTGAAAAGGAGAAAAGCTGTCGGATGTCGTCTTGTATTCTTAAGCAGTAGTCTCGCTTAACAATAAGCAATCTATACAAATAACGCAACGGATATACAGATAAGCTTCAAAAACACAATTTGTAGTGTTAACGATTCAATTGAGTACTATCTGATACGAACACTCGGTTTGCATATACTATTTACACGCGGCAATTTATCTGATCAAACATTCAAAAACAATGACGCTTAAAAGTAACTTATCTAGCGGGGTGGGTACCTCCCGCAAACCCAAAAAACCTTTTGACTTCACGACAATAGTTTGAATTTAATTGCACAAGCCCGTATTGAGCCGATTAAAATCTCTCGGTGTACCACCGAATATGATTTTACTTAAAACTTAAAGTTAACGCCGTTTTATGTCATATGTACATAAACTTTACACTCACAAGCAACAAATACGATAACTTAAATAATAAAACTTAGATGAATTTTTTATGTGAACAAAGTCCCGAGAGTAGGACTTTCAGTTGGCGACGATATCGACAGTTCCTCAATTGTACTACAGGATTCTCCTTGGAAAAGGTGTTCGAAGAGAACTGGAAAGTGTTAAGCTCCTTCGTTTAAGCCACAATGCATAGTCACCCCTTAGATTGGTAGACGTGGTACCCACAGATTGCCTCTAGCTGTCTGACGCCACTGCCCGTGGTGCGGTATTTTGTCGAAAAGGAAATGTTTCAATGGACCACTCAAACACCCCAGGAAGTTATCCAGCGACGTAACAAATAACGCAGAGAGTAGGAAACGTAACGTCTAAAAGGATTGCACGTGGCATTTAAAATTTGTACAAAGAAAAAGAGAAGAGAAAGAGTACTCACGGTAGGTTTAGACGAATACAACTTAACCAATTGTCATTGGAAATCTTTTAACGCATTTCAACTACTTGCGTAGTTTTAATTAACGATTTGCTAAACTCTACTAGTTACCAGCAAGCAGGAAGTAGTTACAAGATGTCCGGATTTGTTTTTGGAAAAAAAAAGATATTTATTTTTAACTAATCGAAAATTCGCAGAATGCGCGCCAAATATGACTTTCGTCGTAACGTATTAATCGCGACATACGTTTGTTAGATTTATATTTCGTGTGACATGTTTTCACGAAACACGTTTATTCGGTGTATGAAATAAAACCGCAACAAAAAACAATTAGATTTTTTTTAAATGAGTTAAGTCATTTAAGGACGATGTCGTCAACTGAATTTCTATTCGTTTGAGCGGGATAAAAGAACAAATTGATAAAATGAAAACGCATTGCATGCATTAGAAACTAAGATAAAAAAAAATCAATGGTATTCAATGACCTAATAATGGAGGTTGAAGAACGCAATGAAAAAGAAAAACAATCTAATGGTTTTTAATTTTAAAGAAGCAAGTGCTTCTACTGTTGAAGAAAGGATTAAAAGTGATGAGAATACTTTAAAAGACACTTTCAATAATTGTGGGACAGTATGCACACTGGAAAAGTAGTGAAGATTATATTTAATAATGAGCAGGAACCATATATGCTATTAAGAAGAAATTCAGCTGATGACATTGTACGTTTTTTTCTCGAGAGCACTAAACTGCAAATAGAATTCTTTAGTCAACTGAAAGGAGAACTAAATCAAAGAAAAGCCAGCGATGAAACTAATTTAAAAATAGCATACGTAAATTGCAATCCGCACATTACGAAGTCATCTGAGATTAAACAATGAAAAAACTAAAAAATTTAAACATTTACTCTCATTATTGTGATGGAATTTGTACCAAACTTGTAGATTTTGCATTGACAGTAAATATTTGTAATTATGATGTTATTATTTTGATAGAAACGTGGCTGTATGAGGACTTACCTAACGCGACATTGCAATGGACTAATTATGATATTTATCGATGCGATCGCTATTTAGATGGCAAAATTAGAAGTAGTGGCGTATTAATTAATTCTTGGTTGTTATTCGCTGATAATAGAATCAAACACTTGTTTATTCAAATACAGATGAATAAAGAATTCTTTATAATTGGTAGGGTATATACTCCTCCAACTTCCTCTACGCAAAATTATATAAACCATAGTAGTTCTTTAGAAAATCTGGTGAATAATATAACGGATTATAAAATCATTATTTTGGATGATTAATTCAGTATAATAGGCTATAAATAAATATTATACATTAATTTCATTAATTTCATTTTTTATTGTATTAAAATGTTGTTTTAAAATTTCAAACCACGTACTTTATTAATGAACCCAAGAGTCTAAAGTTAATTATTGAATAAAAATTAATGGAGTCTCATGTTAAATGTAGAATATATTTTATTAAATACCGAATTGCAATTACTGCAATATGAAACTGAATTTATTTCTGATGCGAGTCTATTAGACGTTTAAAGATATTCCTCTTATGCGTTGTTAAAACAGTTTTTTTAAATTATTTTTATCAATGTTTGCGACGCATTTTCTAGATATGCTCTTAGACGTTTATTTTATTTTTCAAACAAAATGTTTTATGCCGCTGGATACCTTTGATCCGCTTTTACATGTTTGTTAGTACCGGGAATATGTGGAGTTCTATGCGAAACTCTTGTTTTAATTTATTAACAAATTTAAACATATGTTTACATAAAGCGCTAACATCGAAAACACAACAATTTAACAAATAAAATAGTTACGTTGTAGTACAATTATTATTAAACAAACTACATGCACACTCGCATGCTGTTAAACACTTATTTGTTCAGTAGTTAGTAACAACATTTTTTAAACCGTTTAATTAGATGTGATGCAGTGCAGTATTCCATGTTTTCTATAAAAAATGTACCCAATTAAATACTATACAGGCAAAATACCGAAGTGACTAAAACAAATTCTGTAATGATTGCGCTGGGGACATTTGTTTTCGTTTGAAGTTCTTTATATTAAATAAATTGTAAATTTTCAACTTAAGAAAGCAAATAATAAGGTTTTACCTGACAAAGAAAATGTGTGGTAATGTATGAATGTATGTAAATTGTGTTGCAACTGAACATATTTAACATGTTATAAATATTTTAATCGCGAATGCGTCATTGTTTGGTGGTGAAACCATTATATATATATTTTGCTCTTTCTCAATTGTGTTTTTTATTATGAATTATAAGATGTGCAATGGTTCAGATTGAAGCAATATCTACAATAAATTGATGACCGTAAGATCCATTGAATTTTTGTGTTGGAAATAATAATGAAAATAGATAGTAACGCAAATTAGCATATATTTATGTAGTATTAGCCAACACTAACTTAATTAAATTAAATCACATTACTATATTTATCGTGAGAGACCAATATCAAGATCTACCACATTTATTTATGTTTATTTTTTGTGTACATGTGATATTTGCAAAATTGATACGATCTCAAAAACTAATACGATTAGGTAGGTAGGAGCTAAGCAATAGATGAAACTCGCCTGTTGTCCACGGTGTTACACACTGTTAACTAACGTTCTTCAGTTGTAATTGAATTAAATATGCTGTAAATAAATATTCTTTTTGTCAATTATAAATGATGTTTAGCCAAGAGCGTATAACAACGCCTAGACCTCTAATTTAAAGGTGGCAAATGTTGAGAAACACAAGAAAAACTTAAGTTCTGTTAGCACTTAGAGATTAACCGACTCTAAAATAAGAGCTTCTTGTAGGCAATGGCTATATTATTGTTATCAAATAATTTATTTATTTTTGGGTAAGCCAATTCTGAAAGCCGTAAATTGAAAAAAATTAAAAGAAACATAATACCTTTTGACGCCTAAAATATTTTAAAAAAAATGAAAGTTTACAAACTTTCTAAACATGGGCAATGTTATGAATACGCAAAAAAAAAATTTTGAAGCAATATTTGTCAATATTTGATAGAAACCGATAGAATCAATTTAAAATCATAAATACGAGGGTCGTCCACAAAGTAACCTCCGTTTTGAAATAAAAATTAAACCAGTTAAGGTACAAAAATTTTATTATATACATCTAAAAACTACAGCTTTTTTCTACTTTTCTATATAATCGCCAAACAAATTCAGGCACTTATGATATCTTCTTACAGTCTTTGAAATGCCGTCTGCAAAAAATTCTGTTGCCTGGGAACGTAGCCAACCCGTTACGGCGTTTTGAAGCGCTTCGTCACTCTCAAACCGCTGTGATGCAAGCCACCGCTTCATGTACGGAAACAGGTGAAAATCAGTAGTTGCCAAGTCCGGACTGTAGGGCGAGTGGTTAAAAACGTCTCATTTGAATTTAGCCAAAAGTTCACTTGTTCTCGCTGAAAAAGTTTGGTGGGCTTTCTTTGGCTTGCTTGGAGAAACAGTATGCCCCCATTGCGTTGACTGCTGTTTGTTCTTAGCATTCACAGAGTCTCATCTCCGGTAATGCCGTAACGGGTTGGCTACGTTCCCAGGCGGCAGAATTTTTTGCAGACGGCATTTCAGAGAGTGTTAGAAGATATGATAAGTGCCTGAATTTGTTTTGCGATTAAATAAAAAAGTAGAAAAAAGCTGTAGTTTTAAGATGTATATAATAAAATTTTTGTACCTTAACTGGTTTAATTTTTATGTCAAAACGGACGTTACTTTATGGACGACTCTCGTATAATTAAATATTTCTACACATTTTACCACTAAAGTTAATTAATACCGTAATTCAGAGGAAGCTCAAGAACAAATTACTACACTAACGCTGAATGAATTATTTTAGTAGACAGTTTGTATGCACTAACGGTTTCATAGCCGGTGTCGTGGTTAAAACATAAACGTCTTCCGGGGTAGGACGACACAATTTTTATTTAGTTTAAATGTAATTTAGAATTTCCTTTCATTACGTACGTACGTTTCAATTTTTTGAGAGGAATATTTTGTTAAAGCTTTTTACATCAAGTCTTAATTTTTTGGGTAATTAAATATTTTATATATATATTTGCTAGCAAAAACATCGATTAAATAAAGTTAAGTAAATCTATAAACTTAGTATTATGGTAATTTTACGAATCAATTCAATAAAAACTTTCTTTTGATTTGGTTTAGTGTACTATAGTTGTTTAACTAATTAATTTTAACGTGGTTCGTTTAAAATAAGTTTTAGTAGGCGTTTTGGTTTGCTCTACACATACTTGGTTGCAGTTATTACAATGTATTTTATAGATAAGTATTTATTTATAACTGAAAACAAAATTTAATTTTGTTACAATGTGACTAGTAAAGTACGCATTTCTTTGAAGAACTTTGTTGAATTTGACATTAATTTATGCTTCAATTTGTTGAGTTAAAAACTGCATTAAAACTATAGATCAAAAACATATTTATTTTCAAAAATGATTGTAATTTCAAGAATCCTGAATAACACATAATCGTGCTACCTATTACTACAACCAACATTACACTAACTACATCAATTATTGCAAGATGTATAAATTTAAATTTCTACCACCTACATCAAACAACTTTAAAGAAAACTACAAAACACAACTTAAATCAATTTAAAAAACTGGGAATCAAGATTGTTAAAGTAAGCGAAAGAATATCCTTCCTACTCACCTGTAAAAATACAACTTGACACCTATTTCTCAATAATAAACTAAAAAAAATTATTCAAATCAAAAATGAACATAATATCAACAAATTTAACAATATTTTAAATAATTTCAATTTTTCAATAATAAATATAATAATCAAAGACTAATAAAAACTTAAATTTCTTAAAACAGAAATTAACAAACTTAAAAATTGATTAGTAAATAAAATTCCAATACAAATACTTAAAAGAATTTTCCAAATTAACATTATTAAAATTAACAAATTAAAAGAAAATATTAAAAAAACACATTATAAAAAAATTAATGAAATGTTAATCAAAAGAAATAAAAAAAATACATTCAAAAATTTACAAATTAATTTCAAACAATAGCATGATTCCAAAAATGTATGGACTACCAAAACTACATTAAAAAAATATTCCCTTAAGACCAATAGTAGCTTCCTACAATAGCGCTGCATATAAACTATCAACATTTATATCAAATATACTCAAAAACATTACAATAATAAATAAAAACAACATCAAAGATTCATGGACTTTTAAAAAACATATTAACAACTTAATAGTTCCTCAAAATTATAAAATATTTTCTCTAGATGTAATTTCACTATACACTAACATTCCAATAGAATTAGCAATAGAATCAATTCAATTTTATTGGAATAAAATCAAAAAAATACACAAAAATCCCTGAACAACTATTTATAGAAATTATAACTTTCATATTAAATTCTAGTTATTTCATTTACTACAATATAATATATTCACAAACTTTTGGATTAGCAATAAGACTCCCTCTGTCTAGTACAATTTCTGATTTAGTTCTTCCAAAAATTGAAATCGATAAACAAAATTTTACTTTATATAAAATATGTAGATAATATTATAATCATTCCACATGAAAACCAAATTAATCCCATCTATAATAAATTTAACAATTGCCATCAGAGACTTAAATTCACAATGGAAATGGAAAACAAAAATAGAAAAATCAATTTTTTAGATCTCACACTACAAATCAATAAAAATTAAAAAATTGAAACCAATTGGTATAGAAAATTTGTCAAAACAGAACGCTTCCTAAATTTCAAATCATACGAGGATGTATTGATATCTAGTTAGCCTAGACCAGTTCCTTGCATAAACAAAATATTGCGTTACCATAGCAACGAAAAATAACTTATTAGAAGTGTCAGTGTAAAGTTTGACGTCAAAAAGTAAACCAGAGTGATGCAATAAATTAAATGAAAAAAGATGTCCACCGAAATTGTGAAAATCGAAAAATTGGAGTATCGAGCCAACATCAAGTACCTGTATTTAAAAGGGTTAAGAGGTAAGCAGATTTACGAATATATGCTTAATACCCTTGGTGATCAATGTCAAAATGTCAAAAATTGGAATGCAAGCTTCAAAAGAAGTACATTTTCTATTGAAGATGATGACCGATCGAGAAGACCAGTTTCTGTGTCAGTCCCCGAAAATATGCAGTTCATGACATGATTTTGTCAGACCGTCGAATTGGGCTAAAACGGATATCTGAAGCACTCAATATTTCATACGAACGCGTTCATCATATGGTTCACGTCAATTTGGACATGAGAAAAATTGCTGCAAAATGGATCCCCAAATGTTTGAATGTTGACCAAAAGCGTGCAAGGGTAGAAGCATCGCGTTCGATCTGTGCTCGATTTGAAAACGATGTAGACTTCTTAAACCGAATTGTTACTATGGATGAGACTTGGGTACATTTCTACGATCCAAAAACAAAGCAACAATTGATGGAATGGCGACACTCTGGTTCTCCAAGACCTAAGAAGTTTCGTGTCCAAAAATCTGCTGGAAAAGTTCTTGCTTCAGTTTTTTGGGATTGCCATGGAGTAATCATGATTGATTTTTTGGATAAGGGTAGAACAATAACTAGAGATTACTATTCGACATTACTGACCACTCTACGGGAAAATATTAAAGAGAAAAGACGCCGAAAGCTATCCAAAGACGTTTTGTTTTTGCAGGTCAACGCCCTTTCACACAAATCTCATGTTGCCA
Organism: Abscondita cerata; assembly: GCA_030710515.1. Classification (NCBI taxonomy): domain Eukaryota; kingdom Metazoa; phylum Arthropoda; class Insecta; order Coleoptera; family Lampyridae; genus Abscondita; species Abscondita cerata. Next base: position 123,078 of record JALBCR010001266.1, read on the forward strand.
TGCAAAAAATTCGTGATTTAGGGTTTGAATTACTAGAACACCCCCTTATTCACCCGATTTGGCTCCGTCCGACTATCACCTCTTTCCTCAACTGAAAAAAAGTTTAAAAAGTCGTACATTTTCTTCCAACAAGGAGGTAATAGAAGCTGTGGAGGTCTGGTTTGCAGAGCAAGAAGAAACATTTTTTTTGAAAGGTCTAGAGACGTTGCAGGTTTGTTGTAATAAATGTATCCAATTAAGAGGAGAATATGTTGAGTAATAAAATATTTTGACATTGAAATTTTGTTTGGTTCTATAGTAGGTTAAGAATTTTTCAATATATCCTCGTATACTTCTACTAAATACAAAATAAGAGTTGTAAACTCACTAGTAGACAGAGCAATAGTATTATCAGAACAAAAATACCATAAATTCAACTAACAATTAATAGAAACAATGTTAAACAAAAATAATTATTCTAAAAATTTTATTAAAAACAAATTACAGATTACAAAAAATATTCAATAAAAATAAATTTGACAATAACGACTTTATTCCATTACAACCAAACAATTTAGAAGATGATTTTAATAATAACAACACACTACCTAATATCCAAAAACAATATATGACTATTCCATACATTTCTATTTTATCAAAAAAATTGCAACCGAACTTAAAAATATAATATACTTATTGCATACCTAAACCATAATACCATTAAAAAAAATTTTTCAGTAAACTAAAAAATAAAACAGAAATTTTAAAACAAACTGAAGTAATTTATAAAATAGATTGTCTTAATTGCGACAAATTATACATAATACAAACAAAACAATACTTATATAAACGTATACATCAACACAAAAATTTAATAAAAACAAAAAAATTCCTACAAAACCTAATACAGCCTTGTCCGACCATGCAGTAAACAATTTCCATAATTTTGACTTTAATAATCCAAAAATCTTAGACAAAGAAGAAACTATTATAAAAGGGTATTATTAGAAATGATTCACATAAAAAAATCAATATAAATCAATTAATTACAAAATAGACATTGATAAACTAAATCTAACTTACCACAATCTAATTAACTAAAGAAATACAAAAATGTGTATCTTTATTATATAATTTAACACAATTATAAACTTAAAAAAAAATAAAATGAAATAATATTTTGACCAAAAAATACGTAAACCATCCTTAAAATGATATCAATATGTTAACCATCCTTAAGACGATTTCCACTAACTTCATTCATTAACTGCACTTTTCCAATTATCATATTGTTGAAATCTGTTTTAAGAATTATTTAATAAAAATGAGTGTAATTAAGTGGAGGTGTCGACCTTTCCACCTCAAATTATAACATGAAACATTATTTAAAATAATTGATATAAAACTTAGTTAAGAAAATTTTGATACTTCTACAAGCAGGTGCGTAGGAGATTTTTATTCTTTCACTTACCTACAATTTAGTTTATATGTTTTAGATTTTAAGCTATTTAATTTGAAAAAGCAAATAATTGATTTTGTGAAACGTCATGATATAAGATTTACAATAAACGAATAATATTTTTCTACTTATTCCAAGTTGTTTGAATACTACATAAATAACGTATGGAAAAATATTTTAGAAAAAAATGTTGTATGAATTTCACCTAAACCGATTAATTTAGAAGAACTTTTTTCTAATAATTTTTTTGTATTTTAGAAAAATAAAATTAGACAAAAAAATGTAGATTACGTTTTTGACAATTTTCATCTTTATTGAAGAAAAATAGATGTCAAAGTCAAAATTTGAATAAATCTGTTAATAAAAAAACCGTATGATACAGATTTTAATGGTCACCGTATCGCCATAAAAGTCTTGGATATGTATTCAGTAATTTAAATTTATTTAAAAATGTGCGGTTCTTGAGATCTACTATTTACTTATGTTATCAAAATTGGAAAAAATTATAAAATATATTTAAAAAATATAAACGTATTGAATTTTTTTCATAATTTTTATAGCTTTGTTTCTATACTGTAGTCCAAACACAAAGATAATTTCTTTTCGTACTGTTTTAGAATAACTTCAATCTTCAATTTTAATAATTATGTAAATTGGGCATGAAGGCTTATATGACTTGTGACGTCACACGTGATAAATTTGTTTTATGCGGGAATATAATTTTTTTTAATTTTTCAAACTAATTTCTCGAAAACCGTAATCCGGATTTTTTTTATTGTTTATATAATTTTGATTGATATACCTAGAATCTAAAATTTATCAATTTTAGAAAAAAGTGTTTCACTCAATTGTTGTAAATTCTTAGAAATCACAAAACATGGAAATACGTTAATCCACAACTTTAAATACAAAATGCTTCCAAGACGAAACTAATTTTGTTCAAAAAATGTACGTTGTAGAAAGAAAAGTTGTAGGTAATAAAATGTGCAATAACTTTTCTTTCATTACTTTTATGTATTTAATATTTTTAAATAAAGGTCAATTCATTAGATGAAAAAAATTTTAAACAACGATGAGTTTTGCAAAAAGTGTTTAAAACTCGTTACAAAAACTTTTTTATTCTTTTTATAAGCAACTAATATTCTTGAAGTTATTGTGAAAACAAAAAATAACATGTGTTCAGTTATGGAATAAAAGTTTGGAAAAAAAATTTAGCATAATTAAATTTTAAAAAAATCAATTAATAATTTAAAATTAGTCGGCTGTGTTTAATAACATCGGGTAACTTTTACCAACCTAATTAACTAGTTGTTATGAATATAAGGTAAAGAACAATGTAGGAAAGTGATGCTGTCAGTTTTCTATTAAAATATAAGTTTCAATGAACCAACAAATGTTTTCTGATCGCTAACTCTAAGCGTACGTCTTTCATTAGCAAATTGAACCAGATTTAATTGTATCAAGATTAAAACTTGACTATACTAATAGATTGTGCACCAGTACGGCGGTTGCAATCCCCAACCCAATAAATCTCATTAATCTAGACCCTTTGATCTAAACACATACAAGATTTTATGCAGGTTTTACTAAGTTTTGTTCCATTTGGGTCGTAAAATTTAAGAACCCCTGCGACTGCTTGAACTTCGCTCTATAAATTTAACATTTTATTGTTAAGAAATGAATCATTGATAAATTCTAGTAAAACATTTGCATACGAGTTCTAAACCACCTATCTCAAAAAGACAACACATTTTTTTTATTATTTTTGGTAATTTTTACCCTTTACGGTGTCAACTAAATTTTCCTTAAAACCAAATCTCTTATTTATTCTTATATGTTTAATTTATTTTCTTTTTTGGCTACATGTTTGGGAAATAAATTTCCATCATCAGACGATACAATAGTAAATATAACCTTTTTGGGTATTAATGGAGAAAATAACGATAAACTCCTAGAGTTTAAGTCAGCAATACACATCAACTATATCTGTTGTCATCGACACTAGTCGGTTGATACTTATTCATATACGGGTGTAATACGTATTTGAGCATTTGATTTTGGGATGGTGACAATAACACGAGTTACACTCAGAATGCTCAGTTCAGATCAGACCTCAGAATAGTTATTAATAAGTTGATGCAATTTGCTTGACTAAAGATTTTTGACTGGGATTTATAAAAAAGGTAAATATTTCGACTGAACTTTTATTGCAGACAAAAAGATTTTCCAGTATTTTGTGTCTTTCTATTTGTTCACTACAATCACACGTTTTATTGTTTCCTTTGCATTTGCGCTGGCTTCAAAAGATCCGTGTCATGAATTCTGGTTCTGCGATCTATGCCCATTTTATATCGGGCAGACCGTGCCCCGAAGACCAACCGTAGGTGTTCTAAGTGGGCAAGTAGATGATTTCTTCTAAGTGGACTATCCTAAACTTTTTCACATAGCCAGCTAGAACTTCTGTCGCCACCAATCATTAAATGGTAGCTAGAAGATTCTTATGATTCTTAGTGCGCCCCGTCTGTTGTTGAGAAAGCCGTAAAGGATGTGAGCCGGGATCCATTGGAACCTGCCAATGAGTTGATTTAAGGTCTAACGACGTAAATACTTTTGTCTGGCCCAGATCCCTCAGTGTCTTCTGTCTTCTCCGCGTTGAGTATCTTATAATCCACTCAGAAACAAAAGTTCCTCCTTTCTTTCTCACTATCACGATTTCAAGGAGTATAGGGATGTCGAGAGCTTGATGATCCCGTCGGCTAGCATTTACTTGAGCTGCTCGTAAATGACTTTTTTTTCTTGTCCGAATACCGATAGAGTTCCACTTGAATCAGTATTGGGCAAGAGAACGTCAATTTATGTGTGGCTGTTAAGCTAATGGACGAAACGGGGCCGTTGCCTCAAGACGGCGTATCCACTTTTGCCGGTGTGATGGGTTTCCCAGACGTAACAACGTTGGTTATGGTTTTAAAGTGCAATGCTTGACAGTCCTGGTAGCGTAGAACAGAAGGAATGTAATTTGGAACTTATTCTAGCAGACGGTGTCGTGTTGGGAAACGTAATGTCGGAAGATCTTGTAGGCGGGTTTTTGTCTGGTGTCTTTTTCCTCGGCCATATGACTCTTGCAGTTTTTAGCCCCACGTTGGTCACCAATTGTCACCGACACAACAAAAAATTAAACACCAAAAATTAAATTATTTTAATTTTCTTTGACAGATTACTTTTATTATTCATTTGACAACAGTTTACATCAAAATCTCCACTTGGGTTCTATATTTTTTAAATTTTTCTTTTAAAATTACCGAAGCGTGTACCGCAATGGTATCACTGTTTCTACTAGTGGCAGTTGGCTATCTCCTCGCACGATATTATACACTTTCTGTGATAGTCATGTAAATAACTGTTAAATCTTAATTGTATTTTTGATATTATACTAATTAAATTAATGTTGGTAACGCTAATACTGTGCACTTCATACTTTCTAGCTGTATCTATAATTGCTTTATATAACCTGATCGCGAAGTAAATGGCTTTCTATATATATAGATATAGATCGGTTTACAACGTTCTACGACGTCTTCCGACACCCAACCGCCATCCGTCTCTGTCTCTCCACAGGTCTACGTCTAGATCCCTTTCCCTAATTTCGGTTTCAACACCCTCTCGCCAACTCTTTCTTGGTCTTCCTCTCTTTCTTCTTCCTTGAGGTGACCAGCCTAATATTTGCTTAGGTAACCTATCGTCGTTCATTCTTTGTACATGGCTACACCATATTAGCTGTTTCGTCCTCACATCGTCCACCAATGTATGCCCGGCTCCCATTATTTCCCGAATCCTGGTATTCGGAATTTTTTCTAGCCTTGATTTACCTGCAGCTCGTCGCCAGAAGTCCATCTCGGTTGCTAGCAGTGTCTTTTCTGCACTTTTTTTTAGAGGCCATACATCACTTCCATACGTTACTATGCTCTTTATAGTTTCATCCTCTGTTATCTTCAGACCTAGGTATTTATACTCTGTGCAGTGTTGAATGGTTTGGTTATTTTCTAACACTATAGGCTCTGGTGTTCCACCAATACACATACACTCCGTCTTCGTGATGTTAACTTGCAGACCCCATTTTTGTACTCTTTTATAAGTTTTCTTGCCATATATGCCAAATCATCATGGTCCTGTGCAAATACAATCTGGTCATCTGCGAAGCACATTGTGTATAGGTTATTATTGTTAAGGGGGATTCCCATAGCATAACACTTCCGTTTCCATACTTTGAGAGCTTGCTCTAGATATATTTTAAAAAGAGTAGGAGACAGGCAACATCCTTGTTTCAGACCTTTTGTAACGGTGAATCCCTTGCTGACATTGTTGCCTATTTTCACTTTTGCTGTGGATTTCTCATACAGTCTTTCTACTGCTTTTACTATGCCATGATTTATATTGGTTTGTTTTAACGCTGTCCAAAGTTTGCTAAGTGAAACACTGTCATAGGCCTTTTGAAAATCAACATAAAGTAGATGGATCTCTTTATAGTTTTCACATGAATCTCGGCTTCCCTTTTTATGTATCGTGGATATAAGGGATATTTGCCATTCATTAGGGATTTCACTTCCGTCAATGCAGTTTTGGAATATCATTATAAGGTGCGTATAGAGCAAGTTGGTGCCATGTTTTATTAATTCTGCCGGAATATTTCCGGGACCAGGGGCTTTTCCATTTTTAAGCAAACTGCATACTTTTTTGACTTCGCTGTGCGTTACTCGTACTGGAGATGAAACAATATTAATAGCACCATTCTTATTAGTGTTCGCACTAATGAACTCAGTTCTTTTCTCGGTAAGCAGATCCTCAAAATGTTTCTCCCAGTTTTCCATTGATATTAAGAATATGATATCTCCTTTCCTGTCGGTGCGTAGACTTTTTAATAGTCTCCAACTTTCCGTACTTTTCCGTCCACCAAGGTATGTGTTGATTCTGTTGCAGTTTCTTTCCCAGCTATCGTTTTTGTTTTTTATTATGTTTTTCCTTACTTCTTTTTGGGCTTTCTTGTAGCTTTCTCTATCCTCATCTTTATTTGTTGTTAGGTACTTCTGATATTTCTGTCTTTTATCCACTATTTTCTTTTCGATTTCTTCATCCCACCAATATGGCTTCTGTTGTCTTTAATCTTCCTCATGTTCACCAAGCGCTTCTCTGGCGGCGGCGTGTATACACTCTTTATGTCTTCGTAGTGTTGCTGTGTATTTTGTGTTTGTTGTAATGTACAGAATTTTTCCAACTTTTGGTCCAGACGGCTTCTGTAAAGTGTTCGTGTGCTTTCATTGTCCAAACTGTTCAAGTAATACCGTACTGGTTTACTGGACGGGACTGGTTCTGCACCTGCCGCTTCTGTATATCGGCCATTATTCCAAGAGGGGATGGTCATAATTGTCTTTAAAAGATAGTGATTGCTACCGCAGGTCGGACCTCTGCAAACTTTGACATCGTGCACGTCAATTCTTGTCTTTTGTCTTACAATGACGTAGTCGATTATGGATCTTAAGTTTCGTGTTTTCTGCGTCCATGTAAACTTGTGGATATCTCGATGTTGGTAAAAGCCATTTAGTACTTTTAAACTACTTTGTTCACATATTGTAACGAGGCGTGTTCCATTGTCATTGCGTGTGACCTCTCCATGCATTCCAATTGTTTTGCTATTATTTTCCAGTCCAACTCTGCTATTGAAATCTCCAAGTAATATTATCTCCCGTGATGTTCCAACCTTAACAACCTCATCATTCAGTGCTTCAAAGAAATCCTCTTTTGTGTTAACTAGTGCATCTTCATTCACCGCGTATACTCCGAAGATAGTTATTCTCTGGCCATGTAGTGTAATGTTCATCTTAATTAGTCTTTCACTGATCGCCTCCCAGGAGCTAATATACTTACGTAACGTTTTTCGAACTAGTATTGAGACTCCTTGTTGTGCCCTTTTTTCTTTAGATACTCCACTATAGAAATGATCATAAAATCCCAAATTTTCTGAATCGTTACCTTTCTTTTTTGTCTCTGTAAGTACCGCAATATCGGCTTTGGTGTTTTTTACTTCCGCAATTACTTCATTTAGTTTTGTGAAGAGGCCTTAAACGTTCCATGTAGCCCAAATCATTGTCCGTTTTCTTTGCTTTAGTCGTTGCCGTTTAGTCTGATCTAGTCCGAGGCTTTGGTTAGGTTTTTAACATTTTACTTTTTTCCGAGTATCGAGAAGTTAGCCCGATGCCTCAACCCCCAACCTGGAGGACCAGGGTTTTATATCAGAGTACCTTCTCCTAGATAAGTTGCTTTCTCTGTAGCTAAGGAGTCTTATCTACCCCACCTGTTGGTCCGCGGGTGGTATTTTATTTCCCACCTACCCACCGTTTCTGTTAAACCGGTTAGGGCATTCCCCTATTCGCCACCTTGGGGACGCGCCCTCTAGGGGTTTACAGGTTCCCCCGAGGGAGTAAATGGCTTTCTACCCATGAGAAAGACGTTGGTTTTCCTGATCTTTATAAAATTATGAATTAACACCTTTGAATACGGATATTATGATTAAAACAAATTTTTTTGTTACTAAATTGTAAACTTTATTACTCGAACTGTCACTTGACTGAAAAGTCATTTTAACTGGCTAGTATTGTTAAATTGACAGCAGTTATGAATTTAACAAGTTAATACAAAAATTTTAAATTTAGAAAAAACAGTACCCTTTCAACATTTGAACATTTTTGTTTTGTTTCTTTATAAAAATTAAAATTGAATGTACCATTAGAATATCCTCTAATAAAGTTAATTATCTTGTCATTGGACAATTAATTGTCAAACAAACCTGCGAATTTTAGCATTTTATTTAATCTTTAGGCAGTTTTTTTTTAACATGTACCATTTCAACCACAAAGAATTGGGGCAAAAGTTTCTTGATTTTCTAAAGATACACCAAAAAACGTCTGAACGTCTTCCGTTATACCAGACTTTGCTAGTAGTAAACTGGAAGTCACGTTTATGGTTTTTATTTTGATTTCTTCTGACACGTTCATTTGAGACAAAAAAAAATGAACAATTGTCATAGAAACTTTACTTCTCTTGTTTCAGAGTTTTGAGAAATAATTTGATCATTTTTAATTTTATTTACTTGTTTACAATTTAGTAATAAAAAAAACGTTATACAAGACTGGTTTTGACCTGTCAAATACTATATTTAGTAGTACTACCTATTTTTTTTAAATAAGGATTATTTTTTAATATTTTGTTTTTTAATTCATTACTTCTGTTCATTTTAAGAAACAAGCAGACTTATAAATCTTCCTGATAAACAAAAATAAAATTTCGTTTTAGAAAATAATGGTTCAAACAAAAGTTATAGACAATAGAATTTTCAACGACTTTTTTCCCTCAACTTTTTTTTAAAATTGTTATTGATGGCGATATTGTTACAACAATTATTGTCACGTGATTGTTATATATCAGTAATTACTTATCGGATCAAAAAATAGTTTAAACAAAAGATATGTATAATTAAATTAAATTAAAACAACTTTTATTTGAAACAAAATGTGTAAAATAAATAAGTATTTTAAAAATTCAAAAATCTGTGTAGTTAACGGTTTTTTGACTACATAGAATATGCCCAATGTCCAATCAGATCTGCGGAATTATAAATAAGGTTCCTGTACAAAGTTTTATAAAAATCGGAAGGGTGGTTATCTTGATTTTTTGTTCACATACGGAAGGACGGACATAAATTTTGTTTTGCTTCATTATAACGTACCATAATTCGTTGGAACAAGTAAAAAAAGAGTGTTAAAATTTTCGGGTTGGAAACCGTCGCATAACTCCCCACCTTATTTCATAAGAACGAAAAAATTCTATTAGGGGACTACCCCAAATATGATTTTTGGCTTGACGTAATTTGTATTGCCTATTAATAACAACTTTAAGAAAGTATCACCCCCTATACGAACGGTTTAGAACAAGGTTTAGTTAAATTCATGTAGAGTTATTTCAGATACTTTAATATTGTAATACAATGGAAGCTCGAATTCCCTCTTATCCAAAAAATATTTTTTTACAGAAAATCCGGTCATTCAAAACAATGACAAATTATTTCGCTTTTGTATGAATAGACGATACAAAATTATTTCAGTCATTTGAATGACCCTCAAAGCTTCTATTTTTTACATATATAAAAGCTTCAAGTTCACATTCACTTAAGATTCTTTTTCAGATGTGACATTTCTACATATTACGATTGGACATTTTGTTGTTGGTTTCAGTTTCTAAAAAAAACTTTTCTAACCGAAAAAAAATATGATTTTAAAGTGTTCTATTGTGTTTAGGTAGGTACTTAATATACGTTCAATTTATTTTTAAGCTTTCATTAAAAATTTATTCCGAATACAAAGTTTAATAAAAGTCTTTGCTAACGCTTATTAACTGTGATTGTTAAAACAACAAATTTTAAACAAAACGAAAGGAAAACTTATTAACGGTATTACAGTACAAAATGTTTTCTAAAAATTAAATTTTGAATAAAACCTTGTTTAAAATTCTCTAAATAAATATTTTAAAATAAATTTGTTGTTACAGGTATATCTGTTGCATCGAGCGTTTTCACTATAACGGCAATGTCGGTGGACAGATATTTGGCAATAACCCAACCGTTCGGGTTCTGCAGGTGGTTTAACAAGAAAACCACCATCATTGTAATCGTTTTATTATGGATAACGTCGATGGTTGTATTTGCGCCACTTCTGTTTGTTGGAAGGACACACGAAGACGAGTTTATGGATAATCTCACATTAGTATTTTGTCAAGAATCGTGGGAAAACTTTTATCTCACGCAAGGCGTTTTTGGAATAATATGTTACATCGTCATGTTTGCCGTCCCAGGTAATAAAAATACATTTTATTATGAGATTAAATTTTCAACAGTACGTTTATTTTACATTGGCACAGGCAAATATTCTACTTTAATTAAACTGCTTACAATTTATATGCGTAGGACAAATTAACAATTACTTCTAGAACGTTTACTACGTTTCGTAAGATAAATTACTTAAAACCTACACAGTCATACGTATTAAGTATTAATAATGATACTCGAGTTTGAATTTGTTAAAAAAACGTTTTAAAAATGTATTTAATGCGTTTATCAAAACTTGCGCTTGAATTAAATACCACGCAAGTTTCAAGAAGTACGTACAGGATGAATCTTACTGAAACCATTGATTATAAACTTTGGAAAGATACACAAGCCTTAATATTTTTTCGTAACTACATCTCCCTCAAGCAACGGATGGCCCTTCATCCTCGATCACCAAACTGTTGATTTGTAAACTGCTGCCATGAACGTTGAATACTGTAACCATTGGTTCTGTTAGTGCATCTCATAAATCCAACATTGGTGTCTACATTTGAGAATGATTCAAGAATCAAACTTAGCAGTTTCCAAAGCCGTTCGTTCTTATCGCAAAATAAGTAACTTGCACGTGCACAATAAAAAATAAAAAATGTGCACTCAACTAATTTAGCTTGCTACGAATTTATCCCAGTGCATCATAATAGTTGGATTTGCGAATTGTTTTTAAATTTTTTCAAACTACAATAAAACCATTGATTATAAATAAAACCAGAATTTAATTTGTAAAAAATAATATTTATTTGCCTCAAAACAAGTTATAACATCATATCATACCCAAAGGAAAGGAACACCAACTGCAGCGTCTATTTAACCAACAAACACCAAAAACTGCACCAAAAACTTGACTCGGACACGTGTTTCAACAGCTAAGCTGTTATCATCAGCGATACCGATACTAAAAATAAAAACAACGGGAAGCTTATATATACTATCTGCTTATATCACGCATCGTTAACTTAATTGATTCTTAGATAAGCTTAAATAATTCCGAAAATCCTAATGGGCCGTTATCATCATAATTCATAAGCAAATTTCTGTTTTTAAAAATTTCCAAACTTTCATAAGAATCAAGTTCGTTTTTATTATCTACCCTCTTAATTAATTCAATGTCGCCTACTCTATGGCCATTTTCAAGCATATGCATGGCAACACTGGACCTATCTGTGCGATGATATTTGACATGAGCTACGTGCTCTTTAAAACGAGTTTTAATAGGTCTCTTGGTTTGCCCTATATATACTTGGTTACAGTCTTTACAATTAATTTTATATATTCCCGATTTATCACACATTTCTATTGGGTCTTTCGGATTGCCTAAAAGATTTTGCAAGTTGTTATTACTAGAAGTCACTGTTTGATAATTAAATTTTGAAAATATTTTTTGAAGACCTTTTGTGTATGTGGGATAATTTGGTAATTTGACATATTTCTTATCTATTTTGCTATTACTAGTTCCTAACGTTGTAATGTTTCTAATGTTTAACTTATGTTTATGTTTTCTAATTATGTTTGTGACAATTGATTCTTGAAAACCATTGTATGATGCAATCTGCTTAATATTTCGCAGTTCTTTATCAAAGTTTTGTTTTGACAATGGGAAATGTAATAATCGGTGAATCAAAAGTTGAAAGATGCAAGTTTATGTTGCATACTATGGTTGGAATCATTTGTTATAAACCTCATAGTGTTAGTGTCTTTACGATAAATATCTATATCTAGTTTGTTGCCATTTCTTGTCACTAAAGTGTCTAAGAAAGGTAACTTAAGGTTTGTTTCTGTTTCATAGGTAAACTTGATCGTCTCAAATTTTGAATTTAAAATTTCTACAAATTGCTGAGGGCTGTAAACTTTAGTGTCGATGACTGCAAAAACGTCATCTACATATCTACACCAAATTCTAGGAAAATATTCTAAATTATTTTTTAAATCAGTTTCAAATTTACCCATGAACAGGTTAGCCATAAACGGAGATAAGCTGTTACCCATTGTTGTACCATAATTTTGTTGATAAATATTATTGTTAATTTGAAAGTAGGTTTGACTCATACATAATCTTGCTAATTTAATAAAATTATCTACTTCTGAATTGTCTAAATGGTTTTGGTGTAACATATCTTTCAAATAATCTAAAGTGATATCTATCGGAACGCTTGGAAACAATGAACAGACATCGAATGAAACTAAAACTTCGTTCTCAGTCAGCTCAATGTTTTTAATTTTTTCAATAAAATCGTATGAATTTTGAACACTGAAATTTGATTGTTGATATTCAAAACTGTTGAATTTATTTGACAACCATTTAGATATCAGATAAGTAGGAGCATTAATACCTGAAACAATGGGACGCATTGCTTTTCCGGGTTTATGTATCTTAGGTAAACAATACATTCTAGGAAGAACCGGGTTAGATACCGTTAGTCTAAACCTAAGTTGTTTTGGTATAATATTTTCACATTCTAATAAGACTCTACGAGTATCAGCAATCATTTTGGGAAGAGGATTTTTAGATATTAATGAATAGGGGCCTTCATTAAGCATCACCTGAACTGACTCAAAATAATCCTCTTTGTCCAAAATAACTACTTTATTGCCTTTATCTGCTTTGAGATAACAACAATTTTTCTCTTTAAGATTTTTAACAATGTTTATTTCTCTCGCGTTAAATTTAAATTTTTGGTGCAGTTTTTGGTGTTTGTTGGTTAAATAGACGCTGCAGTTGGTGTTCCTTTCCTTTGATCAAGATGGCTTCCAGGTCTACACTACGGAACAGGTTCTTCAAGATTAAAAGTAAGATTTCTTTTGTTAAATGTGACATTGAATTTCTTAAATCTTGCCGCAAAGCAGGTGTTTTCCAAAATTTATTAAAGTTTATGCAAATCTTAATTCAAACTCATGTAAAAGGCGCTTGAATTTGCTAAGCGTAAATGGTTAGATTTGGAAATTAAATGTCATTATGGTAAATTAGGTAAATTAGAGTTAGAAGCATATGAGTTACATTTAAAACTGACTTCAGGATTAAATGAAGACGAGTATGTTCAATGGATTAAGTTTTTGCACCATATTAATGAAATTATTCAACACAAATTTTGGCAAAAAAGATGACCCACAACAAAAAGTTCACAGAATTATCTAAAAAAGAAAAAGAGGTGCACAGACTTGATCCCCAAAAATCTAACATAGTGGTAAACAAATCCTCGGAGATTTTTAACAATGACGAATTAACTTTGTTGAATAAAGGCTTGAAATATAACCTCAAATTTAACAAAGCGCCCATAGATAAGATTATTGTAGGAATTGAAAGTTCGATCAAACTTTTAGACGATAATTCTAAAAAATTCATTAGGAATGCCTGTAAAATTCAAATTTCAGATAATATTCAGCAGTTACCAAAATTTAAATTTAACGCGAGAGAAATAAACATTGTTAAAAATCTTAAAGAGAAAAATTGTTGTTATCTCAAAGCAGATAAAGGCAATAAAGTAGTTATTTTGGACAAAGAGGATTATTTTGAGTCAGTTCAGGTGATGCTTAATGAAGGCCCCTATTCATTAATATCTAAAAATCCTCTTCCCAAAATGATTGCTGATACCCGTAGAGTCTTATTAGAATGTGAAAATATTATACCAAAACAACTTAGGTTTAGACTAACGGTATCTAACCCGGTTCTTCCTAGAATGTATTGTTTACCTAAGATACATAAACCCGGAAAAGCAATGCGTCCCATTGTTTCAGGTATTAATGCTCCTACTTATCTGATATCTAAATGGTTGTCAAATAAATTCAACAGTTTTGAATATCAACAATCAAATTTCAGTGTTCAAAATTCATACGATTTTATTGAAAAAATTAAAAACATTGAGCTGACTGAGAACGAAGTTTTAGTTTCATTCGATGTCTGTTCATTGTTTCCAAGCGTTCCGATAGATATCACTTTAGATTATTTGAAAGATATGTTACACCAAAACCATTTAGACAATTCAGAAGTAGATAATTTTATTAAATTAGCAAGATTATGTATGAGTCAAACCTACTTTCAAATTAACAATAATATTTATCAACAAAATTATGGTACAACAATGGGTAACAGCTTATCTCCGTTTATGGCTAACCTGTTCATGGGTAAATTTGAAACTGATTTAAAAATAATTTAGAATATTTTCCTAGAATTTGGTGTAGATATGTAGATGACGTTTTTGCAGTCATCGACACTAAAGTTTACAGCCCTCAGCAATTTGTAGAAATTTTAAATTCAAAATTTGAGACGATCAAGTTTACCTATGAAACAGAAACAAACCTTAAGTTACCTTTCTTAGACACTTTAGTGACAAGAAATGGCAACAAACTAGATATAGATATTTATCGTAAAGACACTAACACTATGAGGTTTATAACAAATGATTCCAACCATAGTATGCAACATAAACTTGCATCTTTCAACTTTTTGATTCACCGATTATTACATTTCCCATTGTCAAAACAAAACTTTGATAAAGAACTGCGAAATATTAAGCAGATTGCATCATACAATGGTTTTCAAGAATCAATTGTCACAAACATAATTAGAAAACATAAACATAAGTTAAACATTAGAAACATTACAACGTTAGGAACTAGTAATAGCAAAATAGATAAGAAATATGTCAAATTACCAAATTATCCCACATACACAAAAGGTCTTCAAAAATATTTTCAAAATTTGATTATCAAACAGTGACTTCTAGTAATAACAACTTGCAAAATCTTTTAGGCAATCCGAAAGACCCAATAGAAATGTGTGATAAATCGGGAATATATAAAATTAATTGTAAAGACTGTAACCAAGTATATATAGGGCAAACCAAGAGACCTATTAAAACTCGTTTTAAAGAGCACGTAGCTCATGTCAAATATCATCGCACAGATAGGTCCAGTGTTGCCATGCATATGCTTGAAAATGGCCATAGAGTAGGCGACATTGAATTAATTAAGAGGGTAGATAATAAAACGAACTTGATTCTTATGAAAGTTTAGAAATTTTTAAAAACAGAAATTTGCTTATGAATTATGATGATAACGGTCCATTAGGATTTTCGGAATTATTTAAGCTTATCTAAGAATCAATTAAGTTTAACGATGCGTGATAAGCAGATAGTATATATAAGCTTCCCGTTGTTTTTATTTTTAGTATCGGTATCGCTGATGATAACAGCTTAGCTGTTGAAACACGTGTCCGAGTCAAGTTTTTGGTGCAGTTTTTGGTGTTTGTTGGTTATCATATCATACGTTATCATAAAAACGACGTCGTTTTTTAAGTAAATCGAAGTTCAAAGAAAAAAGTTGAAACTGTTTGAAAATCCCTATTCTCTGAAAATCAACTAATTTTGAGGGATCATATTTCAAAGTGTAATTATGAAACAATAAAAATTTTGATGAAAGGTAAATATTTCCTCCTATAATTATCAACTAATTGGATTGTTCTTCGTTGAGGAGGGGCACCAAAAAACCATTAAGACGTTTTTTCAGGCAACGTTCCTAAAATAAAATAGAAGAAGGAATTCCCATTATCATATTGTTATCTAGTCATTCATGTTTGTTCGTTTCTACGTATAGAGTGTGTGTATTATTAGAGATATTTATTTACATTTAATTGTTAATTTATTTTGTGTTTGTTTAATATCTATGTGTTTTTTACACTTATTCAAGTGGCGGACCATTTATTTGTTTTAAGTAAGTAGTCGAGTCAATCACCTATAATTTAGATTAATATATTAAGGATATATATATATATATATATATATATATAATGCTTTATTCTTTTCACGTGTAAACATGTTTGTAATAAAAATCTTTGGGGTTTAAACACGTGTAATAAATATTAAAATTACAACGTTTCGCCACGCTAACACGCAGCTTTTTCAAGTAATTAATAAATAACAATCTTAGTTTCTATGCGATTTTGACCTTGAACGTGTCGCTGGACCAGAGTAACCAATAGCATTACGTATCGGTATCATGGTAATGTTGTTTTGCATATTTTGTTGTTCTATTTGTTGGATATTTGGGGATCTTCTAACCTGAGGTAAAGTTAATAACGGTTTCCAAGTGTTAGGTAAACCTTTTCCATCATCTCGTTTATTAATGCAACTAGGACGTCTTTTCTATCTCGATTTGTTCTCTAATTGAGGCGAGTTACATAAATATTTTTCTCTTCCTAGCATTCTTGGATATTTTCAAAATCGATTTTATGTCCTGTTTGGTGATGATGTTCAGCTAGAGAATAAGTTAAACATCCTTTTCGGACTGCTAGTTTGTGTTCTTCTCTTCTCGCAGAAATACGTCGATTGGTTTGTCCAACGTAAGAGATGTTACATCCTCCGCAAGGAATTTTGTAAATGCCTTGATCTTCTAAAGGAATAATATCTTTAGGGGAACGGAGGAAAGACTTAACTTTATTAACAGGTACAGAAACTACTCGTATGTTGTGTTTCTTTAGAATGTTACTTATCTTCTCTGTAGTACCTTTGAAGTACAGGGATTGATACAGTAAACGTACTCTTATCGTTAACTTCGTTGTCACTTCTTTGTTTCATCCTTTTGCTTTCATAACATGATTTGACGTGAAAAACCATTTTGTTTAAAAGCTTGATTAGAAGATTCATTTCTTCGTGTATATGCTCGCTGTCTGTTAGTCTAGCAGATCTAATTAATAAGGTTTTTAAAACAGAATTTAAATGTTGTGGATGATGATGTGAATTAGCATGTAGGTATCTATTGGTATGAGTTTGTTTTCTATATACTGTATGTCCTAAACTTCCGTCTGGTTTCCTAATTAGTAACACGTCAAGAAAAGGTAGTTTTCCGTTAACTTCTACTTCGGTAGTAAATTTAATTTGTGGATGAATATTATTTAAATAATTTAAAAAGCTAGTAATGCTTCATTACCATGTGGCCATATGGAGAAGATATCATCAACATATCGTAACCAAAGTTCTGGTTTGTTGGAAAGATTCTTGAATTGCATTTGTTTCAAAGTTATCCATAAATAAATTAGCATAGCAGGTGAGATAGGTGATCCCATTGGGGCTCCTTTAGTTTGTTTATATTTTTAGAGTCGTATAAGAAGTATGTGTTGGTTAAACAATGTTTAGTTAAACGAAAACATCAGGTGTTAACGTATGTTTGTTTGCTAGAATATTAAGAGTCTCTTCTATTGGAACTTTAGTAAACAAGGACTCAACGTCAAAGCTGACCATGATATCTGTAGGTTTTAATTTACGACCTCTAATAATATCTATAAAATGTGTTGAATTTTTAATATAAGAACTTGAGGATTCAACAAAAGGTTGTAATATTTTAGCAACATATCCAGTTAACTTTTGTGTTGGTGAATCTATACTACTAACAATAGGTCTAAGTGGTACTTCATTTTTATGAATTTTAGGTAATCCATAAAATTTTGGACATTTAGAAGACTTTTCTCTTGGTATTAATTTCTTTTGAATTTCCTTATCGAGTATACATTCCTTAATTGCAGTTTTAGTAGTTTTTCGAGATACGTTGTAGGATCAGAGTTTATAATTTTGTAAATAGGATCTTGTAACAATGTTTCGATTTTGATTTATAATCTTCGGTATCCATTATTACAGTAGCATTTCCTTTGTCAGCAGGTAGCACAACAATAGAATTATCTCCTTTTAGTTCTTTTTAACGCTTTCAATTCCTGTAAGTGACGTTGCGTTTCGGAAGTTTAGATTTCTTTAGAACATGAAGCACAACCTTGTCGTACCGTTCTGCTTCAACGTTCTCCAAATCTTTGACTGCTGCTTCAACACTTTGTTATGAGTCTCTTCTACTGGAATACGAGAAGGAACAACAGCAAAAGTGAAAACCTTTACTAAGAATACTCACAGAATGTTAGTACTAATTCTTTGCTTGAAATATTAGCCTTGAACTACATTTACGAATTCATCAGTGTCATTCCTGTTATTCAATTTTGAACTTTTGACTGAGACAATCAAATTTCTTCAGAAGTGGCAGGCAGTTTTAGTTCTTTAATTTTTTGTGATTGTAATTCAGCCCAATTTATCTATGCTTCTCCATATTACAGGAAGAATAGTGTTAGAAAGATCTAAATGAATTGATATAGTAATTCTGTACTTACGTTAGATAGATTTCTTCTGACATCTGAAATCATATTTCATTGCTAACGCTAACCCGGTTCGATGTAAGATCCTTTTGTTTTTAGAAGAATTGGTGTGAAATTTAATCTTACAACATTTAGAGTATAATATTTTTGTCACGACATCTACATAGCCGTGTCCAAATCACATAGTAATGTCACTTTCTTTATTCTAAGTTTTTCAAACTTTTTGATAATTGGAAAATTTCCTTCCCATATGGGTTTATGGCTAAATAATGCTTTATTTAATAAAGCTGTATGGAGAAAGAAACCTTCCAGTATCAAAAAATTTAAAAGCATAAAGAAAGTGTTTTGACCACTACCTATTTTGACTACTATAACATTGTCGTGAACAAATATTATACTAAATATTGTAAAATTAAGAGGCTACCAATTCTTCTAAAACAAGGGTGTTATGCACAGTACATCCTGTGGATTTCGAATGTCAGAAAATCTGGAGATAACATAAAGCTACAAGAACATATCGAATCGAATGAATAACAGCACTATCTTCTCAGTAATATGCAAGTACATAGACAAGTCAACAGATAACGCAACAAATATAACGAACTTAGACTTGCCCTCACAAGAAAACTGTTAATCTCAGTCAAAAATTGAGGCTGTGTTGAGCAATGTTGCAATATTCGCCAGCAAAAACAACATGGGTATCGTCTCAATATTGCTTGTACAAGGTTTAGCTACTATTCCTCTTCTTTCGTATTCCGGCAGAAGATCATGGCACAACAGGAACTTGGCACACAGTCAACGAAAACGTTGAAAAGCTGTTTCAACATGAAAGTTTCTCATGTTTAAAGAAATGCTAAATATTACAAAAGGAAGTGAAAACGTCTAAAGAAGAGGATAATTCTAATTTTACACAAATGAGGCTTCGAAAGGTGCAAATCGAAAATCGAGCAGTGTTACAGATGCCTATTTGAGGCATAAATACCTGATCTATGCTGGACTAAGCTGCCGGTAAATTGCAACTCGACAAAAGCTCAAGCAAAGTAATATAATATCAGAAACTATAGATTACATTCATAGGGGAAAATAAGTACCTCGATAACGATTGTTAGTAAATCAGTAGACTACCAACTAAATTATGTATAAGTACTTTGAGTGATCAATTCTAAGAATTAAAATGGTCAACACCCTTTATACAACCAGTTAGGAATAAGTGCAGTTAAAACACTACAAATGAGTCACTATTTACTAAAGTTTCAATGAAAAATATATATTCTAACAAATGCAAGCTCACGTTAACACCTGATGATACTCGTTTGACAAAATGTTCAACAACGGACTGGGCTTATCGACAAAGGTCGTGAAATATAAGCAAACTAAAGGAATGGATCTATGCTCACCTTCACTGTATTAAAGTTACCAATATAACTGTTGAGCAAATACGAGGCTCGTTAACGCAATCATTCAACAAACCAGGCTTCGGTGATTTTACGATATACTTGTGACTACTTCTACATAACAAGGAACCCATCAATGGTCTGTGCAGCTTTTAAATCACAGAGTAATTTACTACCGAAAATAAGCAGAAAACTAAATCCTGGCTAGAGAAGCAGGGCTTACGCCATACAGTATGATGAAAACAAACTCTTAATATGATAATGCCTACATGCACAAATTCAGCATCTTCATCTAACAAATTAAATTACCAGTTTTAAAACGTGAGAAACTATAACTGTTATACGAGAAGTGATGTTAAGTTAAACAAGCAAATGAGTTTCGTCATCTACATGAAAACAATCGAAAGTATGTTTTAAACAGACAGCTATGAGATTGCTGACAAACGGCGGCTACTATGTATCCGTAGAAGATAAGGATGTCTTAGAAACATAACAAACAGCTATCCTCGTACCTGTGGCAAAAGATGGTGGCTGGATGACTAAAACCCTTTAAACTGCGAGACATATCATCCCGTACAAGGTACCGGAGAGAATATGCAAGCTCAACCTGTTGATTAAATCGATAGAAGAAAAAATAAACAAATGCAATAAGACATATTTACTCCGTTCCCTAACTGATTTATCATCTCTTTACAGAAGCAGAATCTTACGTTGGACAAATTATCGACGTTTTGAAAAATAACTGGAATCATCTAAGGACAGACAGAAAATCATTATGTAACCTCTTTAGGCGAAAATGAAGTAACCACAAATCGAAGATGAAAATTCGATCTAATTACATTAATAGGATGATGACAGAACTACCTGAAAACCGATATGCTTTTGCAGAATGCAAATAGTCAACAAATAAATGGCAAGGTATACTGAAGCTAACTGATACCATGATACCGATACGTAATGCTAACCAATTACTCTGGTCAGCGCAGGCTGCATGGAATTCAAAATCGCATGTAAAACTAAGGTGACATTATTAATTACTTAACAGCGTGCATGTAACTTCGGCGTATGCTATTACAATATTTGTAGCAAGTTTAAACAAAGGTCTAGCTCCTATATATATATATATATAACTTACCGTTAAATGTATTCTTTCTTTTAATAAACAGAGGCCTGAAGAAAGTGCACATTCGGCTGCACGAAACGTTGCCTGAAAAAACGTCTTAATGGTTTTTGGTGCCCCTCCTCAACGAAGAACAATCCAATTAGTTAATAAAAATTTTATATTATTCTTTAAAGTTTGCATCAAACTAAACAAAAAAATTTATAAAACAAATTTATTTCAAAATTTGTTAAATCTGCAGCAGGTTAAATTTTATGAAATTACCCAAAAACTAGTTACAATCTTCTTCTAAACGATGTAAACTTTTGTATATTTGTTTTTCAAAAGTAGGAATTGTAACAAGTAAAACGAGACTAAGTTGAGGTCAATCGGTTAAATACACTCAGAAAATTAATTTAAATTAAATTCAACTTATGATATAAACATCGTTTTTATGTATTTCCATGTAATTGTATTTATTATTTACATAAACAATTTATTCGCTTCGGACCCAGTTGAAAAAGATAAATCTGCTGAGTTTTTTTTTTTAATCGAGAAGGACGTCCTCGGTTGTAATTTGCTTCGCAAGTTGATTCTAATAAGAAAAACAAACATAAATTTACTGAGTCAATTGTATTTAATTTTGAAAATTTTTTCAAAATTAATTACACCTAAAACTTTAATAGCTTCTTATGAACATTTTTAATATTCAATAACAAATAAAAAATTGTTAAAGGACTTTTCAATTTTCTTAGAAACCCTTTTGATCGCTATATACGTACATGAATGCATAAGCATAATGTTTATCTTATCAATTTGGAATAAAAGAAAACTAACGGGTAAATAAAAATAATAGTAATTTGTTTACCTTCTTTCTAGAATTTTACAGGCACTGATTTTACACTTAACAATTTACGTTTATTGTTTATAATTTATAATAATTTGTAATTATAATATAATATTGTTTATAACTTTACATATTTTTGTAGGAAACGTATGTCTACGGCGTCTACGCTGTTCTTTTTACTATTTGTGCAACTGACATATTCATATTTACTAATTGTCACAAAAAATACGGTAACTAATGTTATAATCAATGCAGTCTAAACGGAATTTTCGCTGAAGACAACAGTCGATGATAAATTTGGTTTAAATCACTGTGTCAAGAATTCCTCCCTACACTCATTGAATACCATTTCTATAAACTTGTTCTTTACATTGACGTTTCTGAGGTTTGCACAAATCAAGTTCCGAACAAAGCACTATTCTAATTTAAAACGTCGAGTCAGTTAAAAGGGTACCCAATTTTTTTATAGAAAAATACGTAAAGCCATATTTCAGAGAATTGAGATCGGGAGGCTAGAAATCGGGTTTTTTCGATATCTGGCGAAAACTATTTTCAACTATCCTTTTGAAATTTAATAAATTTCAATTTTGTGACTAGAATTTTTTTAAAAATCATATTCTAATAAAATCATATATAGAATAAACCAATCTAAAAGTCAAAGATACTGATGAAAGGAAGGCGGGATGGTATATAACTAAAACTATTCGAATTAATATGTCTCCAAAAGTTATGAAAAGAGAAGCAATCTGGGACTGAATTGGATTGAAGAACCTTAAGTTCAAAATTAATGATAATTTTGATTTAGAAGATTGGTCAAATGATTTTAGATAATAGTGTAGTCTGAAAGGGATAAGTCAATTTAGGAAATTTTTTCAGCAAAAAAAAAGCTAAGTGACGGTTCAATTGCTTCAAATTAGAAATAAAAAGATTTAGTTTGTTTAACTTCTTGTTAAAATTGCATCTGTAGCTGTTCTAACTAAGGGTGCTCTCAGTAATGTAAAATCATTCGTAATTTATTTGATTCCTTTAGCTATCCGGTTAAAGTATAAAATCACATCGTTATTAAGGTTGCCACAAAAAATCTCGCACTTTCGAGAGTTTCTCTCTATTCCAATCTTTTTAAATTCAATAGTCAGAGTCCAAAAGTCATTCAAAACGGTTTCAGGTTTTCCCATCCAGGAGCTAAATATTTAATTTTGAAGACATTCTAGAGATAATACTTTGAATTTTAAGTAGAATAGTGGCGGACCACCTGGATCTCCTTGTTGACAATCAGACTCAGATAACATTTGAAAACTTCCAATTTGAAGAAATGGTTTAGATCCATAGCATTGGGAAAATAATTTAGACGCCTTTGGAGTTTTATCATGAAGTTCATTGAGAAATGTTTCTCTGTCAATAGTATTAAAGGCATTTGCAAAATCAACTTTCAATATAACTGTTTTTTGATACATTTTTGCATAAATTTTTATAACATAAACAGCAGCTTCCCCAAACCTTTGTCCCTAAACCAAATTGATACCGTGTTTTACAAATAGACTTACCTGCAATTATAAGGCCGACTGTAATTGGACGTATTCTACCACATTTTTTTTATGATCAAGCTAACCAAACCATTAGCCAATTCACACCGAGCACCTTGATGTATTTTTGATTATAAAAATTGAAAAACTTAACTTTCTTAGATTAATAGCAAGTGATTCAATTGATTCTTTCTGCAGTTTTGAGATAAAAAATAGGCAATATTATCTTTATCTTTACGGCTAATATGGCATTCGAAATCTCTTTCTTTCAAAATTTTGATCAAAACCTTAATGATTGTTTGACCATATCAAAAAAAATGATGGCATCGCATTTTTTTTTATTGGATGCAGCCATTGTCAACGCCTTTATTCTACCCAAGAAATTAAATTAAGAAAAAATGTCTATGAAACTAAAATAGTAAGTTTTCTTCTGTCAGAAACGGTGGTAAAATTCAAAAACCTATGTGCGTTAAAATACGAACGACGGAAAGCACACGAAACGTACACAAGACGTTGTTGGGCAAAGTGCAGTACCTCGAAAATAGACATTTAGACGAAATGTTTGTGTTCAGTGTGCGAAGTACCCCTTTGATTAGAAAAGAAAAAAACATGTTTCTAAGACTTTCACAGTGATCAGTGTATGAATACAGTGCAGTGGGACACTTTATATAGGGTTTTTGGGAAAACGCGGAAAATCTCTAGGATTCGGATAGAGCATGAAAAAATAAGATGACAATTTCCTTTAAAAAAGAATTTCCTATAGGCCCTTCCTAAAAAAAGTTATGTGTCTCTGAAAGACTTCGCTAGAAATAAGGTTTTTTTTGAATAACTTTTGAATTATTTGAAAAATTACAAAATTTTAATATAATGAACACTAGTAAGGATCATAATTACCGTTTTTTAGTTTGCCAGGAGCGGACTAAGATTTACAACTTAATGCTACTATTATTAACATTCTCTGTGATACGGCTTCAAAATAATAAATTTAGATAACTTGAACCTTAGATTAAAAAAAGGTATTCTTTTTTATTGTCCATAAAATGTAATTTTCAGCGAAGTGCTTTAGGAGCAGACATCTTTGTAGAGATCGCCTGTAAAAAATTTTTTTAAAAGAAGTTGTCATCTTATTTTTTCAAGCTCTATACGAATCCTAGAAATTTACCACATTTACCCGGACAGCCTTGGATATTCTATAACGCAAAAGTTTTTGAATGACGACTTTTTTTTGTCTCAATGGTGGTTAGCATGCACATTTCATGTAACAATTTATTTATTTTATTCGTATGGTACATTTTAAATATTGTATTGTGATGTAAGTGCTCCAGAAGATCAATATAAACCTGTATAGTGTGGTGACGAAACCGTGAGCAATAGTGGATTGGTTCGTCTTGGCAAAGCATTTTGCTTCAAGCTTCAGGAAAACCACTAAAACCTAAACATACCAACATGTAACAATTGAATTCATGGGTTGGGTCGTTTTTGTCATTAGTCTGGTTTAGTATTTGATTTCTCATTTAAGTTATGGTTTTGGTATTCATCAACGTCATCGCATTATTCGTAATATATAGCTAAATTTCCATTGTCCATTAGCTACTTACGATTAGTTTCAGGCCTAGTTATATTATTCTTTTATCTTAAAGTGGTTTATTAATTTCTATTTTTTTTCTTAATTTTTTGTTTTATTATGCAATTTTTATCACTTAAATTATTGTGGAATGTACATCTTCTCTAATTAATGCAGGATTTTAAAAAAATTAAATATAATTGTGTTTTTAGATGTTTTGATTGCATTGCAATACTTTTCGTAGTTTATTTTTTGGGTAGACCATTTTTTTTTGTTACCAAGATTAGTTACACACCGAGGTATACTTAATTCAAAGTAACAGTCAAACTGTCAATAAAATACCACTCTCACTAAAATTAAAAAAGTCTTAAAATGCAACAATAAAACTTGTGGGGTTTGATTAAGCGAATACTATTGTTTTTTTATGATAACCACCGTTTCTTGCTAGACGTTACATTTTTAATAATAATTTAGTTTTTTGTAAAATATTTTTAACCCTTTGTGTCACAAGCCGATTAAAATTCATACAGTGATCGGCAAACAAATGGGAAAAATTTTTGTAATAGAAATATCTAAAAATATCTTTTGGCAAATGAATTTAGCATATCGAATGACAAAAAACATTTTGACAAATGTCATGTGACCACTGTCATGGCGGCAAATTTAAAAAATATTCCTTAAATATGTAAAAAGTGAGGTTAGACGACAAGATATTGAAAAATGTATAAGAGGAAAGTTGCTCAGAATTAGATTATACGTTTATGTAAAAATTTTCAAAAGAAAATAACGACTTTTCAAAAATATCAGTTTTCCTGCATTTTTCCGGAAATATTGTGAAAACAAAATTTTTGCGTTTGATTTGCATAAAACACAATAGAACCAACAAACAAACTTTACAATCCTGTAATTTATTTATTAGTCAACCAATGGACGGTAAAAAACCAAAAAAAATGTTTTTTTAGAACGGTCTTTGTGGTAATGGCCTACAGAAAACAAAAGGTTGAAATTACAAATTTAGAATTATTTTAAAATAGTTTTAAAATGATTAATTTTTTCATTTTAAACCCAATTTAAACTTTTTTTTACAATTAAAAAGAAAAAAAATAGCTTAAAATACGAAAATAATACTACACTGTTCTTAATTTTTTGTATGTTTTTGTATGAGCTTATTATCCAGACAATATTGTACAAAATTGTTTAAATTGGGTTTAGAATGGAAGAATTGATCATTTTAAGACTATTTGAAAATAATTCTAAATTTGTAATTTTAACCTTTTGTTTTCTGTAGGCCATTGCAACAAAGTCCGCCCTAAAAAAACAATGTTTTTTGTTTTTTAACGTCCATTAGTAGACTAATAATAAAAATTACTGAATTGTAAAGTTTTTTTCCGCGACATACTTTGAAAACGGACGTTTCTTCTCTACAAATAGTGAGGAAAATTTCACTAGCGAGGAAAATAATGCCGTGTTATAGAAATGCCTCTTTAGAAAATTTAAGAATGTGTTATTAGAACTATATGCACCTAGCAGTTAGTTAAACAATTTAATTTAGTATTCAATCAGGTTTGTTTAATTTAATATCTTATATTTCGACTCTTAAAAATTGCTATCCTACAGTTATTGGTTAAAATTACGGGACTGCGCTGTGACAGATTGAGACTACGCCGATACTACAGAATACTGTAGCGAGACTATTGGTTACGTTTACAATATTACTTCTATCATTAGGTTGTTTTTTTGGGGAATGTCATGGAAAAAATGTTGTGTCTAACACATGAGGAAAGCCTTTTTCCACTCTCACTCGGAAACAGAATCGCTTTCCTCACTTGTTGGACAAATAACTATTGTTGGTTTTATTGTGTTTTATGCAAATCAAACGCAAAAAATGTTGTTTTTAATATTTCCGGAAAAAATGCCGGAAAACTGATATTTTGAAAAGTCGTTATTTTTTTTGAAAATTTGCACATAGACGTATAATCTAATTATGAACAATTTTTTCTTAGGCATTTTTCAATATCTTGTCATCTAACCTCACTTTTTACATATTTAAGGAATATTATTTAAATTTGCCGCCATGACAGTGGTCACATGACATTTTTTTTGTCATTCAATATGCTTAATTTATTTTCCAAAAGAAATTTTCGGATATTTCAATTACAAAAAGTTTTCCCATTTGTTGCAAACTCTTTGCCGGTCACTGAATATACATTTTATTTTTTATGTTATGTTATTTATAACGGTGTTGTAAGACACCTTTTTTTCAGTTTTGTTGTTAGAGCATTATTTTGGCGCTGGGACTGGACAGTCCCGTTGGGACTAAAGAAAGTATACTAAAAGATATTATTTATATTGAAATATCATGATAAAGTAAAAACAATTTTGTTTTTTATTGACACATTAAAAAACACCACAACTGGTGCATTTGGAATGAGGACCACTGACAGGCATTGTTCACATCTGCGTCTATCCTTACCAAAAATTGGCTAGTGAACGCCGCTGTTTCCTAATCTTAGATCATTAGATAGACTGGAGTATTTTCTTCTTTTTGGGGTTTTTGCAGAACTACTGTTTTTGCTACATGATTGGGGACTAAAAGATCAGTTAGAAGAAGGACTGCTGGTATCAATTCTTCGCTTCTCGTTCTTTTTGAGAGAAAAATTTGATTAGACCACTGATAACTCCTCTTCTGAACTCTAACAGGGATATATCTTTATCCGGGTTCATCTTCTTGTATACTACAAATAAGTTTACAATGGCAATATTAACAATTCCAAAAAATAGTCAATCTCGCCACTTTTATCCCGCCTCTCTATACAGTAAGCTGCTTGGAATCTGTGTGTTTTATTAACTCCTCTCATAAAGCGATTATAATCAGGAAGAAGTTCACGATATGGTATTTCTTTGTTTGTACCATCTTTATGTTGACGGGTAACGTGTTTTTGTTCAGAACTATAAAAATTAGACAAAAAATAAACTGGTCTGTTATCATACCGCTTAAAAAAAAATTATGCCTTAACTAGATACGTGATAGTCGAAATCCCCTCTTTTCATACATTTGTTTAAGATCAAATCTTTTGGTAAGTCGCTTCTATTGTTTCTTATTGTCTCTCAGGCATAAGTATCTTCCAATTTTAGTTTTTCCAGTAAATGAACAGTACTAAAATGGTTATCGAAGTAAACAATTCTATTTCTTCCCTAATAATTTTTTGTTAATGATAGTACTACACTTTTTCAAGACCAAAATTTTTAAATTTTCTATTCTTTTCTCATCTTTTCCTTGATATACTTCAAATTTCTTTGTATATCCCGTTTGATCAAAGACACACCACAACTACCCTACCCTTCAAAAGTATAATACTCTCATTTACTGATAGTTCCGTGGTACTATAAATCAAACTGTGCATTTGTGGAAGTGACAAATGGTCTAATTTTATATATTTTGTCCTTACTATGTTTTGGAATTGCAGAATTGCCATTTAAATGTACGAATGAGAGTATTTGTTGGAACCGATTGCGAGACATGGTTATACAAAGATCTTCATCATTTGACCAGTAATGTTTGTAACGTGGAAAGCTGTGGTATCCCACAAAAAAGTTTATGTCTATAAAAGACAGGAACTCATTTTCCTTTAGGATTAGTGTTTTATTTCGTTGAGTTGCATATAAGTTACTTTGGTAAAACAACATTTTCTACTGTTGCTGAAACCAAGATTTTCAAAAAATAATCAACACACGTAACACATTGTAAAAAGTGCTTTTCTACTGGACCTTCGGGAGAATAATAATCAGCAGTTTTTTTTGAGGTATTTATTTTCTTCCATTTTCTGTTTAATTCTTCTTAAGTCGCTTTAGTTTACGTTTATTTTTTTGACTAGTTGTTATATTATTTTAAAATTCCACTTCTTCGTCTAACTCATCTTCATCTTCTATTTTGTTTTCTTTGTGGGACTCATTATGTTGTAAAGAGTCTAGAATATCCTCAGCTTCAACAATTTGTTCATTCCATTCTTCGTCTTCACTTATTTCTTCGTACTTATCTAGCGGTACTTGAGCTAATTCTGTAGCTTCTAATAATTTCTCATCAGACAAAAATTTTCTTGTCCATCCCATATTTATAGTTGTTGATGCTAATAAAGTTTTGTTTGTCACAACATTTCGTAAAAATTTGTAATTATAAAACTAGTAACCAAACCTATTTGAAAATGGCCCTAATCTAGACAAACCTGAAATTGAAGACGTGAGGTTACTGCTCCAGGTCAGAGGTCAAAGGTCAGGTCAACTTGTGACCCCATCTAAGATCAGCGCCTGGACCTCCTGAACAATTTGACTTTTTTAATAATAATAATAATAATAATCTTTATTGTTCAACAGAAAGAAAAATTCCAATTATAGAACAATATTCAAAATGCTAAATAAACTTAAATTACTAAAACAAAAATACAGAAAGCAAAAACCAAAATGAAAATTATCGAAGGACGCGCTAACAATATAATTAAAACAAGATACATTGGTTTTCTAATATTTTTTAATGAATCAAAATGAATATCATACTCTGTGCCTACTAAATTAAAATTTTTGACATTATGAAGATGGGTGATTTTTGTAAGATGTTGGTTTTTGGTGTAGGGATAAAAAATCGAACCGAAAGCCTTGAATTAATTCGTGGGACACGGAAATTTAATTTACTTAATAGGTACTGTGAATCTATTTTATGATGCAGTACATTATAGAGGAATATCACGCTATTATTTAACCGCCTTTTATCCAAGGAAGAAATATCAGTTTGCTGTAATAACTGTTCCTGGGAAAAACCTCTTTCAGGGTATGAGCCGTGCTTTTTAAAATATAAAAATTTCAAAAATTTTATCTGGATGGATTTAATAATTGTCTTATACTTATTAGAAAGAGGATACCATATCAATGAGCAATATTCTAGCTTTAATCTTACTAATGAAAAGTAAAGTATTTTTAGACAATTGGTATTATTAAATGGTTTAGAGTTTCTAATGATAAATCCTAACATTTTGTTTGCAGATGAGCAAATGTTGTTGATGTGGTTATTGAAGGAAAGTTTGCTATCAAATGTTACTCCCAAATCTTAAATTTCTTCACATCTTTTAACGATTGTAGAATCAATTCGGTAAGAATAAGTAGTAGGTTTTAATTTACGAGAGAAAGATATTGCTTTACATTTATCTAAATTGAAGGAAAGAACATTTTTGTTACACCAATGTAGAAGCTTGTCAATTTGTTGTTGTAATAAAAAACAGTCGTTAAGAGTTGTAATTGACGCGAAAATTTTAAGATCGTCCGCAAATAATAGTTTACCACAAGTGAGTATGTTGGCTAAGTCATTGATATAGATCAAAAATAATAATGGACCTAAATGTGACCCTTGGGGTACTTCAGATAATGCAACGAACGGTTTAGATTGATAACTGTTATAACTGACATATTGTATGCGGTGTTTTAAATACGAATTAAAGAATACTTGAAGAAAACTGTTGAAACCAAAGCTAAGTAATTTATCAATAATAATATTATGTCCAATGGTATCGAAAGCTTTTGAAAAGTTGGTGTAAATCACATCGACTTGTCCTCTATTATCCACCACCTCATATATATATATATATATATATATATATATATATATATATATATATATATATATATTGATTAAAAGACGCTAGGTTAGTGACAGTCGATCGATTCTGCATGAAGCCATGTTGCGAAGGTGATATGAGTGACTTAACCTGTTTATAAACCTGATTAAAAATTGTTATTTCAAAAACCTTGGCAATATTTGATAGGATGTTTATAGGCCTATAGTTTCTAACATCATGTAAGTCTCCAGATTTAAAAATTGGTGTAATTCGAGAGATTTTCCAAATCTCGGGAAAAATACAACTTTTTATAGACAAATTGAATAAAAAGGTAAGAGGCTTGATAAAAACAGAATGACAGTCTTTTAACAAAAATGATGGTACTTGATCAGGACCGGCGGTGGTTTTATTTTTAAGTGACTTATCGATATCCGAAATCGGTTCAACCGCTCAAAAGTCCCATCAGTACACAAAGGGTTAAGCAGATAAAAATTCTGTGTTTAATAAGCATACTGTGCCTAGTAAGCATGGTTAGAGTAACTCAAAGAAAGAATAGAGAGAAACTGTCGTCAGATTACTTTCTAAATCTTTAAAAATGTAAGAAGAGCTGTAGAAGCTCGATTGGATTATTGTATGGAAGTTGATGGAAAACATTTTGAACGTTTAATTTAGTTGATTATTTAATTCTTAAAAATTTCAATTTTGTTGGTTACTAAAAAATGGTTTTCATAGAAATTGTCAGTCAAATTTTGAGATAATCTAGGTAGTCATAGAGTAAGAAGAACTTCAAAATGAGAAATAACTCGACCCATTTTTCCATTTTAAGTTTTGGGATAAGATCTGTTGGGAACAGGGTGTTGACGTTTCAAGGTCAAATTTGACATTACGAGATGTCCTCGAAAACAAACATTACTCTGTTTTTGATTTGACTCAAAACAAAATAGTAAAAAGAATTACTCGTGGTCGCTTGGTTTAGATGTACAGTACACCATCAACCAATATTAAAAGTAAGAAGTTTCATTTCTACTTGTTTTTATTGTTGCAAATAAAAACGGTAGTAAGTGGTAGTAGAAAATTTAGTACCTAAATATTAAAACCATCCATTTCTATTCTTTGTGAACTGAAACTTTTTTTATTTTTTATTTATGTTGGTAGATATTGTATACTTCTTCTATCAGTTATAATTGATTTGTAATTTCACATATTCTCGTTTTTATTATCATTTTTAAACAGGAAAACCGAAAATCGAAGAAAGTGAAAATTTTATCCGATTATAAATATAAGGTCCAGTTGTATTTGTTGAAATTATTTCGGAAACTAAGAAATGAAAACGTATTAATTTAATGCCAATTATTAGAGGACTTTTCATTACTTTTTTTTCTAGATAATGATTAGTCGAAAAGTAAAGTTGTGATTAAATCATTTGAGTGTTGATTGTTGATATTGAAATAATCTGTTATTTAAACGAATGTTCAAATTTGAAAATGAAATTAATTTGTATTTAAAAATTATTGCCGAACAGACAAAGCTTATTAAAATTCTGCAATTTGTTTTAATTACAGGAACAATTATGTTGTTCGCTTATTCTTTGATGGGAAGAAAACTCTGTTCCGTTAGACCACCCTTCGACAACGAAGGAGCTTGTAGCACGCAACAGGTAGGTCTTAATTATAAATTGATTTATTAATTTTAATCTACGCTGTACATTATCTTTATTGTTTTGTTAAATTACATTTTTCCTTAATGTGTAAAATAAAAATACACATAAAGAAAACAAAATTTATAAATATCGTAAAAAACGTTTGTTATTTGTATTATGTGTTTGTTTATCTGATTAGAAAGTTAAACAACAATATTAAAACTTTAAGGGTTAATGCCTAATTGTTAAATAAAACAAAAATTATTTTTCCAGAAATCCGTACATTAATATTTTCTAATTATAACGAAATCACATGGTATTTACGTTATAGAACTACATAATAATAATCAAATACCTCAAAAAATGTTTCACCCAAAAATATGTTCAAAATAAAATGTATAAATTTGAAGAGGCTATAAAACGCAACCTGAGCGATAACTTTGACGCATGCGCAACTATGGTTTTTTTAAAATTTTATTTCTATAAACTTCCAAACTAAACATAAATTTGAATAGTAAATAACTAAAATTGGGCTGGACAAAATAACATATGGTGGAGTGAAATGTGCATTAAAGCGTGACTTTATGTCCTTTAAACCTAAAAATTGACAAAAATGAATAAAGCATTTCAACGCTTTTGCCAAGATGGTGTCTGTGGGACAAATAAACTATTGTTGTTTGATGTGTATTTTGAATGTTCGTACGGTCTTTCGTCTTAATTAAGTTAGTTATAGAATCTGTGAAAGATTATTTAAGTTAAATTTATGATTAAAATTACAAATAGCATGGATTCTAAAAAACTTAACACTGTCACAATTTCATCTACTGCCACAGTTCACTACCCAACAAAATGCTAGCATTATAGTAGATTACAAATTAAACTATAATAAAATCCTATAACTTAATGATAACAACACCCATATAATTATACGTAAGTTTGGCCTGCAGTAGCCATTCTTAAAGGTCTTTGACAGCTATCTAACATCGCATTAAAATGCATTATACCTACTTTCTTTCAGGGGACTACTTTGTGAAAAAAATTATTAAATGTCAAAAAAATTCTAAGACCTAGATTTTTATTTGAACACCCGTTATAAATGAAAATCGCAATACGGTACCTCACGCTATATTCACGCTATATATAGGTTGTGACGTCAAACCAATAACACTGTGTATTTGATTAGATGCCGATACTTTTACCAAGTTTGTCTGCATAACAATATTTCAACGGTTTCCAAAATTTTGTAAAGTCATACGACGAACGGTTCCCGAGATATGGCCGGGGAACAGTCTTATTGAGTCACCCGGTACATATTCGTAAATATTTATTTTGAATTTACATTTAAGTCAATTGGACTACGTAACATCTACAGATGAAAACTACCGTAAGTGCGATAATTTTACTGCAATGTGAATGGTTTTGTTAATATTTTTAAAGTAAACTCCAATAATAATAAATAAATAGTTTTGTTTCCATATTTTATCTCTTAAATCACTTTTAGTAAATTAAAAAAAATTCTATCCTAAAAGTGACAGTTTGTAAATTCTGATAGTTAGATTGTGACCATTGCTGTCACGTTTATACGATAGAATAGTTATAGTTTCTGTGTTTTCTTCAGTCAGCGATAGATGGCGTTATGCGTTGGTTTTCCGGTTTTGACATTGATTGAATATATACTATTTAGTTATACTATTCAGTTTGTTTAAATTAATCTTTAATTTTAAATTAAGTGTTAGGTGTGAAAATAACAGGAAACTAAAATATTATAATAATGTAACACGTATCGCCATCTAACGGCAAGTTTGGGAAGTTTATATGTAAATATAGAATCATCTGGGCGTTATACATTCCGGGAGAGATGATGTATTTCTGGTGATATATAATTATTGACATGATTCTGAATAGGTTTAATTTTTTATTTTTATTTATTTGTTGTGTAATTATTGTAATTGAAACTATTGTTAAATAAAAAAAATATGTGGTTACTGAACCTTGACAATTACTTAAAGTACAACAAATTATTTAAATATAATTAACCTATAGAAGCATGTGAAATTACGTTTACTTAAAAAAGAAATCAACCAAAAATCTGATTAAATTTTATTCAAATAAAAAAAATAGGATTCAAGCAATTTTAAAAATATTTCTTTTCTTCCTAACCCTACTCTTACTATTCACTATAGTTTCAATGTTTGTTTTTTCCTCTCCTCCATATTTTCTTTTCTCCGTCACTTCGTTTATTTATTGTAATCCGTTCCTTTCTTTCGTAATAGTATTGACTACTTTGTTTCCTAAAGTCGTAGCTCTCAGGACCCTTCTTTTGTGTGTTCTATGTTTTTTTATTTATCGCCACATAATCTGCACACATTTTCTTTATCAATCATCGAGTATTTATTTTTCATTTCTCCATTTCTTGTTGTAAATCTTGCTATAATTTTTTTCTTTTAGACCTTTTCGCTCTGTTATGTACTATGTTATTAATTGTCTATATTTCTTGTTATAGTACTTCTCTCCTTTTATTATTGCTCTTCTTTAAAGCGTGTGTGTGCTTTTATTTCTTGCCACCTCTTTCACCTTTTCCCCGTATCTTATTTTCTGTGCCGCCAGTCTAACATTCATACAGAATCTTATTGTCTCTTCTGTATTCCTCCTTTCTCTATGTCTTAACGCTCTCTTTCCTGTTTCTATTTGTATTTTTTCAATTTTTATTTCTTCTTTTACTATATAACCCGGTGTCTCATTTTCCAGTCCAAACATCCACTTCCAATATTTCTCCTGTATATTCTCTAGTTCTTTCCATTTCTTCCATTCCAAAAACTCAGTTCCATACAACGTTACGGTTTTTACTAACCTCTCGAACATTCATCTTTTTTTTCTATTCTCAAATGTCCTTTCTTCTATCCCTCATATTAGACCTACTGTTCTATTTTCTTCCTACCTTAGCTTTCTTATATGCTCTCCAACTGTATTGTTATATCTAATATTATACCCAAAATAACCACATTTCTCTACTTTCTCTATTTCTTTTTCTCCCCATTACAATTTCATTTTTTGCGTTCTTTTCTCTTTTAAATTCAATTATTTTGTTTTTTCTACATTTGCTTGTAGGTTTTTTTTCTTAAATATCTCTTGAAAACTTTAATCATACTTGCTTCTCTATTCTGCACTAACTCCATAATATCATCCGCCTACGCCAGCGCAGATATCTTTTTTTCATTACTACTCCTCCTACTTGATTTCTTCCAATTCCTTTTCAAAATTTCTAATATAAATCAAAAACAAACTAGGGCTTAACGGACATCCCAGCTTTAGTTCATTTTTTGGTCAAAATTCGTGTCTTATTCTTCTGCTCACTATTGTTCTACACTTTCTCATAGAAAACATTCTGGCTGTACGAAATGCAAAATCAAAAAATGACAAAAAATGTATAGTGTCATATTTACAAATAAAGGTAGTATGGAAATGTCTTCAAAGGAATGGAACTCTAAACTGCAGCGTATATCTGTAAAAGAAAACACCAGTGTCAGTTCGCTGATGATGATAGCTTAACTATTGAAACACGTGTTTGAGTATAGTTTTTTGTGCACTTTCTTGGTGTTTTCTTTTTTGTTACATATGGGAATCTCTGTTCAAACCATTAGAAAATTAATAATTATTTTAGTACATTTTTTCTATTTTTAAAGCAATACAGTATTTTGTGTACAAGATGTAGAGTAAGAATATCTTATTTATGTACATATAAGTGTAATTGAACTACAATTTTTAATAAATGTTTGCTTAAGTCTTTCACCTAAAAGCTATTTGTTGCTACTGTTTTTACCAAATAGTATACACACAAAAGATAATTGAAGTTATTTTCTAAATAAAAGAAAAGACGGCATTCTTGTTTTTAAGGAAGTTTAATTTTAACAATTAAATAAAGCTTTTCATTTAAGTAATTAAATACAAAAACTTATTTATAAGTTTAAGAGCACATTACATTAGAATAGGCTTTAAATAATATTGCAAGTTCTTAATTTAAATTAATTTCAAAGTATAGTTAATAAAGAGAAATACATTGTATTTATGCCATTCCAAAAAATTATTTAATTGGCCAACTCTAGCAACTACAAGATAATATAACATTGTTTAATGTACTATCGAGAAAACAAAAATTGGGAAACTATGAATTTACAAATTAACCGAGGTAGTACCTGACATTCGTACATTGTTTAGAATTTAACAAAGAATAAGTGCACAGTTCAGATACATTTTCACATTTTGACATAATGTTTTTCTTGTGTATTGAATCTTGTTCCGAGGCTACAACTCCATGTTTAACATATTTTATTTTTAACGTTCAATGAATAAGTTTAATATTTTACCAATTAAAGTGCCAGTATGTAATATATACTTACCAAACCGAAATTTGTCAGCTCGTCCAACCAACATTCCTTTATACTAAGCTGGAAAGAGAAACTGAACTAGGCGCCTATCCTAACAAACTATATTACAACTTACCTTTATCCATTCAAGAAGTCGATGCGGCTTTAAACGACTTGAAGTTGTCTTTTCCACGTCCAGACACTATCTCAAATGAAATGTTAAAACATCTATCACCTGAAATGAAAGAAAAGTTGTTAGAACTTTATAACAACCTCTAAAATGAAGGTACTTGATCCAAGCAATGGAAAGAAGCCATTGTTATACCGTTACTGAAGGACTCCAAGAAGCACACTCTTCCAGCGAGATATCGTCCTATTAGCCTTATCTGCTGCATGGGTAAACTTTTGGAAAAGATTATAAATAGTCGATTGCAATGGTTCCTGGAAAAGAATAATTTATTAGCATCTTATCAGGCAAGTTTTCGTAAGAGCAGATCGACCTTAGACCATCTCGTATTAATGGAGATACGTTTAAAAATCGGGAACACTTGGCCGCGGTATTCTTTGATATAAAGGAGGCGTATGATATGACGTGGCGATACGGAATATTGCAAAAACTTCACAGCCACGGAATCAAAAGTAACATGCTGAATTTCATTAAATCATTTCTTACGCACCGCCGATTTCGGGTAAGAGTGGGGAACCATCTGTCTTCTTCTCGTATCCTGAAAAATAGAATACTCCAAGGTTTTACCCTGAGCTGTACCTTGTTTGCTATTGCTGCTAATCACTTGGCTGCAGATGTAAACATGTGTGTTTATAAATGTCTATATGTAGATGACCTGGCAATCATGTATTCGGGTAAAAGTGTAGGAGAAATAACACGCAAACTGCAGGAGTCTGTAAATAAAATAACTAAAAATGGAGAAATCCTGGGCTTTATATTTTCTGAAGAAAAAACTAGCTCCATGCACTTTTGTAGGCTTAGAACTCTGCATTATGATCTAGTACTGTTGATAAAAAGCCGTGTCATTAGATGTCTGCGTAACAAACTAACATGGGCTTCGCAACATATCCTTGTTCCAGGATAAATGTTGTCGATCGATAAACGTAATTGAAATTTTAGCTAATACAAAATGGAGAGCAGTACAAAGTGCTTGATACGCATCTATAGGGCTATCATATTATCACGATTAGACTATGGATGCGTAGTATACTCGTCGGCGCGTGGCAGCTTATTACGGAGTTTAAATACTGTACACCACCTAGGACTGTGTTATTGCATAAGAGCTTTTTCTACTAGTCCGGTGGAGAGCTTATATTGCAAAACGGGATTCAAGTCGTTGAACCAGAGAAAAGCTACCTTAATTGCAGGTTACATGTCAGGGATACGGGCACACCCCGATCATTTAAACTATAGATGTCTGTTAAAGGCTCGAAACGAATATTCGCTGAGACCGACTATAACCCGACCTAGTGGTGTACGTTTTTGGGAATGTATGAGCTCGCTAAATATACATATCCCTAAATTAATTAATGCGGGTCCTAACAAAATTCCGCCGTGGACAATGTCCGATATACATATAATACTTAACCTACAACATCTGCCAGAAACGTCATACCACCAGGCTTTTAATGAACTCTGCTACAAATATCGGGAGGCAACATTTATTTATACAGACGGTTCCAAAACTGAAGAGGGTGTGGGCTGTGTTTTCTTTGAAAATAATATATCTCATTTGTAGACGCTGGACAAGAACACATCTATATATGCGGCGAAACAGTACGCCATTTGGCAAGCTCTCCTCTACTGTATAATATGTGTAAATGCTGGGAGATGTGTCGTAGTTACAGCTCGATGAGTGTTCTGTTAGAATTGAGAGATATTTATACCACGGATCCTATAACTCAGAGGATACAAGCACTAATTAAACATGTAGGTACAAGAGAAATGCCAAATAACATTTATATGGACTCCAAGTCACATAGGTGTGATGGGTAATGAAGAGGTCGATAAAACTGCCCGCTGTGCAACGACACAACTAGTAGTAGATGTAAAGTCTATGAAAGGAAAAGACCTGACACATAATATCAAGCACAAGATTATAGATAATCGGCATGGTCTAGAACTAATACCCAACTGACCGCGATAAAACCAGACGTGAGATCTGCTTATCTTGTACTTAAGCTCTCTAGGCAAGAAACAGTGATTACCCACAGGTTGCGCATTGGCCATACAGCTATTACACACCATCACCTGCTGAAAAAAGAATTGGCTTAAATGCCATATGTGTAATATAAATTTTACTGTTACCCACATACTTTGTGATTGTCCTCAGTTTAATTACAATGAAGTCTATAAATACCTTGGCTTTCAACAAAGCACTAGAATAGATCACACTCTTATCAAAACACACCTGACTTCTGAATACAGAAAAAGATTAGAGCAACTTTTCAAAACAAATCTCAATTCCAAAAATCTCTTCAAGGCGATCAACTCGTATGCTATTCCCATTCTAACATACTCTTTTGGCATAATTAAATGGTCATCTACCGATTTAGAT
Organism: Abscondita cerata; assembly: GCA_030710515.1. NCBI lineage: Eukaryota > Metazoa > Arthropoda > Insecta > Coleoptera > Lampyridae > Abscondita > Abscondita cerata. The sequence goes on from JALBCR010001266.1 coordinate 162,167, forward strand.
AATTTAAATATTATGACGAGAGTTAAACTCACAGGTAGTAGAATGCTGCCCCCAATTAATGCAAAGAGAGAATCAACATCAACAGAGAGGAAGGAGAAAGAGGGATGATCGATCTACACCAACTATACAACAGTCAAATAAACACACTGAGAACATACTTCAGGACCAACCCGTTACACAAAGCAATAGTGAAAGCAGACAAGAACTACACACCACTCAACCTATCTAACCAAACTGCAAAAGATATAGGAGGTAAGACGCTGGAGGAAAAGAAATCAATGTGATCATCAAAAGCACTGCATGACAAGCATTACAATCAAGCCAATAACATTCACATCAACAAACATCTAGTCTGTAGATTTCTTGAAACTGGACAATTATTTCCCAGAAACAGAGGGTTTTATTCTTGCCATACAGGACCAGGTCATTGCAACTAAGAATTATAGAAAATACATCCTGAAGGACACAACAATAGTGGATGATAAATGCAGGAGGTGCCATCAATATCCTGAAACAATAGACGAATGCAAACTCTTTGCAGGTACGCATTACACCGATAGACACAACTATGTTGCCAAAATAATACACCAGGCACCCGCACTGCTACACAAACTACATGCAGACATAAATCCATATTACAAATATACACCACAGTCAGTACTGGAAAACGGAAGTTGGAAACTATACTGGGATCTCACCATTAACACTGATAAAACCATCATGCACAATAGACCAGATATAATTCTAATTAATAAAAAACAACATGTAACTTATATAATAGACATTGCAATTCTCTCAGATAGCAACATAGTTCTCGAACATACAGAGAAGAAGACTAAATACCAACCCTTAGCCATCGAACTCGAAATAATTTAGAAACAAAATGCGGTGCACATCATTCCGTTTATCATGTCTGTCATTGTAATCACACCACACACTTTCACGGAATACCTAACTGAACTTAATATTCCTCAGAACCTGCATACGCATACTTTATACTTGCAACATCACAAGGTCGTTTATCAACCAGAAATAAAAATCCATGTAGACTTGACACAAGCCCGTCTGCTTGGATGATAACCGGCAGGTATAGCCGAGAACAATTCCCATAATAATAATACTAATAATAATAATAATAATATTGTTTATTCCAGGACCTCGTTACAGGTATAGAAAAAGTCAAATATGTATAATAACTAAAATTAAAATTCATATGCTAAGTATTCATCAATAATGTAAAATGCATTGATTTGTAGTATGATCTTGATTGACTTTAAATACATTTTTAAAGATAAATTCCTTACATGAAGAGATAGTTTGTTATACAAAACACTACCTTTATAATATGGGTTTGACTCATAAAGAACCAATTTATGACTACTATACTCAAGATCATTACCATGTCAAGTGCGATAATTATGAAAGTGGTTTTGAAATTTAAAACTGTTTATATTAGTTTTAACAAATTTAAAAATTTCATATACAGTAAAACCTCTATTTTCGGGCACCTCTTAAAAGCGTTCACCTCGAAAACTGGCCAAGTTTTCCAAGTCAAAAACCAATTATACGGAAACATCCATATTAATGACTTTCCTAATAGCGACCACCTCTCGATAACGGCCACGGCCACTTATTTGTAAACTTTCTTACAATAGACTTACAATAGACGGTCATTACTAAGAAAGTGCAATTAAAAGGCTCATTAATCTCATCGCAAAAATCGTATTTTGCGTACATAGATCGAGTTAGTATGTTCAACAGTGCTGTTACATATAGACGTACAGAAAAATTACAATGTCGCTAAAAAGAAAAATTAAATTAAAGAAAAAATTGATATAATTGTGGAAAGTGAAAAGTTCAATACCAGTGCTAGAAAATTGGCTGAAAATTTTAGTGTTGGAAGAACACAAGTTAACAATATTTTGAAAAACAAATGTGATTTAAAAAGCTATTTGAAGAAGATTCCAATACAGAGCAGAAGAGAACATTTTCTTGAACTGAAGGTTTAGAAATTGACCGAGTAGTTTACATTTGGTTATGTAAAAATAGAAATAAAAATATCTATATATCTGGACTTTTAATAAAAGAGAAAGCATTGGAAGTTGTAGAAAATTTAAAAATGACGGATTTTAAAACATCAAATGGGTGGCTTGAGAAATTTTGTCAAAGACATAACATAACCTTTAAAACAATTTGCGGGGAGTCAGCTGATATTAACCTGAACACTGTTGAAGCTTGAAAAGCAAAGCTGTCAGTAATATTGAAGGAGTATTCACCTAAAAATGTGTACAATGCTGACGAGACAGGACTTTTTTAACTTGCGATGCCAAACAAAACGTTCTCTTTAAAAAACGATAAATGTAGTGGTAAAAAAGCTGCCAAACAAAGATTGACAATTTTATTTCTGTACAAATATGGACAGTGATAATGAAAATCGGTTAATCATTGAAAAAAGTAAACACCCAAGATGCTGTAAAAGCTTTCATATTAACAAATTGCCCTTAGAATTGGTATCTAATAAAAAAGCTTGGATGACGGTAGAGATTATGACTTCCTGGCTAAAAAAATTTGACAAAAAAATGGAAAAAGAAAATAGAAAAGTCTTATTATTGCTGGATAATTCCACGTCTCATTCCAAAATGACTCTTGAAAATGTGAACATTGTTTTTTTACCCCCAAACACCAAATTTCATTGCCAGCCACTGGATCTAGGAATTATCTAAAACTTTCAAATGGCCTACAAGAAGTTTTTAATCAAAAAGCTGCTAACATTCACAAATACAGAACGTCCTTTTAAAGATGCAAAAAAAAGTATCAATTTAGCCAGCGCTTTAGTTTGGATATCACTAGCCTGGAGAAACGTTTCGCCTATTACAATTGCTAAATGTTTTGCGAAAGCAGGATTCTCGGAAAAGATCCTGCAAGAAGATGTCGATGAAGAAGACAAAATTCCACTAGCTCAACTTTTTCCTGTATTACTAGAAGGTAGTCAACGTGTAAGCCTTGAAAGTTACGCATCTATTAATTATGATATTTTGACCGAAAGCCCCAATTTAAGCATTCAAGAGATAATCAGTGAATTAGACTATAGTAATGGCTGTAATTCGAACAATGAAAGTGGTGCAGAAAATTCGAAATTTTTACGTCAAAGATTAAAGGTATGGGTAAAGTATGTGAAAAACTAAGAGATGTGCAAAGTTTTCTATTTTCTAATGATACGAGTGAGTTAGCGGTAGAAGTACTTCAAATTTTAACAAAATGTGAATCTTCTGTTTTACAAACTAAACTTAAAAATGTAAACCAAACCTCAATACAAAAATAGTTTACAAAAATGTAATTTAAGGCTGTTCTATCACTCGGGACAATTTCAGATATCTAGTAGGCGTTTCACTATTTTTATTTCTTGTTACATAAATAGGTATTTGTGGTTTTTTCTGTTTCTAAAACTGTTAAAATGCACGTCATGTACAAAAAAATTGACATCAACAATTCAACAATATATTATTTATCTATTAATATTAATCGACTTCCAAGTCTGGCCTGTTGCGCTCAGAAAAATTTGCCCGCGAGTACATTCATTTCACAATTCTCCAATAGTTTTCAGTATTTATCGTTTACTTAATGTTAATTTTTCTTATTGATTTTTAAGTAATAATTAAAAAAAAAGTACGGTTGTCAGAAAATTATTATCTATGTCGCGCAGGAGTCAAAATTTGGGCTTATAAAGAAATCAATTTTTTTGTTATTTTACGTTTTAATTAAATTAAATACAATGAAGACGAAAATTTAAAAGAATAGCTCCTACACGACATAAATAATAATGTTAGCTGTATGTTTGTGCAAAATTAGGAAAATATTTTTAAAAATAAGCGAGATAAATTTACATAAACTTTATAGCTCCCTGAGAGAACAGCCTTAATGGTATGTATATGAACAGAATTAATTATTGTAATAGGTATAACGAGTAATTAGAAAATAGGTACATATTATGTAAATGTATGTGTTATGTATTCAATATGTATAACTCTTCTATTATTATATCGTCTAATTATTTAATATTGCATTAGCACATTTATAGTTATTTTTAAATGTCGATATATAGTACTCTATAGCGAACCGTATTATGTTCCACTAGATTAAAAACCGCTCTACAAACCGGCAGGACGACTTGATTGAGAACCCATATAGCAATGTTAATAAAAATATCCTGATAAAACTGTCAAGGTTTTTTTACGACTACACCTTTTCAGGTATTTTGAAAAAACCGTCTTGGTCAGCCCGTCATTTTAAGGTATCACTCGATGGGTGGTCGTATTTAAAAAACAGGCGCCTCTCCAGGCCCCACCCACATGAGTGGAGAAAAGTGTTTTTTTATTAGACGTCGTTTGGCCCGGGGCATGCTCAAGAAATCTATCTATCACAACTTGAGGTCAGGCACACCCCACGGTGTGTATTGAAGGAGAACACCAGGAGAATTAACTTAATTGTTAATATAGATACTTAAAAGATTTTAATAAACAACGCATAGAAATAAATTTTTTTTCCTCCCAATAACGGCAACCTCCATATACCGGTCAGTTTTGCAGAAAATATTAGTGACCGCTATTTAGAGGTTTTATGTGAATTGAAGTTAACGTTAACAATTTATGTTTAATAAAGATTGGCTTACAGGAATTTTTATTACGCATGTTGAAAATGCATCGAATTGCATGTTTTTGTAATACAAAAACTCGATTGCTGTTATTTGATCCACCCCATAAGATGATTCAATGTTAGCATAATAAAACTTTATAGATGTGTCCATATTAGATATATACGAAAGACGTTTTGATGTATAACAATATGACGCTACTTTTTTGGTATGTAAGATACGTAAGGTTTCTATGTTAGTGACATGTCAACATAACATCCAAGAACTTTACAAGATGTTACTTGGTTTAACGTCTTATTATGTAACGTCTCCTAGCGAACTGAGAAGTTGAATTTCTATTAGTGGTTAATAATTTAATCTATTGTTGACCTAGAATAATAATGGACAAATTTAAATTTTTGAGAATCCAAGAACAGTTGTCTAACAAAAACGAGGGAAACATAATTTTGTATATAGGAGATTATCGATATATCGATAAAATTATTTGAATAAAAATTAGTTAGTTTAAAATTCGCGTCCCCATCTTGTAACCACAAATACATAACCTGAATTTATTTATTTATTAAATATGATGGTAGAATCAGTTTTTTCAGGTTTCCCAAAGAGGATTTTAACCAGACGAATTAAGTTACATGAAGAATTTTAAGTAAATTACAAACATTTTGTTGTAGGTGTTTTGAATGGTTAACAGAATGTGGAAGGTCCCATCTGTTGCATAAAAATGTCGACTATAAAAACTTAACGAGTATGTGGCGAACACTTGCCATTCCTAAATGAATTACAAGTGTCAATTTCTGAAACCTAATATTCAAATGATGCAAGGTATATTGGCAAAGCAATAAATGAAATTTTTAGTAATTTTATACAAGTGTTTTCAGAATCGATATAAATAAATGCCCGTTAACATCTCTAGCTATACCAAAACTACTCAAGCTTGCAGCTCAAATACTCCTAGGTAAAGAAAATTACGGAGGAACATTCTTAAATTGCAACGTGAAAAGAAAGCAGTTCAATTGAAGTTGACATCTCTCAACGATTACTTCCCGAAAGCGGAAGTGGACTTAAAAAATAAACCACTAAGAAGCAGGAGATATACAGAGGAATACAAACAATTTTTATTAAAATTATATTTTACGAGCCCCAAAATGTTAATTTTAAAGTAGGTTTTAAATTTTTTGCCAGCTCAAACTGCTACGTGATCATGGTTACAGTTATACAGGGTGTTTCATTAATCGGTACAGAAAATAAAACTGGAGATTTCTTGCAAAATTTAAAGGGGGGTTTAACATAAAAAAAAATTTCCCTAAAGCCTCCCCTGAAGAGTTACAGCCCCTTAAAGATGTGTAAAAATTCACATTAATCAATTTTTTTCTGAAATGACTTGAAATAAAAAAAAGAAATCTAAACATTCAAATACTACTACCAAGAAGCCTCCGTCTTACAACCCCTTAGAGTTTTTACCAGAACTTTTTAACTAATTTTTTTTCAATTTTAAAATTCAGATTTTGGAGGGCCAATTTAATTAAAAACTTTTTCGTCTCTTAATAATTTCACGTAAACTCAATACTTTTTCACCAAAAATAAATTAAGCAAACTTGCAGAATTTTAATTAATAAGTTGCGTATGCAAGTTTGACATAAATAACAATATTATTATTAACCATCATTTTTAATTTAAATTAACAATATTATTTCAGAGAGTGTTCAAAATGGTCACCATTTTCTTGAATACAGGCTCTTATTCTTTTGAACAAATTTCCGTTAACGCTACCTAGCATTGCTACAGATTGTCTAACTCTTCAGGGAGGCTTTAAGAAATTTTTTTTTATGTTAAACCCCCCTTTAAATTTTGCAAGGAATCTCCAGTTTCATTTTCTGTACTGATTAATGAAACACCCTGTATATAAAAAATTTAAACAACCCTTGTGATACATCTTTACAAATACGATATTTAAAGGTGACAAATTAAAGTCGACAGTATTAAACTGCATAGAAAAGCTACAACTACAATGCGGTGCCAATGTTAGGGCAGTAGTAAAATTTTCGAAACCTAATTAAAAGAATAGATGTATCACCGGAAAAAACCATATCTTCTCATAAACGATAAGAAAATCTATTATTTCTTCGATGTCCCCTATTTATTGAAGTCGGTGTAAAATAACTTGATTAAATACGATATAATCTTTAATAACAAAAAAGCAACTTGGAAAGACATTAAGAATTTCTACATGTCAGACAAATCTAAACCGCTGCGATTGGCTCCTAAATCAACTAATTTACATATTATTCCGAATAATTTTCAGAAAATAAAGGTGAAATATGCCACACAAGTGTTTAGTGAATCAGTTGCAGTTGGTTTATCAACGTATGTAGCTTTTAATCCTTTTTAATTTATTTGCATTCCTGTGCTACTTGATTTTTACAAGAAAAATGTTTATTTTTTATTTTTGGCTTAAATTTGGCTAGTAGTGGAAAAAATAGTATATACACCATAGTTGTGAAGTCCATTATTGCCTACGCACCTTATTTCGCGAGGGGCGGTAGCTGATGCTAAGGCAATAATGACAGACTTTACAACCTTGGTGTATAATATACTATTTGTATAAAACTGCATCGAGCAAGTTTTAATTGTGTTCAGAGCAAGTTTATTTAAACTAAGATAATTAATTAGTGTTTGTAACGTAGTTTTTAGGTTATCATACATAACTTTAGCTCTTTTTTCACAGTTGATGTTGATATTACAAAAAATTGATTTTTAGGTTAGAAATAGTGTAAAATTTCTAGTTTTAATAAAACTTGAAGCACGTTAGGCTGAACTATTAGTGATTTATTTGAGTAGTGGTAGTAAGCTAAATAAATTTATTAGGTACTATTATTATTGTATCAAAATATTTATTTAGGTAAATTTCATACACGCTTTCCTTATCACTTATCTTAATATGACTTTCTTTTAATATTAGGTTTTTCAAACGCTACTCGTTTTTTATCGATGCCTATTATAAGTTTGTTATTTTGATACACAATTGTTTATACCTAGTTAAAACTATCCCTCGTGTTTTGAAAACACTCTGTATTTAACAATCAGACTAACTAGAATAAAAATAAAACATGATAAAATTTTACGAAATACAAAAGTGTACTTTGCTAAAATTGTATCATTTCATATAATTAGTTACAGAAGTATTATTGCAACTTTAGATAATTTATTACGTTTTTTTTTATTTCAGAGCTATAAGTTAGTTCGAGAAAGAAAAAGGGTTGCTTGGATTTTACTGCTCCTGGCGTTAGTATTTGCTTTATGTTGGCTTCCTTACAACACGATAAATCTTTTGATGGACACAAACAACATAAGATCTCTCGAAATGGTTAATACGCTGGCACTCATTAAACCTTACATGTTACTGCTGGGACATGCGAACTCTGCCCTTAATCCCGTCATATATTGTGTCATGTCCAGAAACTTTCGTCGGTCTGTGAAGGAACTTATCTTTTTTACTAAGATAAGCTTCGTGTCACGAAGAAGTAACCGCATGCAGGTATGGTTTTTTAGTACTTGAAGTGTTTTGTTAACTTTATCAAATTGAAATTTATGGTTTAACTTATTTTCGTTAGCATTTGTATAAATGAATATTCAACCGTTTAGCTATTTAAAAAGTATTAAATTTGAAGCCAACGTCAAATTAACATGATTTCCAAAACTTAATTAAGTTGAAATAACATTTTCCAATTCAATTTATAATTCGTTTTAACAAATATTTATCTACAAAGCTGGATAAATTTTGCTCATCTAATTAATTAATTAATTAATTATATTGCAGAAGTAACCTGAAGTTTATTTTAAATTAAGCACTAAAGAGAACTACTTTATTTAAATGTTTTACATTTTTTTAAATTCCTGATTTTTTATTTGTGTACTTTGAAGTCTCTCAATTTTTCTCAACTAAAAGATGTGACATTGTAAAGGAATTTTAATTTACGTAAGTAGATGAGCATTTTGTCATTGTAACATTGAGCAAATCGAAGAAATTCCAATAAAATTCTTTCAATTTTTAAAGCAACGCAAATTGTTATTATATAGTTGTTATTTAGAAACGCATAACTTTACTAGAATTAAAGTTTTGTACAAGCAATTCAATTAACAAACGTGATCTATGCTTAAGAAAACAAAATTTAAATGAAGTAGGAAGTAAAATAATTTTCTGGAGCTGAACGCAGTTGCTCTTAATGCGTTATATTCTCAAGAAGATCTTTTTAAGCAGTTCTAAATTATTAAGTTTCGTTATACAGTATATCGTATCAATTTTAAACAATTTGTTCAAAGTTTTCCCAAGTACATCGTAATAATAGTTTTTCTCAATTTCGTTTCATGCGTTGCTATGATTATTTTATTTCAGGTTAATTTAACAAAATTAAGTTAAAAAAACTATTTTTCTACTTGTTCACATGAAAATAGTATTTTCTAGTATTAACAATTTGTTCTCGTTTTGTAGAAAAAATAGTACTTATTTATTATTCTAAATAAATTCGTTTTTTTTTCGTTCTAGAGATTCGTCACTCGCTGGCGCTCGTGGGCAAATTTTTCTCTCCCTTTTACCTCTTATAGTAAAAGTAACAAAACCAGCATGCTACGCATGAATAATAATTGGCCTCAGCACGTACATTAACATTCACCAGTTGACTAATCAATATAAATAAGAGTACATGGAATTCGTAAAATAAATCGAGAGTAGGTGTGCGCTCGCACAAGTCATAACATATTAACAAGACATATACTACTTATCTTTTTCTTTTTAGAGCGGCGAGTTCTTTCCATTGATTTTGTACTGTCTTTGCTGTAACCATCAAATACTACATATATGTTTCTTCGATCGGGTTGGTTTGCTCCATAATTGTTACGCAAATATCTCACATAGTGTTCACAAATAGTGCCAAAAGTTTTATCCAGTTGCCACTTGACACGGTGCAGTAACATTCCTCCATCAATTGTTTACGTACGTGTAAGCTTCTGTGCATCGTTAACATCCATTGACACTTCTGGAAAAAAACTCGTAAAAAGCAGATTTTTTGGTTCTGCGCATTTCACTATTTTCAAAAAGTTAGTGGCTATATATCCTAGACTTTCAACCGTTTTAATTGGGAACCAATACCGATAGATGTAGTGTGCATGTTCACGGAATCTTTGTTATACAGGGTGTCCCAGAACTAATGAGACATATTTTAATATAATATACCTTACACGAAAACAATGAGATTTTTTTATATTAACCATACTCGAAAACTGGATATTTACTAAGATACAGGGTGTCAAAGTGAAAAATTTTGCATAGTGGGGTTTTTTGGTGTTACAAATTGAAATTTGACCATAATTTTACTGTATTGTAAGATGGCGCCACAAATGCTTTCAAAATGTTATTTAAACACACATATTTTTTTGTGTTTAATTTTAGGGCTAGTTTTTCTTAAAATTATGATTCTACAATTATCTGTGCATAAAAAAGTCATACTTGTTTGAAGTCTGTAAATGTAGCCATTTTCGAGATATTTACAGATTTCAAACAAGTATGACTTTTTATGCACAGATAATTGTAGAATCATAATTTTAAGAAAACAGCCCTAAAATTAAACACAAAAAAATATGTGTGTTTAAATAACATTTTGGAAGCATTTGTGGCGCCATCTTACGAGTACAGTAAAATTATGGTCAAATTTCAATTTGCAACACCAAAAAACCCCATTATGCAAAATTTTGTCAAAATATCTCAAGTACTTTTTAATTAAATAAGAAAAAACTAAAATGAATTTTTTACTTTGACACCCTGTATCTTAGTAAATATCCAGTTTTCGAGTATGGATATTATAAAAAAATCTCATTGTTTTCGTCTAAGGAATCTTATATTAAAATATGTCCCATTAGTTCTGGGACACCCTGTATATTTCAATAATTAAACACATGAATAAACAAATGAAAATGATTTTTTTAATAAATTTCAATGTTTATTAAATGCTTTATGGTTACGTCACTGTAAGTGGCGATGCGAGTGTCGATGCGACTTCTATTGGTCCCACGACATCTATCGGTATTGGTCCCCAATTAAAGCGGTTGAAAGTCTAGGATATATAGTCACTGAAAACGTGAAAGAGGATAAGGAGCATGTTCGTAAGTCATGTATGTTGCTAATTCTTTGTCTTACTTTTTTAATACACAAATTCGATGAAATAGCAGTTGTGGATGAACTGGAATAATATCATCTCCCACTTTTATTTTGCTAGTTGCAGTCAATAAGGTAATTACATTTTTTCTTTTCTTGATAATTTCACATCTTTGAAATTGTTGCCATCTATTTTCCATCCGCTCTTTCTGCAGAAGCAGCTTGTAGAGTTGATAATCCTTTAGTAAGTACTTTTACAATTTCTCCTGGATCAAAATCCGATTGCGAATCCGATCCGATTTTATCAATCAAATATTATAACAAATGACACTAGTATCAATTCGTTTATATCAAAAAAAATCTGAGTAACAGAGATGCTTCTAATAACTACCAGAATAGTGAATAGAACTATCTCTTAACAGAAGGAGCAAAATTCCATCTCTACTTTCACTTTATTTGGCCTCTTCTCTCTCTCTCTCTCTCTCTCTCTCTCTCTCTCTTTTTCTCTTTCTATCTCTTCAAATAAAATCTTACCTTGAAAAGATTGTTTGGCGTACAAATATACATATTTTTTTTTTATTTTTCAGAAAATTGTTAACAACAAATTAGAGTATTTTCAGCTGAACAATTATGAATATACAGTAAAATAAAAAAATAATGTGTCGCGTATACCATAAAAACAAATTTTTAAAATTTTTTTATAATTTCGTAATAAATTGTTAATAAAAAATTGATAAAACTGAAGCTCAAATTTTTGATTTTTTAACTTTTTTATTTAAGCCTTGAAAAACACAATGAAAAAGGTTTCACGAAAATCCGTTACCTTTGATAGAATTTATTGATTATTCAATTTTTACGTCTAACGGCACTCCACTACCACGCATGCACAAAAAGTTCAATTCAAAATTAACAAAAATTAAGTTCTGATAACCGACCTTGTATCGATGAGAAACTCAACACCTGCGTGTCATTTTTCATTGTCTTCTAATCGTTGGGTGCACCAATTAATTTTGTTGTACCAATTAAGTAATTAATTGTTGTAACACTTTTTACTTATTATTCTCAAAGGAATATTTTATTTTATTTAACCTTTGACGGTTTTGAATTGCATTTAAAACTCTATACCTGTTGTTTATTCGATTCTAGAAGTACGAATCCTTTCTTCGCGTTGGGACTTGAATTACCATTCTTTCACTTTCCTCACTTCAAACGTTAGTTTTAAATGTTTTTTCTTGCTTCTACTTCCACATTACAATTGTCTCGTTTCACTCTTTAACTTTTTATCGCTACACTAAACTTACTTATTATCTTTGTTTTTTAATTAAACAGAAATTAATCTTTTATATGCGAATTAAATTCTTTGGTTAGTATTAATTAATTATGGGTTATAAAATATAGATTGGCTTTTAGAAAACTCTTGATTACAAATTAAATTTAATTTTACTTCTTATTTAAATGTAAACTTTTAATCTAAATTTTATTCGTTTATTTCTTGTTTAAACATAATTTGTGTTTATTGATTCAAAAAAATAATTTTTCTCTGCCGTATGTATGTCCTCTCACCCAGAAGCTAAACGTGTAAAACAATCTGACTTAAATTTTTATTTTTGAGGTTTTCTAGAGATTTTCAGTAGTATTTTTTATATTCCTTAAATTAAGTGAGTAGAGTTAAAGTGGGAGAATTTCATCGCTTAGCTTTTTTTCCAAAAACATATAGAAGGTTTTTTCAAAATTAGTTTTTTTGACAATAAATTACACTATGAATTTTTGGAATTTTTTTACGAATTTTGACTTCTAAATTTGATTTATTTTGATTACTTAAAATCGGCATTCCCAAATTTCAAAAATTACGATAAAATTGTCCCCAATATGGTGTAAGAACGTTAAAGTTTGTTAAATCAAGTAGAAGCCTAGTTTGTAATATATTACCTAACACATTGCGATGGATCATATTGTAATTTAAATTCTATTCTACTTTAAATAAAAATTTCTACTTTTAAAATTGATTTGCGTACAGGGTGATTTATTGGTAAATGCGCATACGTTAGGATTATATAGGGAACATCAAGAGGGTCCTAAAAAACATATATTGGGCAGGTTTTCAATCCTTTATAACTAAGATACAGGGTGTTTTATTAATTTTGCTTATTTCTTTATTTGCCCATAACTCACGAACCACATGGAAAATTTTCTCTATATTCGCAACATATTTTCCTTCTCTGGTAAAGTATCAAATAGCATATAAACATTAATGTTAATCTAGGGACGGATTTAAAAATTAAAAAACTTTTGATATATTTGAAAAGAGCAGAAAAACTGAGTTGAAATAGACACTTTTCTAGTTTTCGCATACAATTTTGTTATAATTAATATAAGTAAAATGTGTGTCTTACGACATCTCATGTATAACAAGGACACGTGTGAATAGTATAAACTAAGAAAAATGCCAACAGTTAACTGTAACGACATGTGAGTGTTAAAATGCATAGCGCTATCTAAGCGATAACTTCAATGCTTAAAACACACGTGTGTCAATAAAGCCAAGTATTTCTTGTACAGAAGCACACACGCAACAAAAGAACACCTGATGCATTAAAGTTATCGCTTAGATAGCGCAATGCACTTTAACACTCACATGTCGTTACAGTTAACTGTTGGCATTTTTCTTAGTTATAATTAATTTGAGACAAACTTAAATGTTTCGGTAATACAACGGTTTAAAACTCAAATAAAATAAATTTTATTTTAGAATTTATTAATTTTATATTTTAAAATAAGGAAATTTGTCATTTTTGTCTTCAATTTCTTAAATTTGGTGTCAGATAAAAAAATAATAAACATTTTTAATAAAAGTACCAGTTGGGTTCCCTTTACTGATACGCTTGTAGTGGTTGTAAAAAAATTAATTATAGTAAATGACGGGTTTGTAATCGTTTATTGATTACACAAAGTTTGAAATTTTTAAGTAACGGCATTTTTGAATGATTTAAAGAAAACTCATATAACGATGTTTTCTTCAAAGGGCTGTAGCTCACTTAGGAAGCATTTTTGAATTAAGATAATTTTAGTTAAATCCACATAAAATAACCTCTAGTACCTGCAGTTTCCGTTTGGCAAAAGAGTTTCTGGACACCCTGTATGTAGGATATAAGTTAATGGAAATATTTTATGAAAACCGAAAAATATTGTATTTTACGTGCAAAAATTAAGGTATCTTAAACTTTTACATAAAATGTCTTGTACATTTTAGGTTAAGGTTATAGGAAGGCGACAGCCTTTTGATTTTCACTATGTAATAGTACTCAGAAGAGAAATCTTATATACAGGGTGGCAAAGGAAGATGACATATCGTTGGGAAAAATAAAATTTTCACAATTTCTTACATTTAGTTCAGTTATTAAGTAATCCGTTTAATATTTTAGATTATATAGGGCGTTTCAAAAAGTCGTTATAGCATAAACTTAGGTACTTTTTTTAAACGTATTTTTTCAAACTTCGAAAAGATCTCATCGAGAGCTTTAAAAAAATATATATGTAGCATGTCAATCTATTGTACAGAGTATTTTAGAAAGTATTGCAAATTATCAGTAAAAATGACACCTACTTTAACGGTTTGTTACAATGTAACTTGAAATAATTTAACATATTATTTTTATTAGCATGTTATTTTTAAGTCATTAGCTGTGTTTAATGTTAATTACTTTTATGTTAAATTTTTTCAAGTTACTTTATAACAGACCATGAAAGTAGGTTTGATTTTAAAAACGAAGAAACTGCTGGGGAGGTCTAAAACGAAAAATTTTCAAGAACCCCCTGTAGCGCTACAAAAGTTTCAAATTTCTTCAGATAGTTGCCAAGGTTCGTGAAAACTGCATCAATTTACGATTACGTTCAAGATACAAAAACCATATAAAATGCGACACAGTGTACATGGCATTTTAGAAGAAATAGCCATTGATTAATAGTGTTTATGTCAAAATGCAATAATTTATTGACACCAGTAAACCATGTAGTTTATTTTAATCTAGTCAAATTTTATGTATATAATTATTTGTTTAATTATTATTAACACTTAACACCAAAACCGACATGAATACCTAAAAAAGTACCCTCAACACCGGTGATAATTCTGGAACATTTTGAGAAATGCCTCCCCAACAGAAACACCAACAATTTTAACCTATCCAAATTCAGTTGCAGTCACAACACTAACAATCAAATCAACAAAGAGCATTCACTTGCCCACTACGTTCAATGGCAAATTTCAAATTCAAGATGAAAAAAACGTAATGCATCCCACAGTTGATATTCATAAACTTTTGCAACCAAAATAAATAGTCATGGATATATCGTTTTGAATATTTGTAATATCAAACACAAAATCACCACAAATCAATTGCCAATGTTCTTTGAGAAAAATTAAAACAATCCGACAACAATAATGACATACAATTTCTAATGAACTCTACAATAAGACTCGAAAAGTGCTAAAGATTCGGCCACTCAAAAAAATGACTGTCACAAAGCACGTTAAATATTTAGGTGACCACCTAATAACAGAAAACTGCAAAAGAAATATTAAAACTGCAAACTATTACGGTTTTATATTCGCAAAAAAAATACAAAAAAAGAAAATATCCTTTCTTGCCCAGTTTCGTACGACAAGATGAGTCGTATGCACGAAAACTAAATATCTCACAAGAACCCACGCAAATTCCGTCCTAACCACAAACAGATAACAAGCTGGAGAAACTTGTGATTCAACTCATGGAAAGAATAGACACTATACTCAACTTGCTGACAACCATGATTAGAAAAATAAATCATAATGCACAAATTCCTAAAAATTGCCTTATGGAAAACCAACATAGCCAAGAAGTTAAATCTTTCTTAACACTTTACGACATAGATATACCTAATGCTAATATCAAAAACGTATACTATAGTCAACTTTTATTAGAAGATACCAAGGTATGCAATATATACTACTCCTCATCTTGATGGCACTGCTTATGCAGGAACCGCACTTATAATAAAATCATCAATCAAATAATATGAATTACAAAAAATTCAATCCGATTATCTCCAAGCTACTTCCATCGAAGCAAAAAATATACAGGGAGAGAAAAAAGAGTAATATCATCTTCTCTTCTATATACTGCCCGCGAGGACCTACTATTAAAAAACAATATTTTCCATCTCTCTTCACTGGTTGCCATTACAATTCTAAAAATTTTATGTGGGAATCAAGAATATCAATAACTAGGAGAACAGAATTTAACAAAGCAATAGGAAAGCACAACTTACACCACCGAACCCACGTATTTTCCATCAGATCTCTGATTTACTAAGTTTCCGTGTCATTAAATGAGTTTCAAAGAATTACTTAATAGCTAACTCTTGGGGAATCTGTCCGTTGACTCACCCGTACTTTATTTATTACATACAGCCTTATGTGTAGTACGCGGACTTTTGATATCGCCTTTAAAAATTAGATTGATTCAAAATCAGTTTTAACTATTTGTTTAGGTTCCTCAGTGCCTACAATTTAAGTGTCGATATCGGTTATACAGAGTATAAACAAAAATGTCATTGATAAAATCAAATAGAACACCCTGTATATTTTTTTAGTACTAACAATACCAAGATACAATAAAATTGTGATAAATTGGACTTTTACTAACACAACCGTGATAACAGTAAACTTTGACGTTTGGATTACATTGCCTACTTAATTTTGTGATGACGGTTGATATTTTTGATAAAAATGAATTTCAGTTGTTATTTGGTAGGCAGACATGTATAGCAAAATTTTAGAAAATTTACTTCAACATCGATCTGCCAAAAAATATACCGGATGCTCCGTTTGATTTTATTAAGTTATTCATCATTTTCGATAACAATATTTCACATTTTTTTCATCCGCTGTATAACCGATGATGATCATAAACAATTAGGGTTGTAAATGCAAATAAAATATAAGTTTGGTATTTCAAATATCGGTTTCATATATTTCACGTTTTTAAAGTTATAAAAACGTGAAATATATGAAAACCGATATTATTCTAATTGAATGTTTAAAAATCGATATTTCAATAAAGTCGTCATTGTTTTTTTTTACGTAGATTCAGAATAACAAATAAAAAGTATATGTTACTATTTAAAATGTCAAAGTTGACAGACGGCCCACAAAAGTGGGAAAAGTTGTATAATTAAAAATATTTTAAAATTGTAACCACTGAGAAACCCGATTTTGAAATAAACTACTTTTGAAAGATAATATCAAAGATCCGCGTACTCTACGGACAGGCTGTATAGTACAGAAGTGCTAAAAAATTAAAACCAGCAACATTATATTTTAGAGCCACATTTTGGCCAATTAATTACAGGAAGAATACAATTGAACATTTCCTTGAAAACAGAATATGAACTATACAGTGGCATTGAAAGTTTTAATTGTATACAAAATCTAACCTGAGTATCAGACCATGAATAACAACAAGTAACAGAATACTGTTTAACGGTTATTATACAAAAATTATAAGAAAAGCAACATTAAGAAGAGTCTCGCAAACCAGAAACCTTAGGAATAAGCCATTACTCAATCTAGCTACACAAGAATTGAAAAATCTTTTGTGCAATAAAAAATCAACAATTGCAAAAATACTTAACAAAGCAAACACCTACAGAGCTGGAAAACCCCACAGCACCTGGGCAAGAACCACATGACAGCAAGGTAAACAAAGAATCACTAATACATTCGACATTTAAAGAGTAGAACAACATCGTCAACTTATAAAACTAGTAAAAGTTAGTAAAGTTAAACCTATTATAAAAAAATTGTATTTGAAAAAATCTCGAGGTTAGGATCTAATTATATCTAAAAGGGTTACCAAAAAGATAATAAAACTTATAACCTACATAATTAATGCAACCCTTCGTTGGAAAGCGGCACAAATTGTAATGCTAATAAAACCTAGAAAAAAACCCAAAGAGGTAACCAATTTGGTTTTCAAGAAGGATAGCGCTATAGAGCAAGTTCATAAAGTAGTTACAAAAATAAGTTACGGTCTGCAACTAAAAAGATATTGTTGTTTGGTATTCCATGATATTAACCAGATCTTTGACAATGTCTGGCATATCTGTTTGTTATATAAAGTAAAGAAGACAGTACCACCAGAGTATTATGAGTTAATAAAAACCTACTTGTCGGTTAGAAATTTAAATATACACAGTCATTTATAAGGCCAATCCAAGAAGGAGTTTTTCAGGGCAGCACTTTCGGTCATGTTTTATACTGCCCATATACGCTTGTAATAATATATGTAAATAATATTGCAATCACACAAAAATCTCTACACAGCATTCTAGATACTTCAGCACAATCTAAGAAAAACAAGAAAGGCTTAAGTTATGGCAATTACAAATAAATAAATAAATCAAAATTATACAGGGTGTTCAAAAAATATGTTCCAATATTTGGCCCACTTATAGATCGCATCAGTACAAATAAAAAGTCAAAATAAACATAAGTCCAAAAAATCAACCGTTTCCGAGATACAACCTGTTTTTGAAATTAAAATAATTTACGCTCAGTAGAAGTGATTCGTCGTATTTATCAACTCAGCTAAGAAATTTATTTCAACGAGGTTTTTAATAGAACAAGTATCAGTATAAATACAACATTTTAATTACAAATGATTTTTAAAGAAGATGTTTAACATGTCCTCCTTCCATTTGTATACACATTTCGCATCTCCGTAAAAGTGAACGCTGCACTCTCTCAAAGAATCCCGAATTTGTACGAACAATCTGGCAGGCATGTTTAATTCTTGAATAAACTAATGTCTTCAAATACCCCAAATGCAAAAAATCGAGCGGGTGGGGTCTAGGTGGCCATGCAATTGAACCTCCTTGCCCTATCCACCTGCCATTGTAATATTTCGTTTAGGTAATTTCTGACCAAGACTGCTTAATGCGCAGGAGCTACACCGTGCATCAACCACATATTAATTCTGTGGTTGAGGAGTACTTCTTCTAACAGCAGGTAGTCCGCAAAAGTCAAGGTACAATTGACTAGTCAAGCGGTTAAGCAGGAACCAAGATCCTATCAGATAGTCTCCCAATACACCAAGCCAAACGTTGATTAAAAATTAGTGTTGATGATTTGATTCAACGATGGCGTGCGGGTTTTTGTCGGCCCAAACATGGCTATTATGGGAATTAAAAATGCCATTTCTCGTGAAACCAGCTTCGTCAGTAAATAAAATTTCCGTAACAAAATTTGAGTTCTCCGCAACTTTTGTTAGCATCGTTCGACAAAACACCAGTCGTGCGGCATAATCAGGCACCGTAAGAGCCTGTACCCTTTGAATATGGTATGGGTGCAATTGCTCTCGCGTAACATTCTCCAAATTAGGAAGAATT
The DNA here is from genome assembly GCA_030710515.1 of Abscondita cerata. Lineage (NCBI taxonomy): Eukaryota > Metazoa > Arthropoda > Insecta > Coleoptera > Lampyridae > Abscondita > Abscondita cerata. The sequence goes on from JALBCR010001266.1 coordinate 181,393, forward strand.
AATATTTGTCTTCTAGTACTAGTACCGAAATTTTCTTCAATTCTTCTTAAAATGTTCTGCCTCGAGAGTAGAAACTGATCTAGGCCGACCACCATCACCGTTCCTTGATTTAAACGATCCAACTTCGGATAAACGTTGATGTAAATTTGTAAAGTTTGGCACACGGAAGTATCCGGTTTGAGAATGCTTCGGTATAAAGGCGACGTGTCTCATAAGCATTTCCATCAGCCTTACCATACATGAAATGCATGTCTACTATTTCTGCGTTGGTATATTTTGGTATATTTAAAAATTTCAACAATGAGCAACACAATGATTACAACAAATGCGGAAACTAGATTGACAGAAACGAACAAATTTTGTTTTGTTATTTCCATAGCTGACGACTGACGTGATAAATACGACAAATCACTTCAATTGGGCTTAGTAATTTTAATTTCAAAAACTGCCTGTATCTCGGAAACGGTTGATTTTGGACTTATCCACCAATAACATTAAATAACGCTCTCATACTACAAGTCAGCGTAAAATAACTTGGGATTTGTTTAAGCGGACGCTTGATCTTGAAAACTCACATAATGAAGAAAAGATCACAAATTAAGACTCAACTCCACGTCTAAGATGATAAGGAAAAACTATCAATTGTTTCTCCAAAACAAAATACTACTTTACAAAACAATTTTAAAACCAATATAAAAGTACGAAATCGAGTTAGAAGAAACTGCTTGCAATACCAATCAAGAAATTTTGCAACGATTTCAAAACAAAGTAAACGAAGATCACAGAGCTGCTGCAACAAATTAACGACTTAAGGACGGAGCTACAGACAAATTAAAGTTCAGCACCCACTTAGCTATAGTTCGAAGTAAGTAAATTAACTACCAAATTACCACCGTTTTGCCCAACAAAGTTTAGAAACAACGGCAGCAAATACGATCAAATAAAATACGGTATAATGGTGGCGTCATTGGATGCACAATAACTTGACTGGTGGCCGATATTATAAGAAATCCTGCGAATTTTAAATTTCTTTATGGCACAAATCTGGTCGATTGTCAGCTGTTTAGGAATTGACCTAAACATCAGGGGAAACTGCTGACAAAATATTGGAAATGGCTATCAATAATTGTGACCTCCACCCAGCACAAATAGGAACCATGTCAGCGACCTTAAAATATTTTCTCACATTAAATTTCGGTCTTCGAATTTCCATTCCTATTTATCGTGGCAGAAATATCAAGACCAATTATCGCTGCAAATTTTTTGACAAATTTGAATTACTTGTAGACTTGCGAAACAACAAGATTATAAACAGCACTGTAGTAGTATCAAAAATCACTCCAGTGGCTGTTTTTAAACAATGTAAGCAAGAATTAGAAAAGGTGGTACTGCACTTTAGGAATCCAGAGACGGAATACTCCAGTCCCTCGGATTCTACTTCAAACGATTTACTGAAACTCAGAAACGTTGTAGTACGTACTCGGTATATATCAATCTGTCAAAAGCTTTTGATTGTCACTAGTAGGCGGGCATTTCACAATTTACAGTGACCACAAACCACTAATTTACATGTCAACAAAAACAAAAACAAGTTTCATCACGTCAATTACACCAAATAGATTGTATCAGCCAATTCACTACAGACATACGTCACGTTCACGGTCTAGAATATATTGTAGAAAATATGCTGTCAGTTTTAGTAGGTAACAACCTAAAAATATCGCTGAAGATTTAGTTGTACACCTTCTCAAATTCAAAGACACCTGTCTATTGTGGCATATCAACAGGAAAGTCTTTTATTGCCAAGCGTTTTCGTCAAACCATATTTAAAGTTATCCAGAATTTGTCACACCCCAGCATCAAGTCTACCACTCATCTATAACAGATAGATTTGTATGCCCATCAATTCGTTGCGACACAAAAAAAGACACGAAATTGCATTGCATGTCAAAAATTAAAAACATAGAAGCACAAGAAGCCGTTGTTTACAGCAAAATTTTAATTATTATGGTTGGACCTTCGTAGACAAATTCACCCGTTGACCTGAAGTAATTCCAATCTAAAGCCTTAATTAGTAGTTGAATATCCAGATTTGGCATCCTTCACAAAACCACCACCAATAGAGGTAAGCAATTTGAATCCACCTTATTTAACAACTTGTCCAAAATCCTAGGCATTAAAGATACGAGGACTACCGCTTATCATGCTTAAGGGAATGGGTTGATCGATCTCCTACACCGATCTATAAAGATATCATTAAAATGTTACAACTCCAACAATCGTGTTGACATACTTCCAAACGCTTACTTGATCATTGCATGGCTATCGAGGAAGATATCGGCGCAACACCTGATAAACTAGTTTATGGCAACAATACAATTGCCTGGAAAACTTCGACAATACTTACTGCAACACGCCACAAAGCCAATAATATGTAAATCGTTTAAAAAACATTATGCGCAATTTGCAACCAACATAAACCGCAAACCACGCAACTAAAAGAGACTAATTAATTTAAAAAGAACTAGGTACATGTAAACAAGCATTCATTCAAAACGATACTGTCTCTTTACTTTTAACACCGTCTTACGATGGACTATACAAAGTTATCTAACGTACGGAAGCCACATGTGAAGAGAAGCTATCAAGAAGTTTACATCAACCGATTGAAAGTTCCTTTTAATAAAGATCCAGGTACCTTCCAAAAGAATTTCCATCACCCTTCACGCACCTATATCAGGCAAACTAAAAAAGAAAGTCACCTTCCGAGAACCTCTACAACACAACTTCACCAACCAATCTTGATCTGGACGCTCCATAAACATTTCAAGAAGAAATCAAAGCATATCGTAACCACTGGAGGGGGAGTAGTTTGGCGGTTCTCCAAATCAAATTGAATTAACAGTTTTTTGCGTCTTGGAAGATGGCCATCACCCACCTACGGAGGCCACCGAGACAAGTGAAGGGCATATTATTATTACTACGACGTTGTTAGCGCCAGCGTGGTTGCCAACAAAATAGTAAACTTTTTTGTTATTTTCGGCAGGCAGTTAACAACCCTAGACCCTTTATTGAAATAAAAGGTTTTTGTAAACGAATAAATTTCAACTAATTCTGAGTTATGTTATGTCAATAGCGATCTGACAGAGCGCGAACTCTGTCAGATCGCTATTTTGTGTTACATAAATTGGTATCGTTTTTAAAAGAAAAACACAACTTTATCATTTGTTGTTTTTAGTAAGTAATTGAGTATTTTATTAATAATTGTAGTTACAATCATTGCCATTCTTCTAAAGACTCTAATTTGGCCTGAAAAATAAATTATTGTAACTACAATTATTAATAAAATAAAATAAGTAAGTAGTATTTTATATTATTATGATCACGTTGTTGTAATCTTAATTTACTTTTTTTAATTGACTCGATACAATAATCTCTCACCGTCAACTGATTCGAACCAGCGCGCCTGCGGTGGTTCAGTTTGTTAAATTGACGCTTTTACTTATAGGGTATGCTGTACCTGATGGTAGGGTCCCACAGCGGAAACATACCTATCATTAATTTAAATTTTTACTTAGGTATCAATGGGAAGTAATTTTGAGTAAATAGAAATCAATTCAAAATAGTTACAAAAGTAAAAGGCGTCTAATTACATTGAATTTCCTCAAATTAAGTGAAAATAAAATGTAATCTAAACATGATGTGGACGCAAATGTTATTACTCCACATTTTCTAATTATGAATAAAAATTTTAAGATCCTTATTTTTTTTCCTTTTTCGATGAACTGGAGTTAGTACGTTTATAAATGGGGCAAAGAGCAATGTTGTGTGGTCTACAGACGGCTGGGAGGAAATATCAAATAAACCACGAGTTCGATTTTTATGGAACTTTGCATATGAGTCTTATATATAAGAGTACAGATCCCATTTGATTTTGAGCACAATTTGGCGATCCGAAAGGGCAGTTAACCTATATAGATTTTCTCATTCTTGGAATATTTGCAAAAATATTAGTATCTCCAAAAACATCAATAACACAAAAATGGGCATGAAAGGAAAGTTGTTGATTTTTGGCACCGTTTCTCTCAAGATTTTGTGAGTTGTAAGTAACGCTGTTACACATTTTGTTTATCTGTCGAGCAAAATGTTTTATGTTACGCTTTTAATACTCTTTCACACGTTTGTTAGTACACGACGCAGAGTTCTGCGCGAAAAGCTTGTTAACACTATATTGCACAAAAAAAACTTACTGTAATGTCGTACAAATAATGTTTAATGCATGTTCAACTCATTATATGTTTGTAATGTTATACTAAGTGCATTGAAAGAAGAACGCCCAGTAATAATGAATTTATATGAACAATTTTTCGTATACTAGTGTATACGTATTAGATTAGTAAACGATCACAATTTGATAAAAATTAAACTGTTAACTTCTTCAAAAACTTAATAATGTGATTGGCCTCAAAATGAGCCAAAGAAACCCTAGCAACATGAGGTCGTGCGTTGTCTTGTTGGAATGTGCTGTTGGAGATGGTCTGAACATAAGGTACAATATGGGGTCTACGACCTCCTGGATGTAGCGCAGCGGTCATGTTACCTCTAATGAAGACCAAAGGTGACATACTTCTAATAGCAATAGCCCCCATACCATAACTCCAATTCACAGAAAATTGGGGATCTTGTCTTTCACCGCGCCGTCTTCTCACCCTTGCACGACCGTCATGCATACATAAACAGAATCTGGATTCATCACTAAAGACAATTCAATTCCATTATTGGTCCCAATTTGCCCGTTCTCTATACCACGCTAGACGATAACGTCGATGCTCTGGAGTCAGTGGTAGCACAAAAAGGGGACGGTATGAAAAGAGCCCAAAGGTTCTTATCGGTCTATAAACGGTTCGCATCCCAATCGGTCTTTCCACTGGTCTGCAATCGCCCGTGTAGAAGAGAAGAAGTCCCGTAAAGCCAATAGTCTAAGACGGCAATCTTCGCGTTCTGTGGTTCTTCGACGACGTCCTGTACCTCTCGCTCTTCGTTTACGGCTCTTTTGGTTCCATGGCCGAACACAGACTGCCACAGTGTTTAAACTCCGTTGCGTTCTAGCGGCTATATCTCTCATAGACAAACCAGCCTCAAACAATCCCACAATTCTACCCCTATCAAACTCGCCATATTGCCAAAAATTATGGCGTCTTCGCACTGGAGACATTGTGATTGAATTAAAGAAGCTCTTTGAAATGCAATTTAAATCGCTTAAATGACAACTGTACTTACAAATACTGAATTCATTGTTTTAGGGCTACTTAAACGTAAGTGTTTTTGAATGAGGTTAACAAAACAACGCTAGAGCAATATGGCTGAAAAACTGATCGTTTTTTATCTTAATATAATAAATATATTCCCAAAAAAAAATTACAAAATATTCATTATTACTGGGTGTTCTTCTTTCTATGTCACTTAGTATATTTTCATGTTCAAATATTTTTTTTCAGAAACAATTTTTATGTGATGTAGAACCAATGTTAAAATGAAATGTTCATTTTGTTACTTTGTTCAAAAGTTACAAAACATTGTTTTAATGTTCCTTATTTAGTGGGAGTCAACCAATTCCTCTTAACTCCTCTAAACAGTACATTTAAATGTTTTTTTCTAACGTCTTAAGTTTATTGTTAAACTGTTTTTATAGTATTGCACGAAGTCAATAATAAATTGCATATTATCAGACTTATTTTAATGTTTTTTCTACAGGTGCCTCTGTTTTTCCTTTTTTTGATCAAAAGTTCCCCATTTTGTATAAGGTTCTACTTACTAGTATCGGGGTCATGTAGAGTTCTGTGCAAAAAGCTTGCTCTGACATATAAATCTTCTGTTTTGTGTCTTTATTACTATTTTCAGTTTAATAAAATATATTAGTATCAGATAAAATTATTTTCAGTTTGTAACCATTTCTTAGTTTTACATAAACTGAAAATTTAGGATTATGGCATTTGTTATAATGTATAAAAGTTTATGTAAATCATCCAACTTTTCAAAGATGTACTCGTACATATTAAATGAAAGAGAATTCAATTTATCTTTTAATGTACCATGAGCATTGTGATTTTGTCTCTACCTTTTGACGTGCGCGTTGTACTGTAAAGTTTCTCTCGACTGTTCTGCTCGTTAGCTTTGTTAACTGTACGAGTTTTTTTTCATTCGATGATTTATTAAACAATTTCATCATTAATCTTGTAGATTGTGAATGACTTTTTATTCTAGTCTGCATTTTAAGTAAATATTTTGAGTGCCTAGTGACAAGAATGTAAAATTAAAATTTAATTTTTTTGCAAGTAATTTCATTTAAAAGTTTACGTAACATTTAGTTTATATTTAATGAATAATATTCTTGCGTTCTTTCTGCTTTATCGTGCCTTAGGTATTAAATCGCTTGATAGTGTTTGTAGCTATTCGTTTTTATTACATTCTCATTCGTGTTTATTTCTTGCTAATAAGAAACTTGAAAGTATATTTATAGAAAATACGTGAGAATTATATAAATTTTTTTTTTAATTTTCGATAAGTCTTCGATTATGACCGAAAATATTTTTTTACAAAACTGTATTTTTCTACAGATATTACAATTGGAGTTTGTTGGAGGTGAGTTTTTTGTCATTAATGTTATAATTTTTTTCTGTTGAGATTAAGGAAGTCTTAAATATAAACTGCTTTTGAAGTTATACGGTCGGTATACTAAAAACTTCTTGAACGTTCAGAAAGTCGTACTTCTGCACTTAGTAGCAACAAAGGCAAACGCGCAACTAGAAACCTCATTAACATGAAGCACGCGAGGAGCATGTCTGTGAAACATAATGTTTCTATTTATGTCAATTACTATAATGCAAAACAAAATCAAATTTTGTTTTTATTGTTATTATTTTGAATTTTTTAACAATAATTGTATTATTGTTACAAATTTAAAGGAACAAATTATTTTTTGTTCAACGGATGTAGTTGCTATGACATATTTTCTTTTTTGCTAAGTATATAAAATATAAATTATATGATTTCTCATAACTCGGCGTAAAGGAATTGCTGAAATAGCCAATCTGTGAGTGTTAAAGGCACTTGCATTGAACATTTCCAATCATGTGTTCAATTAATGTAAAGTCTTTGGGCTACAACTTGCTGAAATGAGTTTTTGCTTTTTGAGTGTTTCTCCATTTTATCTTTCATTATACTTTCCAATCCTATTAAATGTAGAAGAAAATTAAAAGTTGGATCGACAATCTTTTGGTCAAACGAAAATTTATTATTTCGCTGTTTATTATTTATTACTGCATTACTGCAAAATACAAATTTATTTTATTTGTTAAAAACAAAAATTTATTTGATATAAATTAATTGTTTAGTTACCCAAATGAGTTCTTTTATAGAAAATTGAGTTCTTTTATAGAAATAGAACAATTTTTATTCCGAACGGTGGTAAGATGCTGTCGTATCGTTCGGTGTGCGTTAACTTAAATCGTAATTAATGTTCATAGATTTATTTTCACCTATTTTTTTTAAATTAAACGTATGATAAATGTCCTAATTAATCTTGAATTTAGGGTAGCGGGTAGATACTCATCTATGATCCCGATAGATGACAGATCTACTTCAGGGAGGCGCCCCTGCCCACGCGAGCCTTGGTTTATCTCCTAAGTCCATACAGGGGAAACCATTGTCCCACCCCCAAACTTCTCCTTCTACCATCATCCTACCCACTTCCCTACTACCATCCCCACTCACCAACCCGTCTGGCCAGCGTGGTGAGTTATGGCTAAATACCCCCCTCTATCGACCGAGTGATTACCGGTATAAGTAATTCCCTCTTGTCAGCCAACAGCTTCGGGTGGATGGTCTGACAAGAGTAAGGGCACCCTATTGTCTTGGAGTTGAGAAATCGGCCCCAAAGGCGGATGAATTACAATCAAGTAACCAACGGCATAAGGATGAGGAAGAATTTTGGACAAACCACCTCATTAAAGATCCAGAATGGATAAGTCTTAGTAGAATCATCATGGCAAGGCTCATAACAAAACAAGTCCGGAATAGTTCCTCGATCGGATCTCCGGGAGGAAATGTTTTGAGCAGTGTAATGAAAGTGAACAGAGAAATAAGGATCGGTACTTGGAACGTTAAAACGATGGCACAAGCTGGAAATATCAACAACGCAACAAAGGAAATGAGAAGAATGAAAGTTAACATCATGGGAATCAGTGAGATGAGGTGGCCGGGAGTAGGTTCGATAGATGTGGACGAACACAGAGCGTATTATGCAGGAACACAAGACGGCAAGTTTCTGAATGGTGTAGGCATTATTGTCACCAAAGAGATAGCGCGGAGTGTCATAAACTTTGTCCCATTCTCAGAAAGAGTCCTTCTAATACAGATTAGCGCCCGACCAGTAAATCTAAACATCATCCAGATTTATGCCCCTACTGCAGATAAGGATGAAAGGGAAGTTGAAGAATTATACAGGAATGTCGCCCAAATACTTGAAAAGCTACCCAAACAAGAAGTTAACATCATCATGGGGGACTTTAATGCAAAGTTGGGAGCTGGAGAGAAAACCGAGCTCATCGGGTCTTTCGGTTTGGAATAAGAGAGAGATATGAGAGACGTCAGTTAACCAGGGATATGCCCTCGATAAACCTGGGAGAATAACCAGAAATCAAATAGACTACGTACTAATCAACAAGTGGTACAGAAACAGCTGCTTAAGTATGAGAACCTTCCGGGAGCAGATATGCGAACCGACCATGTGCCAGTCATCGGAAAATTCAAAGTGGTTATGAAGAAGATAAAGAAAACTGTTCCATTAAAAGTTAACCTAAGACAGCTGAAAAACGAGAAGATCAAAGAATGTATAAAGAAAGAGCTGAATACAGCAATGGCAGGAACAACAGAAGATAGCTCAGTAGAAGAACACTTGAATCACCTGAAAAGTAAAGTGGAACACATTAAGCAAACTATTCTGAAGGAAGACGGACAAAGAGTAAAGAAGAAAACCTGGATGACAGATTACATATTAAACCTAATGGAAGAGAGAAGATTGAACAAGAATAACACCATAGAATACAAAAGGAAAAACAACATCATAAGGAACGAAATACTATTGGCTAAAGAAAAGGAACAGAGGGAGAACTGTGAGGAGATAGAGGCACTGCAGTTAAAATATGACTACTTTAACGTCCACCGGAAGGTGAAGGAAGTCACTGGACAAAAAAGGAATACAAACTTCGGGAAGCTAGTTGACGCTAACGGGAACATCATTGTAGACATGGAAGGAAGAAGAAGACGTGGACTAGGTACATAGAACACCTCTTTGAAGATAATAGAGAGAACCCCCCAGATCCCGGGAGTAACACAGAGAGGGGGCCAGAAATAATGGAAGCAGAAGTGAGGGCAGCTATAGAGCAGAGCAAAGAAGGAAAAGCAGCAGGACCTGACAACATCCAGACAGAGTTCCTGAAACTTCTAGACGAAAATGGATTGAGGAAGATCACCAAACTTTTCAACAACATCTACAAATCAGGTAAAATACCACAAGAATGGCTAGTCTCAGAATTCATTGCACTGCCAAAGAAACAAGGCGCAAAACGATGTGAAGAGTATCGAACGATAAGTCTGATGAGCCACCTGCTGAAAACCTTTCTCAAAGTCATCCATAAAAGAATATATAACCGATGCGAGAACCTAATCTCCCGAAACCAGTTTGGGTTCGTCAATGCGATGGGAACCAGAGAAGCACTCTTTGCTGTCCAAGTCCTTGTCCAGAGATGCAGAGACGTTAACCGTGACGTTTACTGTTGTTTAATTGACTACGCCAAAGCATTTGACCGGGTTCAACATGGCAAAATGATGAAAATACTAAAGAAGACAGGGATCGATACCAATGACCTGAATGTCATAAGTAGCTTGTACTGGGGCCAGTCGGCAACAATGAGAGTCGACGGAGAAACAACTGAGGCCGTCAAAATAATGCGAGGAGCTGTGTACTCTCACCCCTGCTATTCAACATCTACTCCAAACAGATTTTTAAAAAGCGCTCGATGACGAGGAGGAAGAAGGCATCTCAATAAATGGGAAGAAAGTGACGACACCATCGTGTTCGCAGATAGCCCACAAGCACTGCAACAACTTATCAACAAAATAGCAAAAGTTAGTAAGAAATATGGTTTGGACATAAACATACAAAAGACCAAAATTATGGTCATTAGCAAAAAACAAGATCGACAACATCCAGCTATCCATCAACAACCAGCCAATAGAGAGAGTACCACACACCACGTACTTGGGAACACGTATAAATGAGAACTGGGACACAACTCAAGAAATCAAATCATGAATCGCCAAAGCCACAGCCGCCTTCAACAAAATGAGCAAACTCTTCAGAAGCCATGATCTTACACTGGAAACAAAAATGAGACTTCTCAGATGTTACATCTTTTCTATCCTCTTGTACGGGACAGAATCTTGGACACTCAATGAAACCACATCCAAGAAAGTAGAAGCCTTCGAAATGCGACTCTATCGAAGGATGCTGAGGATATCATGGACCGAACATATCACTAATGAAGAAGTACTAAGAAGGATGAATAAACAAAAAGAAATTATGAACACCATCAAGATCCGAAAACTGCAGTATCTGGGCCATATCATGAGAAACGACTCCAAGTACTCTTTACTCCAGACAATCATCCAGGGAAAAATCGATGGAAGAAGAGGTCCAGGAAGGAGAAAAATATCTTGGCTGCATATCATCTTCCGTGATAATACTGCCCAAGTATAGGAGTTCTTTGACTGCCTTTATTTTTTCACCATCTATCGTGGTGTCGTCTAATCGAGTTTTGTGTTTTGACTATTTTTTTATATTATATGTCATATCCGTATACGGACCAGGAACTACAAGAAGAAGAATCTTAAGTTATCATTTAAACCAAAATTTAACGAAAATATTGCATTCACCCTAGCAATTATACATCATAAATTCCCTAAATTTACAAAAATTCGCGAAAATTTTAATTTAAAATATATCGATTTGTTTTGCCCAAAATAAAAAAAATAGTATCAGAATTACGTTTCGGAAGGTATTTTAGCAACTCGACTCGTTTTAGAAAATGCTTACTTCTGAAACATTTAATTTAATACGAGTTGCCTTTTTAAGTGTCGTGAATGAAAAAGTATAAGAGGTATAATAACACATTTTTTTTTAATTTTTAATTGTTTTTCAAAGTACTCTCCGCGATAATCAATGCACTTTTGCATTCGATGGAACCAGTCGTTATAGCATTTATTCCATTCTGAAGTACGTGTAGTCAAAATCGCTTGTTTTGTAGGCATCTACCGCTTCTTCAGACGTCTGGAACCGCTTTCCTCGTAGCATATTCTTGATTCTTGGGAATGTAAAAAAAATCATTGGGGCTTAGGTCCGGGCTGTATGGAGGATTATTAAGAACTTTGACATATTGCTGTTCCAAAAACGACTTTGTGGCTCTAAGCGGTGTTGGAGCTTGCATTGTCTTGATGGAGCATAATGCGTCGATTTGGGTTATCTTTCCGAAGCTCGGCGATTACTTCAGGCAAGCAAATGGTCGTATACCATTGAGCATTAACTGTTCTTTGATTTTCAAGAGCAATCGTTGCTACATGCCCTGATTTGGCAACAAACGATGCAACCATTTTCTTGGCAACGCTGCGAGAGAGAACAACTTTTGTCGGTTTCAGTTCACTTTGGAAGACCCATACTGCAGATTGGCGTTTCGATTCAGACTCATAGCTATAGATTCATGATTCATCACCACTTACGATGTCGTAAACGTGTTTTGATACTCTTGAGTTGAATCGTTGCAGAGTTTTTAACACCAATTGACTTGAGCTGCTTTCTGTTCTTCTGTGAGGGAGATGCGGTATCCACCGGAAAACCAATTTTTAACACCTACTTCTTCGTGTAAGATCTTTTGAACTGAGGTCCCTGAGATGTCCAATGATGTCTGAATCTCACGGTATGTCACATGACGATCTTCCAAAACCATGTTGCGAACGGCATCCACGTTTTCTTGAGTGACGGAGGGTTTTGGTCGCCCTTCACGCGGTTCGTCACTGAGGTTAGAGCGTCCTTGCTGAAACTCTGCATACCAGCGATAAATGGTTATCTTTGATGGTTCTTCTTCGCCAAAAAACAGCAACAAGTTCTGCGACGCATTCAGCTGGGTGAGGCTTCGTTGAAAGTTATAAAAAATAATCGTGCGGTGGATTGTTCGGACTTAATTTCATCTAGTACAGAGACTTGAGAACTTTAACACGCCACGGTTTAAAAACTATCAGACCGATCTAAATGATATTTTGACATTGACATTGACACATACCAACAGTTGTTTATAAACAGTTTTTCTGGTTGCTAGGGGTGATAAGGAACGTTCTATTCCCGACACTTAAAAGGCAACTCTCGTATACTATTATTTTCTATTTTGGGTCGCTTACAGAGCTATAAAAGCACCCAAATGTGTTTTTTTTATAGAAATAGAACAATTTTTATTCCGAACGGTGGTAACACTGATTTGATATTAAACGTCAAAGCTGTCGTTACGTTCGGGTGCGTTAATTTAAATCGTAATTAATGTTCAGTAGTTTTATTTATCTACTTTATTGTTATTTCCAACCAATTTTTTTTAAATTAAACGTATGATAAATGTATGAATATAGGATCCCTAATTAAAAATATTGGTAGATAATAAATAAATAACTAATATTGGATTGCTTAAAGCGTAAATAATTTATATATGTATGATAAATGTACTAATTAAACTTAAACTAGCATTTAAACCAAAGTTTAATGAAAAATATTGCCCCCTTAACAATTATACTTCAAAATTTCCTAAATTTAAAAAAAAAATTTTATTTTATTTTAAAATCAATCTGAAAAGCCCAAAATAGAAAAAATCGTTTCAGAAGGCATTTTAGCGACCCGCACTTTCGAAAACTTGCCGCTTTGCGACCCGAAACTGAAAGGTCTTATGAAATGCGTCTTGTAAAACTAGTTCTTTTAATATACTAATTAAAAAGGAATTAAATACCTATTTTGAATTAATATTTTAATCTAGTATAACCGATGATGGACTATTCTCAAAACGGATGTTTGAAAGTGAAAAAAAAAGTTACGAAAAGTGAACCATTTTGACACCTACTTTGATTATAACAAAATTAGAAATAAATATTTTATAACAAAGTATAATATTGCTGGAAAAGTTGGACTTATGGCCCTTGCGTAACCAAACCCGGAACTTTTAAAACAAACTTGAAGTGTCATCGTTGACGAATTTAAGTATTCATACATATCTGTTATTTACTATGTTATTATGCAAGAATGGTAGAGTACAATATTTTTTAACATAATTAAACAATTAGATTAAGAAGTTAAAAATAGTTATTTACAATCGTTTGTGCAAAATTACATTTTGTAGCACGAAATAAATTTGAAGCACGACACGAAGCGGACTGCTTGTGATTGAGCGCTGTAAGATGATTCCTCTTTCAGATCATCACTTCATGGACTGGTTTCCATAGTCTTCTATCGGTAGCTTTAATTTTTATGTCGGTTTAGTTCTTGCTTCCAGCTTGTTAATTATTTGATTTATGTATGAGAGGGAGGATCAACCTTTTGGATTTTTCCATTTATGTACCTACAATTATTGTCTTCAGTAGCCTTTTTTCTCTTAGGATGTGATCGACTTTCTGCATTTTTTTTTGACTATGTGATTCCACATGTCTTTCTTCCCCAATTCTTTCCAATATTTCTTGATTTGTTAAAATCTTGATAAAGTTCTTCTTTTTGCTATTGATATCCCTTTGGTCGTCAAAAGATTTATTCTATTTGTTATTTTTCTAAAACTTCTTTCATCTTCCGTGATAATGCTGCCCAAGTTGGGAATTCTTTGACTGCCTTTATTTTTTCACCATCTATCGTGGTGTCGTCTAATCGAGTTTTCTGTTTTAAGCACAGCAGTATTTTTTGTTATATTATATGTCATATGCATATTGAAATATTTGGTCCATAGCTATTAATGCTTGTGTGAGTTCATCTTTGCTTCTCTTATTAGTGGAATGTCATCTGCATATCTTATTTGTCACAACTTTTTCACATATACCAGTTTTTTTTACAACCCTAAATAATTTCAATTTTAAGAAGCGAGAATACAATAATGTAAAATATATAGAGCGTGTTTTGTTTAAAATAACGAACTTAATAGTCATTTCCGGTATAACCAGAAGTGATACTATGTTCAAAGTAGTTTTGTTTGAAAGAACACTGTGAAAAACCTTTACATTTTGAAATCATTTAATTTACTTCAGCAACAATTTTATATTTTATTGTTAAAATGTAAGTAGTGTAGTTTAAGTTAGTTAGTTAGTGAGATTTTACATATGAAATTAATTTAGCAAGAACGGGTTACTAGAACAATAAAAAAAGAGGAGTCGTCGAATAATAAATAAACGGAGAAAATTAAGAAGAAAGTTTATAAAAAAAATTATTTGAATATTAAAGAAAAATATTAATTTAAAATAAAAAAAAGTGTTTAAAGACAAATACAAGAAATAAGTAGAATATGGAATAACTAAAAACTTTTATTTAAACATGACACCTTCAAAACAAAATAACAAGATATATTATAAGAATCATAAACAGTATATCCCCTTTAGATCCCGGAGAGAAAGGAATTGATTCTAAAATGCAAGCATCATTGCCTTTCTGAAGGGTAATACCATTGATTATAAAGTTACTGGAAGATGAGCAACGGTAAGTTAAAATGTGTGCCAGTTTCTCCCTCCAGAAACCGGACTCTCTTTAACCCGCGGTCCACAAACTATACTGTAGATTGTGGTGCCACGGCTGTTATTGGTGTTAACTTCTACAAGCTATTCAAGGCCGCAATTTCGTTTAAGAATGTTAAGGTAGGCTCCGGTTATTTCTGCACTGCACGCATTTTATTTGCTCTCCTATTAAATTAAAAAACTCGCAAATTTATCGTGCCTCAATATAGATGTAGATTTATAAATTACTTTTAATTTTGCTTCAAAACTTTAATATTGATTCAATGCTTTAATAAAACAACACTGTAATTTTAATAAATCAAATTTATTTACGTTTTTACTTACATAAACAATTTATTTGTCTAAACAATATTTACTTATCATTGCATTTAAAATGACGTCGTTTTTCTTCGAAATCAATGGTACGACTGTTTTCAATTTCTAATTTGATTTTGATTTTTTCCTCACATATTATCGCGTCCTATGGAAGAAGTTATTCTTATTATTCTTATGCAAATTACATAAAATAACGTGTGGGATTAAACAGACACAGGGGATTCGGACTCGAGAAAAGAAAGACGGAAGAAGAGTTATTTAATGCATTCAGAAGAAGTAAAAGATGGGTAGATCGCCAGAGAAAGACCGTAAGAATGAAGAAAAGTGAAAGAAAAAAGTACGTGGGAGGCAAGAAGAAGATCAAATACGAGATGTATGTATGAGATGCTAAGAGAAATTAAGTTAATAAAAATAAACCCAAGAAAGAACGAAAGGGGGGGAATAAAGGAATTAGGAGCGGAAATGAAGACAATGAATGAGAAATGGGAAAACAAGGGTGCAAAAATTAGAGGAGAAGGTAAAAAACTAGAAAGAAAAGTGGAAAACATAGAGAAAGAAAAGAAGAGAAAATTTAGTCGTGAAAGCGTTGGAAGTAAACGGAAACTACCAAGAAATAAAGATTCAAGTCCAAGATATGTTAAGGTGTTGGAAGAAAAAGTGGAAGAAGCTAGAGAGATAAAGAAGAGAATAGTATTAATAAAGGTAGGAAGTTTAGAAGAAAAATTAGAAATATTACGAAATAAGAAAGAAGTTACGAGGTACGAGAATCTATATTGACGAGCACATAAACATGAAAAGGAGAGTGATATAAAAACAAAGATAAGGTTAGAGGCCAAAAAATATGGAAAAGGAGGGGAAAAAAAGTGATTCCTAAAAATGTGGGTGGAAAGAGAAGGACGGAGGGACAGGAAAAAACAGGATATTATTTTCAGAATGTGGCAGGAATAAAAACAAAAGAAGGGAATTTTGAATTATATTAGGGATTTTAAAATGGTGGGGTAGGTGGAAACCCGATGGTAAGAAAGATTGGGAAGAGTGGAAAGACAAGATGCCTGAAGAATTTATATGGAACATACAGTTCACGAAAAAAAAGAGAAGATGGAAAGAGCAAAGGGAGGAACAATAATAGGGGTGAGAGAATAATGGAAAATAGAAAAAGAGGGGAGAGAGGAAAGAATAATGGGAGTGATGAAAACGAATATAGAAACAGAAGAAGGAGAAAGGTATAAAGTAATAACAATTTATGGAAAAGAAATAGAAAAATAGATAAAGTAATGAAAAAGAGATGAAAGAAACTAATATTAGGAAGCAATTTCGATGCAAGGATAGGAGAGGAAGGAAGTATGATGGTAAATGGACGGGTAAAGAAACAATAGATTAAATAATAAATGGGCAAAAAAAAATTGGTAGAATTTTGTGAGGCAAAAGGATAACAATATTAAACGGAAACATGGAGGATGGAGGAAAGGAGAATATACGTTTATTGGAGAAAGAGGAGAGTCGGTAATAGACTATGTAATTACAAATGAAAGAAGTATATAAGACATAGCAAAGTTCAAAATTGGTGAAAGTGTAGACTCTGATCATCAAACGTTAAGTGACCTTGGTGGGAGAAAAAATGATACAGAAGAAAAAGAAAGAGTGTGGAAAGAAATGAAGGTATGGACAGATGAAAATATAGAAAGATACAAGGAAAAGATGGAGAAAGGACAAAATTCAGAAGGAGGAATTGAGGAGGAGATAAACAAGATAATAAAAGAAATAGAGAAAGCAACAGAAAAGAGAAAGTTTAGAGTGAGAACAGGAAATTTGGAGAGACAAAATGAATGGTGAAATGCAAGTGCCAGAAAGCAAAGATAGCAATAAGGAGAAGAAAAGAAAATGGAAAAACGGCAATTGAAGAATATAAGAAAATTATAATGAAATTTAAAGAATAATACATAAAGGAAAAAGAAGAATTCATAATGAGGCTAGAAAGTTAGATCGAGGAAGAAAACAAAGAACAAGTTTGGAAGTTCGTGAGAAGAAGGACGAAAGAAAAAAGATGATAAAAAGGCAAAATAAGAAAATAAGAGAAGGAGGGATTGAAAGGAGGAGACGGAAAAAGCGATAAATAAGATTAAAAAAGAAAAGACTAGTGGCACAGATGAAACACAGAGGGAGCAGTGGAAATACACAGGGGAAAACATGGAGAAAGGTTAAGAAGAATATTTGAAAAATATGGAAAGGAGAAGGGTTACCAGAAAATGGAGAGAAGCCATAATACGCCCAATATACAAAGTGGAAGATAGGAAAGAAGAAAGAAAAAGAGGAAAAATGTTTGCATATTTTTAGATTTAAGGTTAACTTTTGATAAGGTGGAAAAGGGATTGTTGTGAGAAAACTTGAAAGAGGCTCGAATAAGCAAAGATTTAATAGATGCAATAGAAGAAATATACAAAGAAACAAGGTGCAGAGAGTACAAGTACAAGAGTAGGGGTAAAGCTGGGAAGAGAGTTTGGGATAGAGAAAAGGTTGAAACAGGAGGGATGTCGACTGAGCCCTGGTTTATTTTCTTTGTATGTAAGAGACTTACAGGAAGAAATTAAAGGACAGCAGGTAGGAGGAATAGTGGTGGGAAGAAGAAAAGTGTGGGTTCTAGCCTACGCAGATGATATGTCTTGGCAAAAAACAGAGGAGGAAATGAAAGGAATAACAAAAGTGATAAATAGATATTTGGAAAAAAAAATTAGAATTAAATGTAGAAAAAACAAAAATTATGGATTTATTAAGGTTGCAGAAATATTTCAGCCAAATTTTTACGGTATGCATTTAATTTTAATCTCATATTTTGGATATTCTTGGCCTTTAGTTTTTTATTTATGCGAAGTAATTTCGCTTTATCTTCTTTACACTTAACTGTTAACTGTATTCTTTGTTTTGGTGAAGGCATATCTAGAATCCTACTGCTAATATCAGAATCACATGAATCATTTTCTTATGATGCTCTAAATTTATGCGGTGCAGGATTATCCGATACCTTACGTACGTTTTGCTGTAGAACGTCTGTACTCCGCTCGGACCAGCAATAAATCTAGGCGAAGTTGATTCTGAGGGGTTAATTGTATTTAATTTTAAATATTATTTAAAAAATTTTAATTCTCATTAATTACACACAACTTTTAGTACATTGTAATCAAACAACAAATAAGTTGTTAATGGGTTATTAAATTTGTTTTGTATTTTTGTTTTTGCGCAAAACTTACAGTTGGATAAATTAAAAATCAGAAATTATAAGCGATCAATTTTCAAACGGAAGTTAATAAAACACGCGACGAATGTATGTGAATCACTTCAAAAGAGGGCATAATTATTTATTTTATCAATTTGAAATTAAAAAAAACTATAGAAAGATAAGTTAATACACAAAACTATTTCAGTAGCTAAATAAAAATAATATTAATTTACTGCATTTTTATGTAATTGTTTTCTTTTATTGTTTATAATTATGTCCGACCTTAAGAAATGTTCGTCACAAATTAATTATTTCCTAAATCGTCAATAATTTTACAAGGGCAATAACAATGTTCCCATTTTTTTTGCCACTCGCTGGGACGATGTACGTCTTTTTATTGGAAATTTAAAAAATTAATTCAACGCGCACTAGAAAGCAACTAAAAATATTTCGTTGAAAATTGTCAGTGGAGCCATCTACAAATCGGTGAAATTGTCGGTTACATTTTTCCCATATGCGTTGCGCATCTTTAGTAACTTGTTAATCAATGGTAATACTGATCCGTTCAACAATTATAACTTTGATCTATACTCCCCACTAACCGAAATTAATTTTTTCCAAATCCTTAATAAACGTTCAGGCAGTTTCACATAACGTCCTCATAGACCCTATGCTAAACGAAACAAATATGTAATCATTACATATCTCCTGGTAGGTTCTTATCTTCCTTTTTGTTTTGAGTTCGGCATCAAGACCAGGTCTTCTAGCAGCAGCCTGACAATAGGAATGTTCCATGGTGTCTATAACAGTCACACCCTAAACTAAACTCTTGCCTTTAGACCAGGCTGCTGTTTTTTTATTGTTTTCCCTTTTGTTACATCATTCAAAGCGTTATGACGAGACAATTTAGCTACTCTTTGGTACAAGACAGCCCATGAAGACCATCCCTGTCGACATCTTTGCCACAAACACATCTGTACTTCACGCACATACCACAACCCAGACGTAGAGCAATACAGTTCCGAAAAACGTCGTTTTCCATTAAGGTGCCAATGTTTCTTAACGACAATGTATCAAACCATGCTCCAGATTTTGTCTGCGATACAGCCTGCTAACGGACTTCATCTTCGTTTGTCTCATGTTTTAAACTATACAAGTAGTCAACAATCAGAAAAAGACTCCCAGTTCTTCTGCGTATGAGGAATCTGCAGAGTACTGCTATATAACTGACCCACAATGTGTTGGCCTCCTGATAAAAAATAATCCTAGTCACATTCTGAACTTAGGGGTACATAAAAGAGGACAAACTCAGGATACTGTTTGCAGGAGACAAAAAGGTTTGTAGGCAGATATCAGAAATTTCCCGGACTCTAAATCTCCGTGTGTTACGAGTAACGTGGCTTGGTTCTACTGATTCGAGCTAAACTTCGTGTTTGTCAAACATTCCATAGTGTGTTTGATAGACTAATCTATTTTATCAATAACGTCTTTAAAAAACCAAGTTGATGAAGTCCGAAAAGAATGGTCAATTTTGGTATCACCAACCAGTTCTTGAGTAAAAGTAGCCAACGTGTACGTTTATCTTTTTTAGCCTTTCTAACAACAATTTGGAAATCTCTCTTCTAAAAATGATCTAGTAGCTTCAAATGTCAACGGTGATCCTAATAAAATTAAATTGTTCTCTGATATATTTTGGATTCCATGCAACACAGTGTGCTATAATTAAATTTTCTTTAGTGCTGTCATATTTCAAATAAATAATAAATATATTTTAGAGACCCTCCAAATATATGTCAAATATGTGCACTACAAAATAAAAATAGTCGGAATTTCAAAAGGATAATTTAAAATTGGCGATGATAATTGAAGATATTAAGATATTGGAATTAGATCTTTATTCCGCACTTATACGTTAAGCTACCTATATGACAAACATACTTGATAAGGTTTGTCGAAATTGTCAAATTTCGTTGTTTCTCAATTGTCGAGTTTTAACATTTTCGTTTCACATGCACTAAACTACGTTGATTACCTACTAACTACTGGCACACAAGTTTGGGAGCTTTTCAAACACAAAATTTTGAACGTTGCTTAAAGCATTCACTAACCCACCCCAATTCTCTTACCTTACACACACACAGTAGTTTGTACATCAATAATTGATATTACCCGCAAGAGGTCTGACTATCCGTCAGACTTTGGGGAGTTGCGCCACCATGGACCTTAGAATTTCCTAATCTTTCCTATCCATCATCCATTTTCATGTCCACTAACTTGTATATGTTTCTATATTATGTTTCTTTTGAATTGGTCACTCAGCGCAACAATGAAACCAGTAATGGTTCGGCAGAGCTCCGCTGATGTTGTCCGCTCCTTTCTTACCTTGCAAAGCTGGCAGAAGCTTTAAAATCCAAACATGAAATAAACAATTTAAATGCATGCCAGGGCGACGGGGACTCTGGGCCGGACCCAAGACCAAATGCTAGTGAGAAGAAATTTCCTCCACTAAAAAGAATATTGGTACCAGTGAGAAGAAGACTTTGTGTCCCGGTTCCTGGTTCTAAAAGGAAGGAAAGTGAATTTAAAAATGTAAGTCCTTTCCTTATAAGTAAAAAATATGCTGCATGAGCTAATTATAAAGGTGAAAAAAGTAAAAAAGTCAAAGGAGAGTTGCTGATTGAAACAGTTTCTAATAACCAATCTACACAACTTATTAAATATTAGCGTTTTGGTGGTCTTGAGAATAAAGTTGTACCACACGGTGCTCTTAATGTATCAAAGGGAGTAATATACTGCAGAGATTTATTGAACTACTCCATTGAGGAGATCAAAGACAACTTAAAAGTTAGGTGTAGTGGAAGTCAGGCGGATTAGAACAATACGGGATGGAGAATTTATAGATACTCCAAATCATATACTTACCTTTAATGTTACAAAGTTTCCCAGGACAATCCAAGCTGCGTTCTATCTATTACAGGTACGCCTATACATTTCAAACCCTTTAAGATGCTTTAATTGCCAAAGTTTTGAAAACTCGTCAGTTAATTGTAAGTAAGATAAGCTTTGTATATGTACAAAATCCACACATTAAGGTAATCAGTGTGAAGAACTAATTGTATGCCCCAATTATCAAGAGCCACATAAAGCCACTGCAAAAATCTGCCCCGTCTTTAAGTTGGAAATCAAGACTCAAGCAGTCAAGATACTTTACAGGTTGTCTTACTTTAATGCAAAGAAAAAAGTTGACGTACTGGTGACTCCAATTGCCCCTTTGCGCCCGTACCCATTCAAGTAGTTCAAACCGTTAACTCTGAAATTATAAGTATGGAAGTAAAAGACTTGACAAGGGAACTGTTACGTAGCTTGGTAGATACGCTGAAAGCAGTGTTTGTCCTGAGGAACGATAGCACAGAACTTGCTGTCATTAAAAAATAAGCTGACACTCGACATTAATTAAGAAAACAAAAAAGAAAAGATCAACAGAGAAAAGATTTGCTCTAACGACAGTCAGCCCATTCTTAGTCAGCAAAGGAAGACTAAAATGGCGAAGAAACCAAAAAGTTGGCCAAAGATAAACCAAGGAAAGATAAGATAATGTGAGATTTCAGTCTACATCTAGAAAATCCACACATCGAGGTTATATAAAAGTTTTCTTTTTTCTGTCATATATATGTTTATCTAATTGTGCAGGTCCCTATATACATTAATAATTGTTATTCATTTATATCTTATTTATTATGTGTGACGCTATATATTTTAGTTATCTACCTTACAGAATATTTACGCTTTAATTACTCAAGTCTATAACGAAAACAAAATAATTCACTAGAATTGTAATGGAGTTGTAACACGTCACTGTAAACTTAAGCGCTTAATAATGGACTATGACCCAATGTGTATTTGTCTACAAAAATTCATCTCTACGCAGGTCAACCGTATGCACTAAAAACACTATACTATCTTTGCAAAAGATCTTCAATGGTGACTATGCTTCCATGAAGGAGTTGGTACAATCATAGAGCAAAATTTAGCAGCTAGTGAAATTAACCTAGTAACAAACCTACAAGCCGTTGCAATTCACATTGAAGTTTCAATCAAAATGACAATCTGCTGTATTTATTTGCTTTCAGCCACAATTGGTTGAAAAAAGATCTCAACCAATTAATCAATTAGCTACTGCCCAATTGCACTCTTGGGCAACTTTAACAGTTACCATCTACTTTGGGGATTAACAAAGACTGACCTAAAAGGATTAGAAGTTGCTAGTATTCTCAAAAGCGATAATTTTCTGCTACTTAACGGTGACTCTTCAACTTATCATATAGCTTGCACTGGAGGTTTTTGGCTATCGACTTAAGTATTATATCACCCCAACTTTCTCCATTATTTGAATGGAAGGTAGGAAGTGAATTATACAGCAGTGACCATTTTCCCATAATTCTTGAAATTGATAAAATATCTCAACCACATGTTATACTCTAACGGTTATATGACCGTGCAAACTGGCAAACTTTAAGAGCTCTGTCTTGTACTAAATGAAGAAATCTCTTTGATAGATCTAACATCATGGGCCTACCAGGCTGCGAGAGAAGCCATCCCAAAATAAAAAAGTACATGTTTTGAAAAATCTGTACCGTGGTTGAACCAAAAAAGTTCAGCAAGCAATGAGAAATTAAAAAACACTTTTTAACCGATACAAAAAAGTACCAACACTAGAAAATATGATTGCGTTTAAAAGGGATCGAGCTAGTGCACGTCGAGTAATACTCCAAAGTAAACGCGATTTTTGGCAAACATATGTCTCTTCCATTGGAGCAAACATCAAAATCAAGGAAGTTTGGAGCAAAGTCAAACAATTACTAATAACAAAAAACGAGAATACATTAATTAGATTAGGCTGGCGGATAACAACAATATTGATGATACAGCTCAGATTCTTGAAGCATTTGTCAGTTATTTTGCTCGGGTAAGCAGCACAAATATTTATACATTTGATTTCCGACAACAACTTAAAATCAAGAGCAAGTGAGCTTTGAGACGGAAGAACTCCTTGAATATTCACCCTTTTCTATGGACTTATGCATATTAAATTTTGGAGACAGTGTAGGTAACATCACGCAAGCTACAAAACAACATAAATAAAATTGTAAATAAAGCCAACGAGTCAGGTCTTACATTTTCACACATTAAAACCAAATGTGTACATTTTGCAGACTCACGTCGACCACACTACAACCCTGTTCTTCTGTTAAATAACAACCCCATATCTCGTGTTTTCTTGTCAAATGTCTGTGCACTACTAAATGGGGCGCAAATACGGAAACTTTAGTTAAAAATATATAAAAAGTTTTGTTCTGTTTAAAATTAATTATGGTTGTAGTGTTTATGCCTGAGCCATGTTAAAAAAACTAGATGCACTTCAAAATCGCGCAAAGCGTTATTGCTTAGGTGCTTTTTCTACTTTACCAGTGGATACCCTTCATGTTAAAACTAACGTAATGCCACTAAAACTAGAGAAAAATTATTTACTATCTACATAACTAGTAGAGCAGCTAATCACACGCATCGAAATTATCCTATTTTATGTGGCGATACTAGTGACTATTTCCCTCGTCTTAATTTCCACCAATCAGAAATGCGTAATTTTGAATTACAAATGGTATCTAGATGGAAAAACTGTATGACAGCAGCTGTCAGCAATTTTCTTGAGTTTTCCCGCGGCAAAACTTGGCAGTTGTTGTCACCAAAAATTACAATACTCCTACTGTAAAATTAAAAATTGCAATTTATATTTTAATTGTACCATAAATAATTAAGTTTGTAGTATTTCTGTGATTAAATAAATTACCTATTTTTCAGTTTTCAAATTAATACCTATACAAAATGCATGCAGAATAATCTGTTACTCATGAAATAGTCCTGCCAAATACCATTCGGGCATTTAATTTTTTCTGTGAAAAAATCAAAAGACAATGCAGTAATATTTTAACAAAAAACATTCGTGCAGATGCACTAGCACTCATGCTTATTGTTAATATATTACTTAGCAACGTGTTTTTTCTTTTTTTTATTCCAAAAATTAAACCGAAAATTCCACCAAATGGCAACGTCATACGCTTTTCAATTCAAAAGAAGTATAAAATCAATAATTATCACAATCATTTCAATGAAATAATTAGTTTAATGATTAACACGTGTTTCGTATACACGGATGGCTCTAAAACAAATTAGAGTGTGGGAAGTGCCGTTTATGTTCTTGGTAATTGACGTACCTGGGAATTTCCATCGGAATTGTCTGTGTTCTATAATGAACAATACAGCTTATAGTAAGTTTTACGTTTTTGTGAAATGTATGGTAAAAGTAATGTCTTCTGTGTTGTTAGTCACTCTTTATCTGCACTTCAATCTCTTCAAAACTATAACATAAATGACCCAGTGACAGAGTGGTGTTATTCTACGCTTTTGTCAGTAGAAGAATCTGGTAAAGCAATTACCTTTTATGGACACCCAGTCACATTGGTATATAGTATGGTAATGAAGAAGCTGATAATACCTTCTGTAATATCATGCCAGGTATTAGGCAATGGAAACCTCCAGACCTTCCTAAAAAAGTTTTGTCAAAACTATTCATAATAAGAATTGGACACACGGCTTTAACACATACTTACTTGCTTAAATGTGCTAATCGTCCAGTTTGTCGCAGATGTGGTGATACACTAACCGTAACACATTTATAAGCAAATGTCAAGCTTTAGCTAATACTAGAAGAATATTTGGACTTCAGAGAGAAATTTTAAATATTTTCCGGTGTTTACAAAAGTAAGAAGTTTACTTCAATACATAAATGTTGTAGACCTGTATGAAGAACTTTGACCATGTGTGATGTACACTCATGAAATTTAAAACTTGGACACCACAATTTCTGTAAACAAAAGTTTGCACATTGTGAAGCGGGCTTAAGGGTCATTTACAATTCTAACAGCAGGTAGTCTCAGCAGGGGTTATCTTATAGAAGGACTGTAGAATGAATCATTACACTAAGCACGTTTTAGAAAATAGGTAATTTACGTTGCTTACTTAATTTTTTCTTTAAAGAATATATTTGAAGGTATCGCTAATTAAACACCATAGCTCGATTAATTATCGAATCAAAATTTTGTTTAGGAAATGTTTACAAAATAAAATTAGAAATAATTTTGATTTAAAAAACGTCTACAAGCAATAACTTTTAAATTAAATCAAAAACTAAACATGGTTATTTGGGTTGACTGATTATTACTTATTTTTAAATAAATCTAACCTACTAATTATTGTAAGTTATTAAAAAAAATCATTAAACTCTCTATTCATAATATTTAGTCCTTACAAAATGTATATTTTATGACGTTTCATTTTTTCTGTAGTTAATATAAAAAGTGAAAATAAAAACTAAGGCAATTCTTATTGTCAACGTATATATTTAGTTTTTGACAAGAATTTATTACATAATTATAATTAAGATACCAAGTTATAGTTTAAAATTAAATGAAAACGTTTTTTTAAATAAAGGTATTACTATATAAATAAATATAAGAAATCAATAATGGGTGTGACCTCCATTATTATTGATACATTCTTGGAGGCGTCTGCTCATTGACGCTATCAAGGTATCAATATAATTAATATTAATCGTTTCCCATGCGGTATCAATGGCTGCAATTAGTGCATTACGGTTTACTGGTATAAAATTTGGCCCTTGTTGTCTTCGGATAACAGCAAGTATTCGAGCCCAAACATTTTCGATAATGTTAAAATCTGGGCTTTTTGCTGGCCAGGGTAACAGCTCCAAGTTATTTGCTTGTATCCAGTTGCGCACAACCTGCGAAGTATAGGGTCATCATATCCCGATAGTTAATTATCGAATGTTCCAAGAAAATATGTGTAAATAGTAAATGGAATCTACTAACGTAACGTTAAGTCGTTAATTATAGTTACATAACTCTCCTTTCATAAGATATAGTTCATATTAATATGCTTATTGTAAAGCTTCGTACACACCTGAACAACAAACCGAGGAACAAACAGAACAACGAACCGAACGGCAATCGGAACATTAATTTGGACGGTGCTACGTACGAATTTTAGAACAGATTCGCAAGTCCTGATTGTTCCACGAACGGTTTGCGGCGTTCCCGCAACTTGTCGGTTTTTCTCCGACATCAAAGAAAATGCGCGCGAATGCGTTTGCAGGTTTGGACGAATCTAAACAAAACGGCGAACAAACTTATGCGGGAGAATTAAATTATTTATTTTTGTCCTCCCTTTTGTGGGTTTGTTGTGTTTTAGGTAATATTATGGAGTTGACAGAAGAAAATGTTTTAAATTAATCAGTGTTTAAGAATGCAAGAAAAAATGATGTCCCTATTAGCATCATTTGGGCGGGAAATTTCCAAAATAAAAAAAGCGAAGTAAATTATAATTTTTACTCTTCTTTGTGCGTAAAAATTTGGTTGGCACTATCTTCTTGTTTTCCGCAAATTTCTCTTCTCAATAATAAATATATATGAACTGAAAACTACTGAAAATAATTATGGGAACAGCACAAACGTTCCGTTTGTTGTTCGGATTGTGGAAATCATAAAAGATCGTTTGTCGTTCTGTTTGACTTTCGGTTCGTTGTTATGTTTGTTGCTCGGTTTGTTGTTCAGGTGTGTACGAAGCTTTACAACTTAAGCAACAATTTTTGGCGAATAAAGATTAGTTTGTGATGTAATATTAGAAACACAAATTTATATCATATCAAATTTATGACAACTTAAAACCAAGAACGTGTATGTTATTGCTAAGAAATTATTAAGGAAAAAGCGCAATTGCAGTGTAAATATTTATAATTAGATATTTTCGAAAGTTTATAAGTCCTCTATTGTAATCTTAATACTTAAAAGAAAATCCTGTCCATTAGCATTATAAGGAAATGGCTTTTACTTTATGAATAAGTTTCAATAACAATAGAATATCCTTGCTTGTTTAATTTACTTCCGTTAATTGTAATGCACATGTGTGTTTAAAGTGCATAGCGCTATCTAAACGACACCTTTAATGCTCGTCGTTACAATTAATTGTTGGCATTTTTCTTAGTTTATACTATTCATACGTGTTAATGTTTTCACGAGATGTCGTAAGACACACATTTTGCTTTTTGTTTAATTTCCTTCCTTTGAGTCATATTGCTCTAAGGGTTGTTACATTGGTCATAAGAAGTATGTAATAAATAAACAATTACCTACTGTTTGAGAAGGGGTAGTGTGAACCAATAAATAAAGTAAGAAATGTAAATTCTATTTTAGTTTAAAATTTCAAAATGCCACCTCATCTCGATGCTGATTTGAAAGCGCGGATTGTTTCGGAATTAGCGGCTGGCCGTAGCGTGCGTAAAATTTCACGTATGTTAGATATACCAAAAAGCACCGTAGGGCATTACCGAGTTAAATGGAATATTGAACACACTTTCGAAAGAGCCATCGGAAGTGGTAGACCTAAAGTATCTACACGTGCTCAAGATCTCGAGTTGTTTCATTACGTAACAGAACAACCATTTGCCACATACTCCAGGGCTATAGCAGATACACATTTTCCCGGATGCCGTGTAATTGCACAAAAAAGATAAAAGGAGATGGGAATAGAGAAGTATAATGCTGCTGCGGAAGAAGTTCTCAGTGACAATGGATATCTTGATTCTGCTGCGTATTTAGATATTTTGGAAACTATTATGAAACCTTCAGTCGAAGTGTTTTATCCAGACGAAGATTATATTTTCCAACAAGTAAGTATTCTTATTTCACTATACTTTCTCAAAAAATAGTTCGGGATCTGTTGAATTAACATTTTCATAATGTATTTTTGTTGTTAAAGGACAACGCCCCTATTCATACTTCGCGGGTTGTGCGCAATTGGATACGAGAAAATAACTTGGAGCTGTTACCCTGGCCAGCAAAAGCCCAGATTTTAACATTATCGAAAATGTTTGGGCTCGAATACTTGCTGTTATCCGAAGACAACAAGGGCCAAATTTTATACCAGTAAACCGTAATGCACTAACATTGATACCGCATGGGAAACGATTAATATTAATTATATTGATACCTTGATAGCGTCAATGAGCAGACGCCTCCAAGAATGTATCAATAATAATGGAGGTCACACCCATTATTGATTTCTTATATTTATTTATATAGTAATACCTTTATTTAAAAAAAAAAGTTTTCATTTAATTTTAAACTATAACTTGGTATCTTAATTATAATTATGTAATAAATTCTTGTCAAAAACTAAATATATACGTTGACAATAAGAATTGCCTTAGTTTTTATTTTCACTTTTTATATTAACTACAGAAAAAAATGAAACGTCATAAAATATACATTTTGTAAGGACTAAATATTATGAATAGAGAGTTTAATGATTTTTTTAATAACTTACAATAATTAGTAGGTTAGATTTATTTAAAAATAAGTAATAATCAGTCAACCCAAATAACCATGTTTAGTTTTTTGATTTAATTTAAAAGTTATTGCTTGTAGACGTTTTTTAAATCAAAATTATTTCTAATTTTATTTTGTAAACATTTCCTAAACAAAATTTTGATTCGATAATTAATCGAGCTATGGTGTTTAATTAGCGATACCTTCAAATATATTCTTTAAAGAAAAAAAATTAAGTAAATTACCTATTTTCTAAAACGTGCTTAGTGTAATGATTCATTCTACAGTCCTTCTATAAGATAACCCCTGCTGAGACTACCTGCTGTTAGAATTGTAAATGATACCCTTAAGCCCGCTTCACAATGTGCAAACTTTTGTTTACAGAAATTGTGGTGTCCAAGTTTTAAATTTCATGAGTGTACACTTACGAATATAAGCAACAATCTATCAGTTGCTGAGCCAACTGTTAGTTTACCACAAAACAAAAAAATAGTAGTAACACGAGCAAATTAAATTAAATTTCAAAATATTAAAAAATATGACCGAGAACAGTTTCATAATATATAAAATTAGATAATGAAAATAAATAAACTAATACATATTTATAAAAGTAAACAAAGCATTGTAATTGAAATAAGGAAGTGTATTAACAAAGGAAAAAAAATGTTTATGTTTATGACATGTCTGTTTGAAATCCAGACGTATTGATCATTTAACATTTCTTTGGGTTTCTTTGATACTGACAACCTCAGTTTTGTTAACAATTTCGATACAGCAATTTTAGTTCATTTGAACTTTTTTGTATTATTTTATACGTCAATCCGATATTAAATTTATTTCAACGAACGTACCTATTTTAAAATTTTACGTGTGAAACACAAACTTTTGTGATCATGACAAGTTTCATTAAAAAAGTTATATTATTTTCTCTAACATCCTGTAATATTACTATCAAATATGAAATCATAACCCAAATTAAAGTTGGAATATAATAAACTTTGAAAAAGAAAATAACGCAATGTTATATAACATTGTTCTTTAATAAGCCTTTTATTAAGCAAATAACAAACGACTACAATTTACAACGCAAATTTCAATATATCGATGGATTTAACTTTGCGGCATTGATTTTGATTAGATTTTACGTTATGCTTTAGAGAAATGGGCAATGTCAACGACAACTGTTACTGTCCATCATCTAATGTTTTGAGCTATTAAACTGACAGTGTAGGCTAATTGAAATTTTTAATTAAAGTGCGAATGGTTTTGTTTTTAAATGAACTAAATACAGTTGACTTTTGTTTTAAGAAGATAAATTGTTTTTGTTGTAGACAAAAACTACAGTACTTAATTATATCGAAAACGTTCAATATTTAGAAATTGTTAACGGCAACTTAATATTTTTATTTTAAGGTTACACTGTACGGCTCATGGAATATTTATTTATAGTTTAATTTTTTTCAAATTTGGTGTACCTATACGTTTTTAATGTGCATCTAAACGTCAGGTTAAAAAAAAAAATTTTTTTGAATTTGCGGATTTTTAAATATTTGAGAAAAACTGCTAAAAACTGTGAAAAAATTGTATATTTGATTTTTGTGAAAAACTACAAGATCAAAATCTTAAAAAATTCAGTTAACGGAAAACACATTTTTGATGTTCATGACTTTTTTTAGTCAAATTGAACTTAGTTTTTGAGATACAATAAAATTTGTACAAAAAACGTGTTTTTTCATAAGAGAGGTTAATAATTTAACTTTGTTGGTACATTAGGGTTATAAAAGAAATAAAATTCCACGAATTTACATTATTGTACGAACAATTAACAATAACCAGTTTAAAATATTTCCAAAATTAATGTAAATTTTATACGTCGTCGCGAAGTGGCGTGACCTTTTGCCGACAAGTTGTGTAAACTTACCAAAACCTATTTTTCATAATGAATTATGCTAGTTACTCGTATCAAAACAAAATTTTATTACAAACACAATATTGTTTTACACAAATAACGAACGTAAACAATGGTTGTAAACTATTAAACACAGAGTGACATCTCACGATACAGAAACACACCAATTAGCCTTACCAACTCACCTTAAAACGGTTTATAACGCAGGAAAACTTGTAATTGACTGGCTTCAAAAAAGTGAAAAATATGACAAATTATTTGTTATTATAAACAACTCATTGATAGATACAGTAACGATAAAAAAAACAATTTACTGTTTTACAATAATGGTGACTTTAGTAACATATTTCAGCGTTAACTCTTTTAACTTTTACTAAATTCTCCCACCAAATTTCATTGTTCTAAAAATAAAATGGAATTTCTAAATGAGTACTCAGTTCAAATTTTACAAAAAATTAATATTAATACGGAGAAACAAGAGTTTGATAAACACAACTACTACACATTGTTTTAACGATTGTAGGTTTCTTAAACAATATTTTTACTATTTACTTCTAGCGGATAAAGTCACTGAACAGGCCGAATATAAGTACCACTTGACGTCTTAACTTTTACCGCTCTTATTACACCATCTCTCCCTGGCATTGTCTCCGTAATTAATCCCATTGGCCAATCCATTCTTTTCTGGATGTCCCTTCCAATTAGCACTACGTATCCTACCTTGACAACAACGTTTTTTTCTTTTTTCGTTATGAACTAACATCGACAGGTATTCTTTTTTGAATGTAGTTCGCAACTCATCTTGACAATGTTGCATATTTCTATAACGTGCCGTTAACTGATCTCTCTCCAACGCACATACATCAGGTAACACCGTTGTCCCACAATTGGTAAGGAACTTGTTCGAAGACAATGGTAATAACTGTTCTTTCTCATCTACATAGGTCAAAGGTCGATTGTTTCCTACAGACTCAACATCGCACAACAACGTAGACAGTTCCTCATTAGTTACACGTGATGATCCAAGTACTGGCCTCAATAAATTTTTGACAATTCTGATCATACGCTTCCAAAATCCACCCCACCATGCGGTTGTTGGAGGATTAAATTTCCATTTGATCTAGCTGCAAAACTTGTGATTTTATTCTATTCTACTTTATTTAGAAGGTTATTGCATCCAACAAAATTTAAACCGTTATCTGAGTAAATTGTTGCGGGTCTTCCTCTACGTGCAACAAATCTCCTAAAAGCTTGAATAAAAGTTTCGGTATTCATACTGGAACATAATTCTAAATGAATTGCTCTATACGTAGCACAAGTAAAAATAACAATCCATATTTTTTTATTTCTTTTTGTGAATAGTGGACCTGCCATATCAATACCTGTCACTTGCAAAGCTGCACCAACTATTACTCTATCTTCTGGCAATGAACCTTCTGGAGCTTCAACATGTTGACTACGATATCGTAAACACTTCACACAACTACGAATAACATTTTTACTGTGTGGCTTAAATAAAGAATCCAATACTTTTGTCGGATAACGTTCATCATAATTTGGATTCCAGCATGGCATGAAAATACATGTATTTTTCAAATCAAATGGTGAACGATGGTGTCTTTGGAAGGTAGAACTGCTGGACAAGAACCAATCTCATCTGTCTTCAACAATATGTGTTTTTAACCGCAAGATTCCATCTCTATCTTGAAAATGTGTAATTTTTTAATTGAAAATCCCGTGGTCTATCAAAATTCTGTTTCTGAATTAACTTTATTATTGTCTTTTCTGCTAGTTCTAATTCTTCACGTGAAATTGCTTCTATACTTGCTCCTAGATTTTTATGGCGAAACAAATTAATAGCACGACGAACATACACTAAAATGCGAAGAATCTTGTGATAATCTGACATTTTTGCAAATCCTTGTAGCAAATCAATGTTTTCTTTATTTATTTGTGATACCACTAATTTCTTCTTTTCTTTCATGATTTCTTCAATATTCTCAGTAACAGTTATATGTGGCCACATATCTTCTTCGTGTTTCAACCATTCTGGTCCCTCCCACCATCGAATATCAACTAATGTACTCATACTATAACCTTGTGATGGATAATCAGCTAGATTACATTTACCAGGAACATGACACCAATCTTCTACATTTGTTAAACGTCTTACCTCGTTAACTCTATTAGTGACAAATACTGACCAATTATTGTCTTTTCTTATCCAAGCTAAAGCTGTTGTTGAATCCGTGTAGCGAGTGACTGGAATTTTAGGAATATTTATCATTTGTTTTACTTTAGTAGATAAGCAAGCTCCAAATACGCATGCTACTAATTCTAACTTTGGAATTGTTGTTTCTTTAATTGGTGCTACACTACTTCTTGCTATCAACATCTGAACTTTAATAAATTCAGGTTTTCCACTTCTTAAATACACGCAAACACTATATGGTAAGCGTCGGTAAATACGTGCAACGTCCAGGTTTCCATGTTTTGATATACGGATACACATCTAGGAATTTTCATCATCTGTACCTCTTTAAGTTGAAGACACTACTTATTGAATTCTTTGGTTAAATCTTTTGGTAATTCAGTATCCTAACCACCTTTTATTTAGTGACTTTGTTGAAGTAGTATTTTCGGAATAAGTGTGAAAGGGCAAGAAAAACCAATTGGATCAAATAAACTGTGTGTTATTGATGAAATCTTTCTTCTTGTAACTACACCTTCTCCCATTTTCTTTTGAATTCCTCTAATATCACATTCTAATGTATATTTTTTAAATTCCAAGATAATCCGAGAACTGGTACTACTTTTTCTGCAGGTGATGGTCCAATTTCCCAACATTTCAAATTCATTTTTGCATTGGTTAATAATTTAACTGATTTTTTTAAATATAAAAGCTTCTTCACTTGAAGATACAGATGTTAGCACGTTGTCTACGTAAAAGGATTTCTTTAAAATAGCAGCTATTTGTTTATCTTCTTATTTACAATGTTCTAACAAATGGTTTATTGCCGCCGTTAACAGAAAAGAACTTGATTTTACTCCGAACACCAGCCTACAATGACGATACTCTTGAACTTTTTGTAAATGTAAATCTTTATACCATAAGTAACGTCGGCTATCTCGGTCAGCATCAACTACTTCAATTTGTAAAACTGCCTTTTCAATGTCAGCTGACACACCAACTAATCTCAAACGAAAACGAAGTATTTTTTCAAGCATATTTGGTCCAACTTCTAAACAATCATTTAAAGGCGGATTTCCATTTGTTTTAAAAGAAGCATTAAATACTGGACGTACTGGCGTAGTTTCACTTTCCGGTTTTAAAACACCACGATGACTAATGTAATGTCCATTTCAAGTTCGATTATACCCATCTCTAACCATTTAGCAAAGACAGTATGGTAAGATTCAATAACACCTTGTTTTTCTAATTTGGCCTTTATACTAATTAACTTTTTTCAGCAATGCTTTTGTAATCTGGAAGTGGTAAGTGCCCTTCTATCTATGGTAAATGCACTACGTAACTTCCATCTTTGTTTCTAGACACAGTTTTTTGAAAATTACACATTGCTGCTTCTGCTAACTTTTATTTTGTTATGTCTTTCATTGGTTCTGTAATACCAACTAAATCCAAATCCCAAAGATCTGGAATCGACACATCTTTAACATGGTATGACAAAACCTCCATAGTACTGTCACTTAATGAATGTATATAATATAATTTTCCTCCAAGAGTCCATCCAAATTTTGTCTCTAAAGCAACAGGACCTGAAAGTAACTCTTCTTTTCGACCAGTTAACAACTTTCCATAGACATCGGCCCCTAACAATATCTCAATTTCTTTCCTTCGAGTAGTGGTTAACTTCATGTATAGTGATACCTTTTTTTTTCAACTCTTCAATCCATTTACCTTAAGGAAGTTCCGATAGATTACCGCAGATATATGTAGAATCTTGAACTTCAAAATTGCATAAAAACTCGGAATTGATATCTGATAGGTGAATTTTATAACAGTAGTGCTTCTGAGGCTTTGATTCAATTCCATCAAATAACAGATGTATAACTTCTTTTGTTCTCAACTGTTCTAATCCTACTTCATTAGCAGTATTCTTTAGTACATAAGAACATTGTGAACCAGTATAAAAAAATGCACGAACCGTTTTGTTTCTGTTCGTTCCATGAATCTTCACTAAAACAGTTTGAAACACTACATTGGTAGATTGCAAGTGATTACAAATTTCAACAGATTTTTGTGATTGCTTTTGTTCAATTTCTTTTTCTTTATCACAAACTGAACCAATCTGCTGACATAGGATTGCAGGATGGCGCTTTCCGCATGAAACACATTTTACCCGTTCTCTGCATCTTTTTATTCTATGGCCAGATTTTAAACAAGCAAAACAACGACGTTTTTCTTGCACCAATTTTTTCTTTCATCTATGGACATAGAAACAGCTTTACAACACTTTTCACTAAAATGCTTTCTGTCACAGAATACACAGGTATCACCTGGCTTTACTTCAATTGCGACGAGACTGGATGCAGTAACTGGTTGCACCTTTGTTGTAAACAGTACAGTAGAATAAAAAAGTTGACGTGCAAGTCGAATGTGTTCTGTACCTTCAACTTCATGCTTTAGGAATTCCATTAATATTTCCAAATTTTCTTCACTTTTATCAGATGATTTCAAAGTATTTTGGTGTCGATGCCTCTCCCAAGCAACAAATATTTTTTTCTGGAAGAGCCAATTCGACCATCGGATAAAGAATAACCTCACATTTGTCTGTAGTAACTCCTAGGGATCCAAGGGCTCTTACCTGTGCTGACAACTTAGTATACAACGAAAAAAATTGATCACCTGATTTGCTTTGTGCATTTTGTAAAATAAGACTGATTAGATCTCTAACATACATTTCAACTAACATCTCTTTGCGTCCAAAACGCTCCATAAGGCTTGTTACTATACGAGGGTAATTACTTTCTGTCAACGGATAACTTTTTACTAATTCCTGCGCTGTCGAACCATTCACCATACAATTGCTCAGGTATTGAAATTTTACTGTTGCTGTTATGGAGTCATCGTCATGAATAGATTTAAAAGCATTCCAAAATTGTAACCATTCACGCTTCTCCTCCAAACTTTGGTAGTTCTAGCTTTGGCAAACGGTGGAGATTGTTTTCACTACGACTAATTGCATCTTCATCATGAATTACTAGTTTTGCTAATCGCTCTTTAATGTCACTAATAATTGCTACAGAGTTACCATATAATTCACCTTGTTCTAATACTAAACTGGCCAGTTCACTAATGTCTGCGTTATTTTTGCTTTGCTTCTAAAAGGCAATCACTACTAACAAGAAATCTTTCCTGAGACCGTTGTACTGCTGCCAAATGCTTTTGTAGGATAGTTCTGTTAATAACTTCTTGCTCTAATTCTTTTACAACAACATCCATATTAGTAACAAATGATTTTTTTCTATAATCGTATTTATTTTGAACGTTCTCCATCTCGGTGGGACCTCCAAATAGTTGTAGACAAAACTACAATACTTAATTATATCGCAAACGTTCAATATTTAGAAATTGTTAACGGCATTCTAATATTTTTATTTTAAAACGGTTAATAACGCAGGAAAACTTAGTAATTGACTGGCTTCAAAAAGTGAAAAAATATGACAAATTTTTTATTATTATAAACAACTCATTGATAGATACAGTAACGATAAAAAAACAATTTATTGTTTTACAATAATGGTTACTTTAGTAACATATTTCAGCGTTAACTCTTTTAACTTTTATTAAAGTTTTGTTTATACTAAATAATATGATCTTTCTATAAAGTTCCTTTTGTTATCTGCCAAGATGATTTCATTTTAGTTAAGGTCTATCAAGTTCTTGCTTTATATTTTACATGTTTCTAATAACTAGCATATTTCATAGTTTTAATGTAACAAAAAATATTTTTAAAATTTGTTGCCCAAAATTGTTTAAATTATTTCGTAAATTAATAACAACCATTGCACGCCACGAAAGTTGGCAAAAGTGACTGAAACTCACAAAAACTAAGGGTAACCAAGACATTAAATTTTTTACCACGATATCAAATTTCACAATTCTAAAATTAAATTTTATCACAAAATACTAATATTCTCACTCTGAGTCTGATTCTGGCAGACATTTAGATCTGTGCAATTTAAATGCAGAACTTTCTAGCTCTAGAGATTTATTTCACTTTGGTACAATAATATAGAGTTAGCCTTGACAGTTCATATCGGTACAAATTAGTTATTAAAATAATAATTATTTGCATCTTGAAGTATTTAAATTTAATCCTTTTAGTCGTGGGGAAAGTTTTGTCTGTTACACGGTAAGAATGATAATTGCCGATGCTCGTCATTCCTCACGCTTACCTTCTGTTTTGTTTCAACTTGCATCAAATTTTCATTCTAACCTTGTTGCAGAATATACTATTCTTGGGTTAATTTTGACCTTAGCACGACAAATTTGAATGTATAATTATTATAAAGACATATTTTAAATGTTATTTTTGACGATTATTGTTGTTTTGGAGTTAACGATGTAAAAATAAAGGGAAATTTGGAATGTTTTTAAATTATAAGTGACCGTTGTGTCATCTAATTTTTACTAACTTAATTTTTCTTTTTATTCATTGCGATAAGATGAGATTATTATCGATAATATCCCCGCCTCAAGAACCCTACGTTAAGTTTGTATGTAAGCTAACACCTTATTTCGATCATTTAATACATTTGATGTTTATCAAATATCTGTGCCAGAAAGACGATTGTTGGAACCTTTGTTGGAAGGGGAGATTTTAAATTCAAACTACAAAAGATCTAGTATTTTGGAAACTTGATTCAGTTTAGATTTTATTAGAAAGTACATTAATATTAGTGTGAACTTGATGCAATTGTGTTTCGTAAAAACTTCAAATTAGTGCATTAAAACGTTAAGGTACGTTTTCTCAAAATCGATACATTTTAGGATATGAAACAAGTACACAGTTTTTAGGTAAAATTAGTTTCTCTATCATAAACTTTATCCGCAGAAACAAAAGTGTTGATCATAACAAATATATGGTATAAGTATACGAAAAAAATCTGTCGACAAAGCCCTCTACAATAAGCAGTATGGCTCATAAACTGAGAAAGTTCAACTTTCTACGAAGTGGATGTGGATGAATTTTCAGTCATATACCCAATGTTAAAAAGTATTTTCTACCACTTTAAAGAGCTGAAACTTCTTAAGGAAGCACATTTGTACTAAGGTATGTTTGGTTTAATCGATCCTATTTTTTAGAATGGTAATAATGAATCAACTGAAGCTTTGCAATTGTTAACTGCAATAATGATGTGTTTTCATTAGTGTCGTCTTTGGTAAAAGATTATGAAAACTAAATCAATCAACGGTCCATATTATCTTTTTTAGTTGTGAATCTCTAGTATCAGGGTGTTGTTCCGCGGAGTATAAAAGCATGATGTTATACAAAACTTTTCAATTTCCTCAACTGCTAAATGACCTTATTTACATAGAACGATTCTTTGCACTCAGCCGCCAACATATAATCCTCCTTTTGTCTTTATAGATTTCATAATGTTTTGACCGATCACCACCTCGATCTATGATTCACAATTAATCTTTTTTTGTTTTTGGCGCAATTGATACAAACTCACAAAATGACTGAAGTTTTGACACACTCAGTTTATTCTAAAATTGATCGATTAATTGGTTTCTTGCACAGTTTTCATTTTTGTGAGAAATATTAAGAGTGGTTATCAGTTCACTTGACTATCCAAAACACTACATTCAATCTTCATATCTTCAAAAATTATCATTGATAATGCAAGTTGTAATTGTGCTTATCATCTGATCCTTGTTGAACAAACGTAACCTTTTAACATTATATTTGCAAAACTTAAAACTCCGAAGTAGAACACAAGTTATCATTTTGCGTGTTTATCACTACATGTCCTAAACCATTACTATGTCTTGTTAATGGTTACAACTGTGCAGCTAAATTACTGGTAAAATTATGAATAAATGGAAGAAGCACAAGCCAAAAATTTTAATTCTCTATAATTTTTTGTAAACTGAAACACAAATTCGGAAATTTTTGTAAACTTCCGGTAAATCTGTTTGTTGTGTTTCTAGATTTGAATTGTTGGTTCTCATTTCAAACATATTGCGATTGATTATTTCACAGTACATCGTTCTTATATTTTTAACGACTCCGCAACGTCATGTTTTTTGAGATTTAACAGTTTTATTTTAACACTTACAAATGACAAACTTATATTCTACTTATTATTAAATTTTAATTAAATGAAAAGGCTATTTACAAAATGAAACAATTATATTTCTTAAATGAAATGTATACTGGTTTTAGAAACTTAATTAATTCAATATTTAAAAATGACGTTAGAATCCATAATTGATGTATTGGTTATTTTAATATATATATATATATATATATATATATATATATATATATACAGAGTGGAACAAAAGTCTGAAAACGCTCAATTATGTCACAAATGGGTAGAACGAATTGTACAACATTTACTAACATTTTGGATAAGTATATTTTTGGGATACGAAGATTCCAGATTTGATATCTGCAATGTTGCCAGATTTAATTACTTGAATTCTATTTTGCACGGACAGTTTTAATTAATTTTAAGACCTTCCTGACTTTATCAAATATTGAGTGTTACATTATGGTTGAATATCAAAAAAACGGTAAATCTGGCAACATTGCAGATGTCACATCTGGAATCTTCGTATCCCAAAATATACTTATCCAAAATGTTGTACAATCTGTACTACCCATTTGTAAAATAATTGAGCGTTTCCAGACTTTTGTTCCTCTCTGTATATATAAAACAATAAGTCTTGCAATTACTAATACCAGATATCTGACGATGAGGTTAAAATTTATAACGTCAAAACTATAATCATATATTAATAAAGTATATTACGAGTATTATATAAGTATTGGTAATTGCAAGACTTATTGTTTTATATATATATGTATTAATTAATTAATTAATGATTGATTTGAATAAACAATTTTTATGTTAATAAAATTTTGGTTCTAAATTTTTTTATTTAAAATAAAACTTTTTCAGCGCAATATGTATGGTGTAGGTTTCCGAAAGAAAAAACTTCTAAACCTTCTTAACTGGAAGTGGTGTTGCAACAAACAAATACTAAAGTTTTGGTTGAAGCAACGTTACCCAAATCAGTTGTAATTGGCTCAACCCTCTGAATTGCAAAATATTGCTTTTTAACACTTGAGTGTAACATCACTTTCAATTAAGAGCGACCAGATGATTTTACTATCACCCAACCTGGACCGTAAATGTTTTTATTTCATACTAATACATTAAAGA
Source organism: Abscondita cerata (assembly GCA_030710515.1). NCBI lineage: Eukaryota > Metazoa > Arthropoda > Insecta > Coleoptera > Lampyridae > Abscondita > Abscondita cerata. The sequence continues at coordinate 221,573 of JALBCR010001266.1, forward strand.
GAAATAAACCCTTAGATACACTAACGTTAAAAATGTTCATAACTCTTACGTGTTTTTTCTGTAAATATTTGTTCATAAACGATTTGTTTCATACCGATTATTTTGTTATCGTGTTGCTAACGATCAGCTGAACGATTGTCGGTAAATTCCTATTTTGTAACCTTTTTCATTATTTTAAACAAACCACCTTCAATTTTAGGATGGATAGTACAATTTCCGTACCCTACCTGATTATCTTACTGTCACCTATAACCTAGGTTTTGCGTTTTGACAGACAAATATTGTTTGTTTGTTATTGTTTGTTGATAGGATCTTAGCAAAACAGAAAAAAATGAGTAATCGTGGCAGCAAAACTATTGAAAGGCGGAGTTGCGCTGAAACCACCCAATAACAATATATAATTTGTTTAGAAGAAATGGAAAACAACGCGGTTTTTCCGTAGTAATGAATACAATCTCGATTCCCGAGGAACCTGATATTTAAAAAAACCTGTGAATACTTAACTAAAAAAAATAATTAGTGAAAGAGATGTCCATGGGAAAATAGTTTTGATGCTTCATGAAATGATTTATTTAAATGATTGGTTCTTTTTTTATGAAGGGCACCAAGAAAATCACTAACTTATTTGACTTGACTAAAGTTCTTTAAATTTTCTTCAGGAAGAGCCCTGAAATAAACTCAAAGAAGTTACTAAACTATTAATACATTGAATCAAATTTATTGTTATTTTCTGTCTAGTTCGACTAAAATTTGCTATAAAAGAGATCGATCCATGTAATAAGTTTCATATAAAACTTACAAACAAATTCCAAATGTTCACAAGCGATTGCTAAATTTCTCTTGTTTACTAACGATCCAACACTTGTAAATTTACCGCTCATAAAGGATAAGTGAAATTCTTACAAGTCTTACAGAATAGAGCCATTAATGACCTCGGGGAATTAACAATCCTTTATATTACAATCTTTTACTTTTGGTAATTAACATCCTTATAACTCCTTTGATACAAAAATAACTATTAGTTCTCATTTATTTTTAAACAGAGAGTTTTTCCCACTTTGTTCAAAATATTTTGACGTGCCTCTACTCTCTTTATGTTTTGGTTTTTGTTGCTTTATCAACTACTTTACCACACATTATTCATAAACTTTTGAAGGTAAAAAACTCAGTTCTCAGTCAACGAATAGATAACACTTCTAACTGTTACTTTGTTGCTGTGACAGAATTTCACATTAGCGGTACTTATAGCAATTAAACATTCGATATCAATTAACTAAGCTAGAGATAGTTGGTGTCACCACCTCATGGATAGTTGCCATGTGCTAGACATTACATTTTAATATTAACTATAATTAATAATTACCTACTAGAAATAATTAGGCAAAAGCTCTTATTAGAGATTAGATGAAAAAACCGATCAAATGCATTTTTATACATTTAAAGCATACACGTCTTTGCTTCTTTATTCAATGACCAATAAGATCCTATTAATATTAATAATCCACTAGCATTAAAATTTGCCGTCCGATTTCAAGAAAAAGCAAATAAAAAACAATAAAAAAATAAAAAATATCTTTAAATTCAACAAAATCTGCAATTAAAAAAATCAAAAATGTAATAAATGCAAAATCACACAAACGCAGAACAAGAAATGATAGCACCTCCCCATTACAAATTAGATCGTCCTTTTTAGTCAACTATCGACTACAAAAGATTATATAGCAATTAAACATTCGATATCAAGAAATTAACTAAGCTATACTCAGTATACTATTGGCGCGGAGTAATAAACCTGTCGAATCTCCCGTATTGCAGTGGCGTAGGTACCTGATACGTTTGGAAAATCATATTTTTAGTAGGTAAATATATTATAATAGTAAAATCTACCTTGATATGAATTATTATGTGGTTATATGTTATTTATTTTATTTGTATAGTAGATCACATTACAAATTTTACTTCTTACGTATTATATACCATTATTTTTGTATCTTGGTATAATACCCACATCTACGGCTATGATTCTCGTTTCGTCAGTACCTGGGCTGATGTTTACACAGATTAAACTATTGTTCTCAGACCCTAGATGGGTCGATATGCTGCAAGAGCGGCACAATGATCGTATTTTGGTTAGAATTTATTGGTTTTTACTTGAAGTACCGCTTTCACAAGAAAATAAAGAATTATTTCAAGCAATTATGATTTATTACACCTGGCCAATAGTATACAGACTTTAGAGATAGTTGGTGTCACCACCTCATGGATAGTTGCCATGTGCTAGATATTACATTTCAATGTTAACTAATTAATAATTACCTACTGGAAATAATTACGCAAAAGCTCTTATTAGAGATTGAATAAAAAAACCGATCAAATGCATTTTTGAATGAATGAATGAATGAATGAATGAATGAAAATGTCTTTATTAACATAATATAAATTTAGATATACAAAATTTGAATTCTTTTCAAGGCGAGGTCCAGTAAAATATCAGAAGTTATTCTCTGCTCTAACCTAACCTTTAGAAAACTGAACTTAAGTAATTCCGATAAATTTAAGAAAGAAAATTTGAACTTTGCACGTAAAGCGCTCAAACCTTACTATACTAATTTTAAAAATGAAATTAAATATGTTACTGATTAATTAACATACCTTTGTTATTGGCAGTCTAATAAATACCTTCGCATTCTTTTTTTGAAAGTTAAGAGAGACAATTGTTTAAAGTTAGGGAGAATTCTGTTGTAAATGGAAGCAATGCAATAACTGAAACTTCTTTTATATAATTGCAAACAATGAGGTGGAATAGTTAACGTTCCCCTAAATCTAAGGTTGAGGTGATGTACGTCTGTTCTATAGCTAATTTTATGATGTAAGTAAGGAGGCGATTGATTTATTACTATGGAATGGTAGAAGCATACAGAGTGAAAATATCTTCTGTTACCCATATTTACCCAACCAATTTGAGCTAACTTATAAGACACCTTTGATCTTCTTGTTAGGCCGAAAATATATATAATACAACACTTTTGAACTTTTTGTATTGAGTTCGCGGTTAAATTATCAATGCATAGGCTATATACAGCATCGCAGTAGTTGAACTTAGATAAAACAAGTGACTCGCATAGAATTTTTTTGGTACGATGATCAAAAACATGTTTATTTGCATATAGTTTAGTCAATGCGGCATAAGCCTTTCTAACATTAAGTGTTACATGATCTCTAAATCTCAATTCTACATCCATTAATAATCCGAGATTTTTTACAACATTCACTATCGGAATTGGTACATTATTTATTGCGATTGAAATGTAAGGTGATGCAATAATTCTATCACTGCGTTAACAAATATGATGGCAGGATTAAGTGGAATGTTTGTTACACATTTCGTGTAGTGAGTTCAAGTCTTTATTAATTGTAACACATGCACTTTGTACCTCTGACGGCGGGAAACTGTAATATAACTGAGTATCGTCTGCATACTGATGAGATTTGCAATGTTTAATTACGGATAAGAGATGGGAAGTATACACAGAAAATAAAAGAGGGCCTAATACAGAACCTTGAGGTACGCCTGTATTAATATCATAATAGCAATAACAGCAATGAATGATTTATTGTTTCGAATGCTTTCGAAAAATCTAACAGGACAACAACGGTTAGTTGGCCTCTATCTGTAGCAGTTAAAATGTCGTCTACAATTAGTATTTGATTTTCATAAACAAAATTACTAAATTGGTGCGAAATTATCTTTTCTTGTATTTTACATAGGACCGGAAGTAAGCTAATTGGTCAAAGGTCTTTAAAAGATGTTGGGTTTGATGTTTTTGGTAATGGGACTACAATTGCACGTTTGAATAAGTCTGGATATGTGGATGTTTTAAAAGAGAAATTGACTATATGTGTTAGGAAAGGTAGTAAAAACGGAAGAGTAAAGTTTAATAACAAAAATATTCACACCATCGATACCAGTACTAGAGGATACAATTTTGTTAATAGCAGTTAATACATCCTGTTCAGTAACGGATTGTAATATAAATGATATTGGTGAATTTAGCAATCTATTGTTCTGGTATTCTAGAGGAACATCAATCTATAAAACAAGCCGCATTTAGAAAAAATTTTAGTACATGCGACCACCTTCTTACAATGAAAGTATTGATCGAAAAAACAACTGAATACTATCTCAAATTATGCTTAGCCTTTGTGGACTTTTACAAAGCGTTTGACTCCCTGGAACACTGGATGATTATTAACAGCTTAAAAAACGCGCGTATAGATCACAGATATATAGACATACTAAAATACATATATGAAAATGCAACGTCTGTAATTAAACTACATCAGATAAAATTAAAATAAGAAGAGGAATTAGACAAGGCGACTATCTCGCCGAAGCTATTCAATTTAGCTTTCGAAGAAGTCTTCAAACACCTAGAATTGCAAGATAAAGGTATATTCATAAATGGTAACAGAGTAAACAACTTGAGATTTGCTGATGATGTAGTAATAATAACAGATAACCCTGACAGAACTACAGCACATGCTAAAGAATTAAATGAGGCAGCTAGTACGGTCGGATTGACAATGAATTTGAATAAGACGAAAGTTATGTGCAAAGAAGACCCCAACATAACAATTAAGAACTGCCACATCGAGAACGTTGAAAATTATATATCTATTCACCAAGTAAAATGTACTAGAGAAAATCAAACCACAGAAATATATACAAGGTCCGGCACATCGAGCGTGCATTAAAAGTATATAGAGAACCAGTTCGATCATAGTGCTGCGCTTGTTTTCGACATCACTGAACTCAGACAAAATATTTTCGTTCATACAACACTTCCGGTTGTACCGGAAGTAGCTGTCAACTTTCTTATTTTAAATAGAACATGCTATTTTTTATTTTATTTTCAGATTTTACGTAATAATTAAGGTGTAGTTTAATTACCATACCATACCCAAAATATGACTGGTTTTTTAGTTATATCGATTTAAAAAAATTAAAATCATGCTAAATTGTTATCGTTCATATCTCAAGATAATATCAATATTTTAGTTCCTAATTTGTTGTGGCAATTGTCGACCAGATGATTTTACTATCAGCCAACCTGGACCATAAATGTTCTTATTTCATACTAATACATTAAAAGAGAAATAAACCCTTAGATACACTAACGTTAAAAATGTTCATAACTCTTACGTGTCTTTTCTGTAAATATTTGTTCATAAACGATTCGTGCATACCGATTATTGTTGTGTTGCTAACGATCAGCTGAACGATTGTCGGTAAATTCCTATTTTGTAACCTTTTCATTATTTTAAACAAACCACCTTCAATTTTAGGATGGATAGTACAAATTTCCGTACCCTACCTGATTATCTTACTGTCACCTATAACCTAGGTTTTGCGTTTTGACAGACAAATATTGTTTGTTTGTTATTGTTTGTTGATAGGATCTTAGCAAAACAGAAAAAAATTATTAATCGTGGCAGCAAAACTATTGAAAGGCGGAGTTGCGCTGAAACCACCCAATAACAATATATAATTTGTTATCGTTCATATCTCAAGATGATATCAATATTTTAGTTCCTAATTTGTTGTGGCAATTGTCGATATAATAATAATAATAATAATAATAATGATAATAATAATAATAATAATAATAATAATAATAATAATAATAATCTTTATTGTTCACCAGAAAGAATATTCAATTATAGAACAATATTCAATATGCTAAATAAACTTAAATTACTAAAACAAAAATACAGAAAGCAAAAACAAAAATGAAAATTATCGAAGAACGCGCGAACAATATAATTAAAACAAGATACGTTGGTTTTCTAATATTTTATTTAACGAATCAAAATGAATATCATACTCTGTACCTACCAAATTAAAATTTTTTGACATTATGAAGATGGGTGATTTTTGTAAGATGTTGGTTTTTGGTGTAAGGATGAAAAATGGAACCGAAAGCCTTGAATTAATTCGTGGGCACGGAAGTTTAATTTACTTAATAGGTACGGTGAATCTATTTTATGATGCAGTACATTATAAAGGAATATCACGCTATTATCTAACCGCCTTTTATCCAAGGAAGAAATATCAGTTTGCTGTAGTAACTGTTCCTGAGAAAAACCTCTTTCAGGGTATAAGCTGTGTTTTTTAAAATATAAAAATTTTAAAGATTTTCTCTGGATATGCTACAGTAACTCACATATGAATGAAAACTCGAATTGAATGTATGTACAGGGTGATGATGCATGATACATACTAACATGTCCTATGCTTAAATTGATGATTAAAAACACAGGGTGTCTCATCAATTTGAGCATAGGACATGTTATATGTATCGAAAGAGGACAACAAAAGGCGTCGATTGATAATTAAAAACATAGGGTGTCCCATTTGAATTAAGCAAGTTTTGAGGTTGAAAGTTGTTCATATTGGCACGAGAATTTTCATCATCCTGTACAAGCAATTCCAGTTTACATTCATATGTGAGTTAGTGTAACATATTGACAATTGCCACAACAAATTAGGAGCTAAAATATTGATATCATCTTGAGATATGAACGATAACAATTCAGCATGATTTTAATCTTTTTTTAATCGATATAACTAAAAAACCAGTCATTTTTGAGTATCGTATAGTAATTAAACTACACCTTAAATTTTACGTAAAATCTGAATATAAAATAAAAATAACATGTTCCATTTAAAATAAGAAAGTTGACAGCTACTTCCGGTACAACCGGAAGTGCTGTATGAACGAAAACATTTTGTCTGAGTTCAGTGATGTCGAAAACAAACGCAGCACTGTTTTCAGAAAATGAATCGAATTAGTTCTCCATATACTTTTAATGCACGCTTGATGTGCCGGACCCTGTAGAAGAAAACAATTGGAGTGGAGCGCATTCGGCAAGCTTGGACACACTCTCAAAAATAAAAATATCCCTTTAAGATTGAGAACACGACTTTTTGATCAATACATACTCCCAGTGCTGACATATGGATGCCAAACATGGACTTGGACAAAACAAAGCTTAAAGAAAATAGCAGTAACGCAGCGAGCCATGGAAAGGCAAATGATCGGAATATCATTGAGGGACAAAAAGAGCAACGCTTGGATCCGGAAAACTATGGGAGTAAAAGATGCCATCGAAACCATTACTACGCTAAAGTGGAATTTTGCTGGACACATAGCAAGATGTAAAGATCTAAGGTGGAATAATACAATTCTGCACTGGAGGCCTTACGATGGCAATCGAAAGAGAGACGGCCGTTACCACAATAGACAGACGACCTGAAACTGACTGCCGGATTTAATTGGACGCGAAAAGCTCGAGATAGGAGCCGTTGGAATAAAATGAGGAGACCTATCTTCAAAATGGACTGTAGAAATGGGCCTTTGAGATTGAGATTAAAATTGTTCTGGTAGAAAGATATCAGAGTATCACAAATAGTCAAATTTGGAACAAAACAAAGGAAATAATTATTTATTTTATTCGAATCCGATAAACTAATTGGTAGGCTAGCAGACTTTTTGTTTTACTACCAGTTAATTTTCCCATTTTCTTCCAAACCTTATTTTAATTAACGGTAGAGAATACGTTTTGATAATATAGTTTTTTATCGCGTCGACATTTTGCAGTTACTGAATTTCTGAGTGAAGCATAATTATTTCATACGTGCCGATTCTGAGATCGTTTAAAACTTTGTAATTCTCTGTCTCTTAAAAACATCATATGACGAAGCTCATCGGTACGCCATGGCACAGGAGGTTTTGTAAATCGATATGTTCTGAATGGTGCGTGAATGTCTAAAAGCAAAAGCAAATTATCAAGTACAAACTCAATTTTACTATTGATATCATCTAAATGATAAATATTGCGCCATGGCATGGTTTGTAAATCGTAATCAAACTGTAGTTGGTCTATATGTTTGAAATCACGCATTTTGAAACATGTCAAGATGGTCAGTGGTAAGAGATACTATGGACAACGTATTTCTAATTCGTCCAGAAATGTTTACGACTCAGAGAAGCAACACCAATTGTCACATTGCAACCACCGATCTTACTCCTAATCTACAGTTGCTCCATGTTATTCTCTGACATGATTCTACGTACGAAAGAATGTTATCTGACAACCAAGACTCACTTATATCTATTAAATGGTATTCAGAACGGACATCACCTCAATCAGTTCAGAAATATTGTGGGTCAATGAACGAATATTTGAGTGTCCTATTCTGAAGTACATTATATTAATCAAAATAAAGCAAAGATATTTTACTAATCACTTAATTTTAAAAATATAACAAAATACATATAATGTGATACTTTTATATGATTAAATGTAAAATCAAAAATTAGTACAACGATAAACGTAACTGGATAACGACAATATGTACAAATTATATAAAGAAATTATTATCAGTGTGACAAGGTTTTTAAACTTTCGTGCAAATAAATAAATTCAATTGGATTTAAAAACTACAAATAATGTATACGTTGAGGTAATAAATTACAATAGCAGATTCGGTTGTGTGTGAGCTCCTAGATTACAATTGATACTGATTACTGAAGTTCAGCGATAGTGTTAACAATAATAATTGTATTATTTTATTAATGAAAATTCTTCCATTTGACGTCCAAACATTTTTATATGTATACTTCTTGGCAGCGGCTTGCATTAATAAGGTATTTTGTTCAGTCAAATTTTCTCTTATAGTAATTCCGCTGTTTTTGAGAATTTTCTTGCTATCGAAAACGCTTTTTCTTTTCTTATAGTTATTAAACAGTAGAATGATTGCTCGAGATTTTTGACTTCTAACGTTTTTAGGACCTACTGTATGTACACGTTCGATATCTTTAGATTTTATATCAACATTAAGTTTATTATTCTTTTCTCTTTCAGGAATGCCGAAAATACGAAGACATCTTCGACGTGAATACTGTTCTTGGTTATTTAATTACTGTTTGAATGTATCAACATCGTGCTTTAGGGCTTTATTTTCTTGTTCCAGCATAGAAATATTTTTATTAAGAGTTTCGATTTCACGTTGAACATCTGCTAGCAGAACACCAGCAATACTTTTACAAATTGGATTGATAAATTCTTCGGTTTTGAATAATTCCTTAACTTTTGCAATTAAAATATTGTTTATGTCATCGATTTGACCTTTGGTGAACGGCATTATAGATAAGTTTACTTACAGAATTGCGTAGATTAATAATTCACTTTTTAAATGCACTGAATAGTGATTTACAATGGAGCACACAACAATACGTCCACTAGTTACAAAGCTACATTTCGGAATAGCATACGTCTTTGCTTCTTTATTCAATGACCAATAATATCTTACTAATATTAATAATCCACTAGCATAAAAAATTTGCCATTCGATTTCAAGCAAAAACAAATAAAAAACAATAAAAAATTTAAAAATCTGTAAATTCAACAAGATCTGCAATTAAAAAAATCAAAAATGTAATAAATTCGAAATCACACAAACGCAGAACAACAAATGATAGCACCTCCCCGTTACAAATTTGATTGTCCTTTTAATCAACTATCGACTACAAAAGATTTGGTTTTCCATCGAAACCAAATAGCATATTTAAAATCCACTTTAAATAATCGATATTGTGTGGATTTCTAACTTTTTCAAATTGCGAAATCCACACTTAACCATTGATAATGTTTTTTATTAATCATTCAGTTAATCAATTGTAAGCAATTAGGTGTGGTGTTCTGTTTAGAAAAAAAACTGTAAAATTGAATTGTTTCAATTATTTTTTATAGTGTAGACAAAAAATACAACAAAATAACACGTGGTAGCGTGATACTCTGCATTAAAATCTAATACAGGGTTCCCCATATTAGACTATACAATTTAAAAGTCGAATATAAACTTTCTAATTAAAGTAAATTAACTTTTTTAATCGACTAATATGTAGCTTATTCTGTGGGATTTATGACTAAAGTAAATAACAATTCCCCGCAACAATTCTGGGGCTGCAGGAATAAATGGAGATTTGCTTCGCCAGTGATGATACATTTTGAACTTAGAATTCAAAAATGCATTAAAGTCGAAGGAGGGCATTTGGAAGACATGATCTTTAAAACTTGAACTTTAGTCATAAATCCCACAGAATAAGCTACATATTAGTCGATTAAAAATTAATTTACTGATTAAAAAGTTTTATTCGTTTTTAAATGTATAGTCTAATATGGAAGCCAGTATAAATATAGCCTAAAATTGGCAGAAATGAATATTTTCTTTTGAATTCTAACCTAAACTTTATTTCAGCTGACTACTTTGTTAAAAAAACTATCAAATGTTAAAGAAAATTTCCGATATTTGAACATTCATGATACAGGGTGATTTGCGTAGAGCGTGCATTAAAAGTTTTTTAACTTTCAGATAAATCAAAAACTTGAAAGTTGGTACGCAGTCATATTCGATTATTTTGTTCTTATATAAAATATTTTCAGACCTTCAGTTGTACAGGGTGTGCCAAAAATTGCTATCAACATTCTTATTTTAAATACAAATTTATAATTCTTTTTACATGGGTCAATTTGCTATATAATTTTGAGTTTATATAACCTAAATTATCTTATCTTATCCTTAACCGTTTTTGACATATGTCATTTTTCCAAAAAAATAGTCTTTTTCCAATTGAGTGTAATAAAAAAATTTTTATTACACGCAAAGCGATTGAATAATATTTTAGCAGCGCACTCTATATAAGTTACTATATTCAGCAAAGAAATTTTACATTTACTAGAATAATAAAGCAATTGGAAAGAATATTGTATTAAATTTGTTATATAAGGGTCTATTGTTTAACTCGTTCCATTATGGCACTCCTCGCTCCGCCCGTCGTGCCATAATTCCTCTCGTTGAACAATAGACTGCTTATACAACTAATTTAACAATATACTATTATAATACTTATCGAAAAATTTGTATCTCGCAAATCAGTTGAGATGATAAAATTAAAGTTATGGAGCAGTTGGCTGAAAGTCCGGGCTTACTCTTGATGTCTTACTGGTTGTTCATTTTGTACCATATGGCACAGGCAATTTTCAAATATCACAATCAAAAATTATCAAAAAGTCAATTTTTTCAAATGACACTTTCTGCATTTTCTTGCGTCATTCGAGAGGAATTGGATACAGAAAAATTTTCAATTTTCTCTTGAATTCAAAAGGTGCCATTTGAAAAAATTAATTTTGATCATTTTTATTGTGATATTTGAAAATTGCTTGTGCCCATATGGTACAAGATGGAATTACCAGTAGAAGATCAGCTATAAGCCTGGACTTCCAGCCAACTGCTCCATAAATCTAAAATTATAGTCTCAACTGATTTGCGAGATACAAATTTTGTTAACGACTACAAAGACCATTTTTTTGGAAAAAAATGATATATGTCAACAACGGTCAATGATCAGATAACATAATTCAGGTTATGTAAACTCAAAATTATATGGCCAATCGACTCATGTAAAAAAAAATTATAGGTTTGTATTTAAAATAAGAAAGTTGAAAGCAATTTTTGGCACACCCTGTATAGTTGAAGGTCTGAAAATATTTTAGGTAGAACGAAAATGATTGATTGTGGCCGCGTACCGAATTTCAAGTTTCTGATTATTCTTCAAATTTAAAAACATGGAGTTATTCAATAAATAAAAGTTAGAAAACCTTCAACAATTTTGAATGTCAGTGTATAACGATTTTAAGCCTCATTCTTTATTAGTTTTGTATGCTAACATATTTGTTCCAATTAATATTTGTTACACAAATAAAATTTTCTTTTGTTTTAGTGGATAGACAGCACAGGAAGTACTTTACGTGCTAATCAACATCGGTTGAACACGCTTGCTTCTGCAAACCAAAAGCGACAATTGAGTAGAATGCAATCTAGTCAGAAAACTACAAAACTTGCGCGGTCTGAGATAAAAAAAATAATTTTTTAAATATAGATATATTCTAATTAGTCATAATTGAATAAGTTAAGTGTATGTGCGATTGATTAAAAGTATTTTGTTACAATGTCTGTAGTAAATTAATAATATCCATAAATTTTTAAATAAAACCATCTTGTAGTAAACGTGTTTAAGATGACTAATATTGGTTTAAGTATTAAGCTTGCGCATTGTTTATCAATTCCTCCAAAATGTTTGCTTACGTATATGTTAGATAAGTAAAAACAAGTCTGCTGTTTGAATTCAAAATTTTCATTTTATTATCAGTGATCGTTTGGTCGTGAAGTGAAATTTGGATGCGGGTGTGGTCCGTGATATTTTATGGTAGTACAACTGATGAACTTCTTGCCAATATGTTCAACAAGAGGTAAGTGCCTTTTAATTTATAAAATTTTTAATAAAAACTATATTATACTTATTGTGTTTTTCACTTCAATAACTTGTAAGACGTACAAAATTAGGGACTTTATATTGCATCTGTCTTTCAAATAAGCTAACCCTATGATGATCCGGTTTGACTAAATTTTAACCCATGTCATAACAACAATGATGATAGTCACAATATGTAACAATGGTTACAACAATTGTAGGATTTTCTTTTATTAAAATTAGACCTTAAAAATTTTAACGGTTGTTTACGTAACGGGAGATTATTTGAGTTGTCTGTTCAGTATGTAACAAAATACGTACTAATCACACAATAATTTTTATTAATTACCGAAATTAAAAGGTAAGAATATTAATATGAAACAGGCATTACTGACATAGCAATTTCTGAGGGTGACCATGATTTTTTATGTTAATGTTAAATTTTATTAAAATGTGTAATGCACTTATTGGGACTGAAAAGTACTGTTACCTACGTAGTAGCGTTGATTGAAATATTGGTAAAGATAGTCAACCTTACGGGATTATGCGACCCCGAAATTTGTTCTAAACATCAGAGGTCGGTAGTATCGCTTTGTGCTAAGAAAATACGTCAATTGTATTGTAGAATTTACAGAACAGTATTGCCGATAAATGTGAAATAGAAAACTGTAATTTTGCTGATAGTTTATGCTAAGGCACGACATTGTTGCCAATGCATCATGCCGTTGATTGAAATATTGGTGCATTGAGTCAATGTTGACAAACAAACAAAACATGCGTTCTACAATATACAAGAATTTATTGATTTTTGTCGACGTACTAATTAAATGTGTGTCCTTTGTTATATATTTTTTTTTCTATTGTCTGTTAATTGTTCAATGTAATAATATTTATTTGTATCTTTCTTACGTAAGGTTATAACAATGGTTATACCATCATGACAAACACATATATGTACAAAGATTGTATACATACACATGTGAATAAAGTTTATTATTATGAAAAAACCTGCAGATTTAAAAGTATTAATTTCGTAAAGAAATCGTTGAAAAACGTTCTCCCAAAAAAACAACTTCTTTAAATACTTTTGAAAATTCCATACTCATATATTTATTACATTAACATCGTTTATCCGTTGAAAATGTTTTAAAATCTATTAGGCTTACGCAAGTAAATTTCTAAATTTTGGTCATTGAAATTAAAATTTTTTAACATAGAAACGCTATCCCTTTTTATGTTGGAACGAATGTTGAATTTTCTTATATTACAATCTAACGTACTCAACTGTTTGCATCTAAACAATATTATAACAAGCCTACTCATTTACTAAAGGTGTTGCTAAAAGTATGCAATTGTAGAATTTCTGACTAAGCCGATAAGGAATGTGACTCATAAACGATAATCCGGAAGACTCCTCGTAATACATTTGTTTCAATATCAACTTTAGGTGTACTTATATTTTAAGATATGATAAACGCATTCTCAAAATTTGTGTTTTTTTTATTGAAACTTTTTACTGAAGAATTTCATCTTTTTAAAACAGATTATGGTTTATTGGAAAAATTAAACTCCGTATAAAAAATGTCTCAACAGCAGTGTGAATTCATGGTCCAGAGAATGCGACACTCATAAACTGTTAATTATCAATCAGTTGGTTAAAATAAAACTATATCGAACCTTAAAGTGGGAGGCTAATAAACATATTTCTAATATTTCAATCAACGGTAGTAGTAAAGATGTAATGCAGACGTATTTCCCTTTCATATTACGTTTCCATTGACGTGTGTGTTGCGTACTGGAAACATCTCCAATGAGAGAATGCAAAATATATACATTTGTAACGGTAAAAGTTATTTGCTGTAAGAAAATATAAGGTGACAATTTACAATACAAGATAAAATATTATTTCTTATGCCAATGGTTAAAAATTTGTGTTTGTTGTTGACCTTGTACGGAGTTATTTTGGAATTTTTGTTTTTCTTTGTTGAATGGAGGTTTATTGAAACTGCTGGATACTGATAATCATTAACGCAATTTTTCCACAGAATGCATATAATATAAGTTAAGGATGAGTTATGCACGCTATTATGTTTCTATGACTTGTGTTCGTGTTGATGTTTTGCTTCTACCTTCATATACAGGGTGTTAGGAAAATATCCGGGTGATGTCACTCAATAAATAGAACGAAAAACCTTAATAACGGTTTGGCATAAAATTGCTAAAAAGTCAAAAAATATATTTTTCATAAATAAATATGCACATATTTTAGCAACAATCATGAAAGTATTTTGACAATATCACTCAAAGTAAATATTATTTACTTAAATGTCAGTTACATACAGTTTTGTCAAAATGTCATTAATCGACGATTAATTAATAAAAGTGGCTCGTCAAAATGACCAAAAAATCAAATTTTTTCTATAATTTCCAAAAGTGTATTTAATGTTTTTTGTTCGATTGGACTGCCATCACCAGATATATTTTGCCGGACATTTACCCTGTATACTCAAGTACATGAAATTAAGGTACAATCAATATCTACCAAAATAATTAAAGGCGTTTCGCTTATTAATGGTAGTTGTTCGTCGTTCAAGGAACGGATTATTTGCAGATAATGTGGAAGTTTTAAAGCTGTCGACAATCACCAATCCTCTAAGTAAAGCAAAGTAACTAGAAGTTTGTATTGCAACGTAAATTATGTATATATCCGTTTGGGTAAAATAACTAAACGTTTTTTTGCAAGCACACACATTTATTGATTACTGACTTCACTCTGAGAAAACAATTACTGTATCTTTGAAATTTTGGTGTGGCGTCCTATTTGTAACTATAATTACGGTCTTATTCGCGATTTGGTTTTTTGCTCAAATGTGTCTTTCAGATTACCCACAGTGTTATTTAACGATTGTCAAGAAGTTGAATAAAAATTTGTTAAACCTCATACATCACTTTTAGATAAACTTAGATCAAAAATAATTTACTTTATAAAGCAGTTTTCAAAGTCAAGTTTTAATTTCTGCATTGTTAAGCTTGACGGTTTTATAAATTAGAAAACATAAATGAAGGTTATATAGTTCACTTTTATACAGGGTGGCTACTTTAATATCAAAAAGTATCTCTACAGCCCACTCCTTCGTAGGTACATCGCCTCTCTATTTTTAGGGAATTTGGCCTTACACTTCCACTCTGGCCAGACCGGTTGGAAGTGGCTGTGATATATTTTGAACAAATACCAAAGGTGTTAGTATGATAACCGGGACCGACGACTTAACGTACCTTCCGAAGCACGATAGGAACAGACCTTCTGAAATGGGATTGAGAAAATCTCTAGCCGTCACTCAACTGACGCTTACACCGCTAAGCTATGCTCCTACTATAAACAGTATCGCTATCTCAAAGACTTTTAAAACTCTGAAGTTACTTAAATAGGGTAAAGTTGCTCATGAAAGAGTACAACAAAATTATGCACAAGTAGAAGTAGATAAAAATCGCCTTTTTGGATTTGGAATTAATAAGAAATACCACCACTAATACATTACTAATTGATCATTACTCAAAACCTACAGCGTCAAATAGGCTTATCAATTACTATTTAAAACATCCGTTCCATGAAAAACTCAATATTATCAATTCTATGAAAAAACAAGATTTCTACATTATGTAGTGAGGAGCTAAAAGAAAAGAATCTAAAACTACTAATGACGACTCTAATAAAAAACAATTATCCTAAACATAATACTTCTACCATTACCAATACTAATATAACTAATCCCAACATCATGATCACTAATAGTAACTTTCAATATAAGAAACTAATTAACATACCTAAGCTTAGCAATAAATTAATTAATATTCTAAAACAAGATAAAATAAAAATCATTCTGTATAATAATAACACAATATACAACACCTGTTATTCAAAATTGAAAAGATAAAACATCTTCTATTGAGAAATCAAGCCTCGTATATAAGATAGATTGTATGGGATGCAATGGTTGTTATGTGGGCCAAACAAAACAAAAACTCAAAAAATAGGATTAAGAACCATAAATATGATTGTTTAAAAAAAGTAATAGTACCGCACTTTCTGTACATCATAACCAGACTGGCCATAATTTCAATTTTGAACAACCAACGATATTAGACAACGAAACTAATTATAAAAGAATTATTTCTGAAATGATCTACATTAACGTTCATCGTAATAATATCAACTTTAAAACAGATACCAATAATTTAAATACCAATTACAACAACATAATTAGTAAAATAAAACTTTAGCAATAATTATCTTACCATAATTTTCATACATTCTTAAAGGTACCTTTTGGTTGCATAGTTTTATTCATATTTTCTAACGCAATTGCGAATTTTTAACAAGAACGTTCTTTTTATCTTTATACATACACATATAAATGACCTTTTGAACTATTATTTGATTGTAAGTGTAAATATTGCATTTACAAACGTGCCGTTTTTATTTAATAATCGTTGTTAGTTATTAATTGTAAATTATGTGGTGTAGTTTTTCTGTAAATTTTGTCTTTTAGTATTTATTAATTAGTATCTTTTAAGTAAATGACCACTAATTCTAATATTAGTACACAAGTTGACAAATTTTTCTATATCTATCAAGTAAGTCATTTTTTATTATGTTATTTATGTTACAAAAATTTTGACTTTTGTTGATTACCTAAAATTAATCAAATGTTGTATGTCTACAACACACTTGTTTTACAACTCATTGTATTTGGTTTTTGTTTCTTTGTCACTAGCCGCCTGATGAAGAGAACACGATTGTTTTGTAATAAATAATAAAAGTTTCCGAAACGTCGCGAATATAGAACAGTGAAAGAGTTTCATTTCCGTGCGTCACCATAAGAAGGATCTTAAACTAAAAATTGAGAATTAAAAATCAATTGGAAAAAGAACCACCAGTTTATTATGCTGAAGAATAAAAGTAGGCAATGTGTCCACTAGACTTTGTGCTCAAATATTGAAGTTGATGATGTGACAAGTGGATGATTGTTTAAAAATTAGTATGAACAATACGTCCAAATTTTGTTGTACCTATGTAGGTTATTTAATTATCAACGAATATGATTTTGTAGTTTGGACAAAAGAAGATACGCAGAATATAATAGTATATTGAAAAACAAGTGTCACAACAACACTTTTTGTCGCAATTGTCGGAGTGCAACAAGAAGAAATGCTATTGTGAACGCACCACAACCACAAATTTATAACCTAACTTCATCGTTTCTATTTTTTTGTGAAAGCTTCGTCTTTTATTGCCAAAATATTTTAATATAGGCTCACCAAGTTGATGGAGAATTAAATTACTCAATTTTGATTGTTCTGACGAAATAAAATAGTTTTTATCACAGTAAAACAAGAAGACTAAATTTTTTTGTGGGAACGGATTGGTGCTTAATCAATATAATGGTCCACCTACAAAGACAACACCAAAAGCGTTTGACAATGTTTGATATATCATGGATGTAACTTAAACACATCTCGAACAAGTTGAACTTTATATAATGACTTGTCGCATCATACCGAAGAAAGATATTTATATCCTTACTGTGTGCAAGCAGTTTACCAACTTATTGAGACAATTATCCTGCACATATTCAATACTGTCAATGGCTTTGCAACACTTTTATCAGAGACATATTTGCTTAAGACTCCTTATTTTATAATTTCACAAACACGTGAATCTGGAGTTTACAAAAAACATTTTGTTAAAGTGGTTCCGCTTCACCTCCAAAACATTTTTTCATAAGTTGGAATGTTTACTTTTGTAGTTTTGATTTTTTCTTACAGCCTTACTTAAAGAATCTACCTTTTAAACAATGAGTAAATAATATTGAAATACTACGTATTTTATTGCTGATAGCTTAGTTGAAGCAGATAACATAACATAATCTCAAGTGGAACCACCGATATACAAAACTGTGTCATCAACATACGCTAAAATGTCCACATCATTGAAAAGAATCAATAAATCATTGATATAAATATTAAACAAAACTGGCCCAAGAACACTTCTTTGTGAAACTCCACATTTAATTTTAAGAGATTTATTTATTTTATTATTTACTCTAACGCATTGATATTTGTCACTTAGATAACTCTGAAAAAAATGTAAGGATGTACCACGGATACTAGTATGTTCAAGCTTATCAAAAAGAATAGAATAGTTGACACAGTCAAATGCCTTGGCTAAATCTAAAAATACAGCAATAGAGCATTTAGAATTATCCATATTTTTATAAATTTTTCTTGTTAGAAAAGCCAAAGCATCTGTCATGTCTCTATCTTCTCTAAATCCGAATTGACGAGAAGATAGGATACTAAATTTTGTTAAGAAGTTTACCAGTTGAGTTTTTATAATTGTTTCAAAAACTTTTGAAATATTAGAGCACAATGCTATAGGTCAGTAATTAGTAAGTAATTCGGTGGCTCCTCCCTTGTGAAGAGGTGTAATAATTGTATCTTTATAAGCTCTAGGAAAATAACCTGCCTCTAAACATTTATTAAAAATAATTGACAAAGGTTTAGAAATAATTTCTCTCTTAATCATATTATTTATTGAATTCCTCAGTTTTTTTATATTGTATAAATTTAGCTTCATTGAGTTTATCTTTTAAAAATTCTTTGTGATATATATCCCTTACCGTGATATGTTCTAAAATTATATTGGTAATCCACGGTTTTTTTCACTGTTTTTTACTTTAAATTTTTTAGTAAACATACAGGATGATAATACCTTATTTAACGTATCTGAAAATTGAGAAACAGCTAAGTCAATAGATGTTTCAGATGCAAAAGTCTATTTTATACTTTTTTAATTTTTGTAAAAATTTATCATAATTCATAATTTTTTGGATTTCAATACTTGTCTTCATTACTGCCTGTATCGTTAGTAATTTTATTTTTGTTATCCCTAATGTTCACTATAACCGGGTAGTGATCTGTAATTTTACTTTTGCAAATAATGGGTAAGATATTGTCATTTTTGATCAATGTTTTGATGTTAATGTGGTCAATACAGAATTCAGATGTTATATCAACCCTAGTAACGTTTTTTTTAATATAAAGGATAAAGAGAAAACTCATCTATCAAATTTAAATATTCTTCCGCTAAACGATCTTGTTTTAAGATATCAATATTTGTATCTCCCGCTAATATTTGAAAATTATTTTGCATATGATCCCTCATATAATCTTTTGAGAAAAGATCTATATATTGAGGTAATGGCAATTTTAAGATGGTTTATTTTTATGGTGATTCTCAAAAATTTTAAATTCTTTACATCAATAACCTTATAATTTTTGTAAAATATTTTTCCTACAATAGACAATAACTCCATCACTTTTATTTATATGACTATGATTGTGATAGAGATCATAACTATCTAAACTAAAATTGAAGGTCAAGACTATACCAAACTTCAGACAAAAT
Organism: Abscondita cerata; assembly: GCA_030710515.1. Taxonomy (NCBI): domain Eukaryota; kingdom Metazoa; phylum Arthropoda; class Insecta; order Coleoptera; family Lampyridae; genus Abscondita; species Abscondita cerata. Next base: position 241,418 of record JALBCR010001266.1, read on the forward strand.
TATTACGTCAAATATATTATCAAAAAATGTTGTATATTCTTGCAGAGAATTAAAATTTTTGGATATGTTACGAATGTTGGTATGAAAATACAAAATATTAGTATTACATTTAAATCGAAAATTAGAAATTGGACTTATAACAAGTATCTCTGAAAATATACCATCTAAAAATTAAATTTTGTTAAAGTAAAATACAAACATATTTACATATGGAAAACAAAAAGCACCCCTGAAATTTAATGTTATTGAATAAAAATAAAAGCATACCTATAGCTGAACAAAGAACAAAACGACCAAAATGAAAATGAATGTTTTATGAACGACAGAGTTCTTTTAAATCTTCCTCATTAGCCTTATAAATTTTTCCATCTAGCTTCTACCATAAACAGTTATCTTTGTCAGACATTTTCCATTCCAAACTTCTTAATAGCACTTTTAAGAGCACATAAGCGCAGTTTTGTTAAATTTTCACGTATTACTAGTTTAGAACCTCTTAACAATTTCTTGTACAAGGTCGCAAGAACGGTATGTATCGAATACTATAATTATTGGTCTCGGAGATCTCGCCTGTGAACCACCCAAACGATGGCATCGACGTATATTATATAGGGTGTCCCACCGGGAACGCCATCGATAGATTATAGAAAAACTGTACATGGGAAAATTTGAAAATTTGGTAGTATACTAACATCGACAGGGGCAGTTCCGTTAAAATATTTTCAAGATGGTGACACTTTCGGTTATACCGGAAGTAGGTGTCAAGTTGTTGCTTATTTTAAATGGAACATCCTATATATTATTCTATTTTTAGATTTTGCACAAAATTGTAGACACAATTTGTGTATAATGTCCTATACCTAAGTCTAACTGTTTTGGACTTATTTTAAATTTTAGTCAAAATGACGTTTTCAGGCCTAAACAAAATTATAAAAATTTTCCTATACTAATGCCTTTATTATTTAATTGAAATAGATTTTCTTGTAGCAGGGGACCTATTTTAGTGGGCTATGTCGATATTTTGATAATAAATTAATACAGGGCGATCAAAAAAAAGGATTAAAATTAAATTCAAAAACACGTCAAAAGTCATTTTTTTTTAAATGCAAGCACCATGTTTTTATAATTTTATCTTATTTAGCATCAAAAATAACGTTGACTTTGTACAAGGTTGTCTATTCAAAAAATTTATGGTTTTCGAAATATTGGCAATTTAACATTTTTTTATGTTGCACAAATGCTATTGATTTCTTTTAATATGAATGGTTATTTCTAGTTGGCCATGATGGCGTTAGAAAACAATCATCTGTCAAGGATATGTCAAACTGTGTGTATCAAACTAAGAAATGCCAACAGTTAACTGTAGCCGACTGTGAGTGATAAAGTGCATATCGTATCAAAGCGATAACTTATTATGCTTGAAACACACCTGTGTCGATAAAGCCAAGTAATTTCTTGTACAGTATTACACACGCAACAAAAGAACACCTGGCTTTTATCGACACACGTATGTTTCAAGCATTTAAAGTTAAAGCTTTGGTAACGATATGCACTTTAACACTCACAGTCGGTACAGTTAACTGTAACACATGTTCTTAATATAACTTTATCACATTGTCCATAAATAATAAATAAATTTAAGTAATCTTCGTTTGTATAATTTAAGCGTCCCGGCATGATTATTGAAAATTTTTAACAGTTTGACATATCCTTGACAGATGATTGTTTTCTAACGCCATCATGGCCAACCAAGAATAACCATTCAGATTAAAGAACACAATAGCATTTGTGCAACAAAAAGTTAAATTGCCAATATTCCCAAAACCATGAATTTTTTGAATAGACAACCTTGTACAAAGTCAACCTTATTTTTGATGCTAAATAAGACTAAAATTATAAAACATGGTGCTTACAGTCCAAACAGTTAGACTTAGGTATAGGACATTATACACAAAATGTGTCTAGAATTTTTGGGTAAAATTCAAAATAGAATAATATATAGAGTGTTCCTATTTAAAATAAGCAAGGTTAATACATACTTCCGGTATAACCGAAAGTGTCACCATCTTGAAAATATTTTAGCGAAACTGCCCCCGTCGATGTTAGTATACTACCAAATTTTCAAATTTTTCCTATATACTGTTTTTCTATAATCTATCGATGGCGTTCCCGGTGGGACACTCTGTATAGATGAAGTTTCACCTGTAGAGTTGCATTAATTATATTTAACACTATTTGATCAGTATTTTCATTTTGCAGTTCATCGACTCCAAACAGGGAGTAAATTTTCCGACGACCGTGCGCCTCAAGATCATCTAATCTGAATTCTAATTTTGAAATTTCCGTAGCATTTGCCTCAGTCTTATCCTTAATTACTTGAAGGTCACTTCTTAAGTTAGTCAAAAGACTCGTTAAAATCTTCTTTTATACCGATTCTGAGAATTATCCCAAAGATTTTTGATTTTTCACTTGATCCTTCGTTATCAATTACAGGCAAATCACTTACGGTAGTAGCTTTCAATAAATCCGATCCTGATTTTTTGTAATTTCTTTTTTGCCATTGCAAAAGTAGAGATAACCGGACGTTCAAGTTCAATTGGTGTTATCGGTTCTAACAGATAAATGTTTTCACATTCAATTGAAATATGCGAAATTTGTAATATAATACTTGTTTAAATAAATATGTTAATTACCACTTTAATTCTACAGTTTCATACATAGTTTTTTCACAGAAGAGTGCTAAAACATTAACACAACTATGAACGAAAAATCGAGAATTTTTTGCACTAATTGCCCGTTAAAATTGGATTTCAAGATGGAGTTCGATAAAACGTGTCTACTCAGACTCAGACATTGAAGTATAATTTGAATGATTAATTCAAATTTAAAAGGATTCCCCAAATTTATTGTAGTACCAACTTCAAAAAAAAAATTACTAATTGTCAAAGTTTAAACATGGAGTTATCTTTTTAAATTTTTTTTAGATTTAAGATGCAAAGTCGAAAAAATTGTGTATTACACACGTTACATAAGAGGCTACTATTATTGCATTTGTCGTTCTTATAACTCGTATACTATTTCCATTTCGCAATATGTTTAAAAAATGTTATTGATAATATACTGCTATGATGCCTAAGTCCTTGGACACGTATGAATACATGAGCGAATTTAATCCATTTTAATTTGTGATAATTTTAGTTTTAAGCTAAAAGATTCATATATCCTAATTGTAAACCTTAATTAAAAATTTTAAGAACCTAATTACTAGTCATAGTTGTAGTAAGTAAGGCTCCATACGAATAATGTCTGAAAATAAAAGAGACCATGTCTTTAATCAAACCTGTAAATAAAAAAATGCAATTTACTTGTTTTAAGAATAAAAACTTACCACGTCCGAATGAAACACTTTCCATTACTCAAAAATAATCCATTAGAGGTTGCGTGTCCATGTTAATGCAAAAGAACATCCCCCAAACACGTTATTTAAAAAAAATGTAGTAAAAATTGCAGTTCGTGATGAAGTATCCATTTTGCTGTAAATACAAATTAAATCAGTAATGTAGCCTGCGAAAATTATAAGTAAGAAGAGCAATTACAACCAAGGAACAAATTCCATGGGTTAACAACTAGGAATACGTTCCACCAAATTAAATCTGAAGAAAATAAAGAAAGTTAGGGACATCTAAGTCATATGTCGAAATAATCCGGAAAATTGAACGCATCGTTTAATCACAATTAAAGGACAATTAATTACAAATTTGCAAATTAAGGTTCCAAATTCCGACGTTGGTGGCGCGTAGATTCATTCCAAAATTTTCAAATTCAAAAAAGATTAAAGAATGCTTTGGTGAATATTACAAATACAACCGACGATAAAACGGTTAAAGAATTTTGACTGCGTAGAAACCGCAAGCACTCGTTTTTTTTAAATTAAAACAAAAAGGGAACCTCCGATGTTACATCCCGGAAGGCCGATGAAAAATAAACGGCGAATAACAAATCAATGCATAGAAGTTCACGTTATAAACAAATAAACTGCAAATAGTTTAAGCATAACACGTGTTAAAAGTATAAATAAACAAAACGATAAATTCTAAATTAACGAACAATAATTATTAACGTCGAATAAAATTTGAAAAAGCGAAAAACTTACCTGTAGTGTTTGATGAAATAAACCTGGTGCATGGACCTAGTGAATCACAACATAGTCGATGGGGGTGCTCATAGATTTCCCGAGTCTGCAATAAACTATAATTGAAAAGGTGTCGACCAATAAAAAAGATGAAACGTCACTCATGTCTATTATAAGGTATGTAGGTTGTTAGTTTGCATAAAATTGTTCACTGTTAAATTTTAATTTTAAGATTGAACGAAAATAACAGTACGCGGTGAACGTGCACATAAACTCACCTTTTACATAACCTTTGCGCATATTTAAACGTAGTTTATGTAAAAGTCACAACTACAATAGGATAATTTTGTTTGACCTACATTATGAAAAGGTCAACAACCCGTATGTTAGAGATTTCATTTGTTTAATGAGTCTCTTATTTAATTGGTTAGTAGTTAGCTGGTGCATTAAAAATAAAATAACCTGAGACAAAAAAATTGCTTTAAGGTGTCCGTTTTTATTTTATTTTATGGTTTTAATTAATGACTTCATTAATAGAATAAAATATTTTCAACCCCCCTAAATTTATACGTAGCAATGCTTTCAAAAACTTTTGTTTTTTTTTGTTATTATCAGCACTGAAGAAATTGTTAACTACAGGGCACGTGATTATCGTATCTCTTTCTTTTTTCAGTTTTAATAACAGATACAATAAATTCCATTAGACTGTATAGCTGTTTAAGATGAATTTAAAGTTTATTTATTTTTTTAATTTTTCTTAACACTAAAAAAAATGCTTTTTATGAAACTCATATACCGATCACATGCGTCGTTTACAGTTGCCGCCAAAATACGAACAAACTGAAAATACCATCCAAAACACCCTTTAGCGGTAATATAATCTCCCGTCAAATAATCTTGCATCGACATGAGCTGATGTCACAACTGTTTGGGCTGAAATGACCGTTTGGCTATTGGAATTAATATTGATGTCTGCCAACTTATCCCTGATTCAGGTTAAACTTCACTGGCCCAAATACCCCGCATCGGTTCTCTCAGCCGTTCTTAATCCGTTTTGGGAACCAGCAGATAAGGCCGTCTGGCCGCAGACGACTGCACCATACGTTGTGATGGGGCAAACCATTATGCAATACATCCATCCATTAACTGTGCCTTGGTGGTTTTGTTGGTGACATTCACTAGGCGTGCCTTCCAGTTCAGTTTCTTATCTAGTGTAATACATAGGTACTGAAGCCGACGACTTACCTGGATTAGCGTAAGACTGTCGAGCTTCACTCTGTGGGTGAAGGTCACCAGCGTAGTTTTGCTGGGGTTTATTTCCAGGCCAAAGGACGGCACCAATGTCTCTGCCAATTTCACTCCTGTACTATTTCACAATGGATGTTCTCATACTTGCCCTATGCAAATCTTATATTAATATGTTATGTCGTTAGTGTGAACTCACACCTACTTTCGATTCATTTTCAAATCTATACGAAAATCAACCTTTTTTCAAATTCGTCTCACATTAGAACGGCTTAAGATATTTTTGTTTCGAAAAAAGTTTCGAGTTTACGAAAGATGTGTCTTTATTTTTCGATTTAGATTTTTTTTTGTACGAGGGCATCTTCGAGGTTAAAAAAATGTTAAAAATAGTCAAAAAAGTTTCAAATTGAGCCGTAAGTTGACCACAACTCGCTTATTTACGGACCGATTTTCAAAATTCAAAAGCATCATACGCGGATAAAGAAATAAAATTTTTGGCCGTTTCAGTTTTGTTAGACCTCGCGTGTTTTCAAAAGTAATAAGCAAAAAACGTTTCCGACAAAATTTCATTCGAAAACTAAAACGGCCATAATTTCTAAATTATAACAGATAAAAAAATTATTTAAAAAAATGTTCCTTTTATGACCCTATCACATAATGTTTAAAAATTTATCATTTTTAAAAATTTTTTTAAGGAATTTTACATTGTTATACGAATACTGTAATTTTTATAACTCCGGAACCATATTACGTAAAAACACGAATAAAAATCAAAATATTCGTAATTTTGCAAATTTTCGAATGGTTTAACTGTAGAGGATTCAATTTCACCCAAAAAATCTTCGTATGCACGAACTTGATGACTCACACACGCGTAACTGCGAGTGTTATGCGAACCAAACAGTCAATTTCACCTAAATAAACTTTGTTGTATTACGTTAAAGCGGTCGAGCCAATAAATCCGCTTCTAAATATTTTTTAATAAATAATTTCTATTCGGACTAGATCCATATCTTCTATATTAATATGTTATGTCGTTTGTGCGTCCTCACCTACTCTCGATTCGTTGCGAGCGCACACCCGAATACTCTCGACTCATTTGTATGAATTCACATGGAGTACATACTCTGCATTCATATTGATTACTCAACTGATGAATGTTAATGTAAGTGCTAATTATTGTTCATGACTGTCTGCTCTTTAGAAGCCAATTTATTTTTGTGACTTAACGCATGCGTAGCATGCTGGCTTTGTCTAGTATAACATTATGTCATGATAGAAATATCCACTTTTTATATTTCCTCTTTGTTTAATTGTATTTGGAGGTTGTTTGTAATATTGTCTTTTGCTGATTCTACATCGTTTTGTTATTTTCTTTAATTTTTACTGATTACATTAACAGTTAAATATTCATGAGTTTTGTTTCTTGCTGTTATTTTTAATATCTCTTGCCGTTACGAGTATTAAATTAAATAATATTGTGGGTTTCTGAAGAAAATAATTTAATAATTTTTGGAAATTATTGATAAAAAATAAAACATTTTCTATTAATTTTATTTTTCTACTCCTATCTACGTTGGAACTATGCTAACTGACCTTTTAAATACTCAATGACAAAATGTGGCATTGTGCGTTTTAGTTACGATACGAACTATTTATAAAACTTGTTGCTTAATGTACTATTTTAACTAACAATTTTGCGTCATCTAGTGTCAAGTCCTGCTATTGAGACACGTCCAAAAATTAATTTGTATTAAGACAATTTTGTTTGTTTGTTGGGTCCTTTATTGACTCGCCCACTGTTGATCCACCGGGCTCATGTAGTGAAAAATTTCTTTTTAGATAAGTTATATGTATTTCTACCACCCGTCTGACAGAACGAGCTTTCAACTAATCAAGTGTGTAAAATCACTAGACAGCAGGAAATTATAGAGGTTAACATAGGGGTTCTTTTAGAGGCCAAAATTGTGGTTACTATCAAAATAATTTTAATCAAATTAATCAAAACAGGGATTACAATTTTCGTCAAAACAATTTTAATTCTACTAGGCAAAACTTTAGAAATTTTAACCCTTCCAGAAATTCTACTACACACAATCGGATTCTTTCGCAATAATTGTTACAATCATTATCAACGTCCAAGTAACTCAACTCATCACGAAATCAAGAATATTTTAATAGCCAACCTTCAGATACTTCCGAAGAATTTTTTCGACGCCCCACAAATTAATCAATTAAATGTTAATTGGGGGTAGATTGAATAAATGTTTATGTTAATAATGAAAAATTAAATTTTTTAGTAGATACTAAGAGCTATACTCAGTATACTATTGGCGCGGAGTAATAAACCTGTAAGAATTATCAGAATCTCCCGTATTGCAGTGGCGTAGGTACCTGATACGTTTGGAAAATCATATTTTAGTAGGTAAATATATTATAATAGTAAAATCTACCTTGATATGAATTATTATGTGGTTTCTTTTATTGTTTCAATCCTTACTTGTCCCCGCAAATTAATTGTAATTGTAATAAATGTACTGACGATATCTGAATTACTATTTTATTTTATATTTATGTCATATATTATTTATATGTTATTTATTTTATTTATATAGTAGATTACATTACAAATTTTACTTCTTACGTATTATATACTATTATTTTTGTATCTTGGTATAATACCCACATCTACGGCTATGATTCTCGTTTCGTCAGTACTTGGGCTGATGGCAACGTGTTTACGCAGATTAAACTGTTGTTCTCAGACCCTAGATGGGTCGATATGCTGCAAGAGCGGCACAATTATCGTATTTTGGTTAGAATTTATTGGTTTTTACTTAACCGTAGAAGTACCGCTTTCACAAGAAAATAAAGAATTATTTCAAGCAATTATGATTTATTACTCCGCGCCAATAGTATACAGACTTTAATTTGTGTAGTTTTAAAAAATTGAAATAATTACCTGCCAATATACAAATAACAAAACAAAAATTAAAGTCAAAGGCATTGGTAGTGATATTTTTTCTGAAAGGTTTGTTCACTTAAATTAAATATTAACGCTCAAATTTTTTGGGCAAAAATTTTATATTTTTAAATTAAGTTGTGATACTAACGGAATACTAAGTCGAAATTTTCTAAAACAGTATAAAGGGTGTAAGTTACAAATCAAGTACATTGACTGATTAAATTTTAATGAAATTAAATTAAATCCAAATGATCAAAATAATTGTTTGACAATTCCTCCTCGATGCGAAGTAATCCGATATTTACAAGTAAAAACAAATGATGATTGTGTAGTAATTTCAAAACAATTACAGGAACATTTATTTTTAGTGGGAATTTTAGCAAAGCCGAAACAGGGTAAAATACTAGTAAAAATTTTATATACCAGTGATAAAGAAATTTATTTCACCTAATTTGTGCCAGAAATTCAAAACTTAAATGATTACCAAATTTGCAAATTTAACAAAACAACACATTCAGTTAAAAGAGTTACAGATACTATTCATGTTAGAAATTTTAACGATGGAGAACGAAAATCTATCAAAAAAATTTGTGCGAAATACGCAGATATTTTTCATTTACCGAAGGATAAATTAACAACAACCAATTTATACGAACAATCAATAACTTTGAAAGAAAACGCATTACCGGTTTATGTAAAACCATACCGCATACCACATGCTCAAAAATCAGAAATTGATTGAACCAGCTTCAAGCGAATGATCTTGTCTTATTCTATTAGTACCAAAGAAACAATTAAGAAATGGCAAACAAAAAAAATGGCGCATAGTAGACTACTATCGACTTCTAAATCAACAAATTCAAAATGATAAGTTTCGCTTCCAAATATTATTAAGTAAAGGTAAATAAAACAAGTAGACCGTTTACAGCATTTGTAACAAATCAAGGCCAGTTTCAGATAAAATAGTTCGAATAAGGTTGAAGACCAGCCCTGCAGCATTCTCACGATTGATGACAATCGCAATGTCAGGTTTAAACTATGAAAGTTGTTTCGTTTACTTAGTCGATAGTTTTCGGGAGGAATTTGAACGATCATAATGTAAATTTAATTAAAAGTTTTTGAAATACTGAGAAAAGTAAATTTGTAATTAAATTCTTCAAAGTGTGAGTTTTTGAAAAAGAAATCCTATATCTTGGCCATATTATTTCAAAGGAAGGAATTTTACCTGATCCAGGAAAAGTTATCCGGTACAAAAAATTCAGACAAAGTTAAACGTTTTGTTGCTTTTGCTAACTGTTATCTTAAATATATTCCAAAATGCCAAAATAGCCGTACCATTAAATAATGTTACTAAGAAAAATGTATAATTTGCTTAAACTAAAGAATGTGAATAATTTTTTCTATATAAAATGTACCATACGATTAAATAAATAAATAAATATTTTAAAAATTTATAAAAATGAAACCACTTGTGCTCCAATATCCAATTTTCTCTTACAATTATAGGGTAAACCAAATAAATTACTGGCTAAATGTCTTTTTGATAGTAGAAAAGGTCACCTTATTTTTCAATTTTTAACTTTTTTAGTCTTTGTGAAAAAAATGTAAAACTAATTTTATATACCCCTTTAAGGGGCTGTATCTTGACAAGGGATGCTTCAATGAAGTTTCTTTATATGAAAGACCCTATCTCTTTTTCGATGAGAAATCACCCCTGAAACGTTTTACACTTGTTTTGTTACACCCTGTATAATGGATAGTCCGATCTTGCTTGGTTTGTTCGTCTATCTGTCTGTATGTGATTTTTAGAAAATAATTTTCCTCTTCGTAATGGTTAAAGTCATGAGAACCAAACTTTCCAAGTGTATTGGTTGTACTAATGTTAGTAAAAAATAAAAATTTTAAAATAATACCATTACCCGTGGCAAAATGGCGCCTATTTAAAATTTCAAAACTTTTAAACCAGTGGTTTTATTGAAAATTATAAATACCAGAAAAGATAGCCATGTTCTAGCCGCCATTTTGCCACGGGTAATGGTGTTACTTTGAAATTTTTATTTTTTATTGACACTAGTACAATCAATACATCTACGAAGTTTGGGTTTCATATCTTCAACCATTACGGAGAAGGGAAATTATTTTCTAAAAATCACATACAGACAGACAGATGGACAACCAAGCAAGATGGGACTATCCATTATATAATAAAAATAGTTTGTCTCGACCTACAGTATAACCTGGTACAATCTTGGGTATTTATTACGAGACACCCTGTATATAAAAAAAATGAAAGAGAATAGGTAGTGTTATGTTATTGTCCATTTAATAAAATATCTATAAGTTGTTAAGTTGTTTAAGTAATTGTGTGTAAAGAAACCGAATCATTTTGTTATTGAAAAAAGACAAATCAAATTTGATTTTTATTTATAGTTGTGTTCTATTCATCGCGTAAGAAATATTTACCGTACGTACACGTTACCTTTGCAGAAAATACATAGTTTATGAAAATCAATTCAATAATAGAAGTATTCAATTAAATTTGATACACTACTGTAACAATAATTAAGCTTATTTTTTTATTTATATTCGTTCAATTCAATTTATTTTATTGTTTAATAGCTTTATTTTATACCTTTTAGTATTATGACAAATCTATTTTTGTTTTATATTTATAACCCAATTTTATCCGCATTTGACAAAAAAATATCGTTTTATAAAGTAGTTGCGAAAAATTTTTATATGCTCAATAAACTGAATCTATCATGCCTCGTGCATTTTATTTACGATCATCACCAACAAAAATAAAATAATATTTTTTCGAACAATGAATGTTAAGGTAACGTATCGATTATATACTTATTTTGCAAAACTTATGCAATATTATTCTACAAGATGCACATATATAATGGAAAAACAATAAAACTATCCAAGTAGCTAAAACCGACTCCAAATTCGACACGTATAAAAAATTGAAAAACGACGGCACTATAAATATTGGAGCTGCACGTGAGATTCATCAGACGTTAAGAATTGGTGTTAGGGTGAATTTTAAAAATACAAATTTAACATTATGCATGTGTAACTACCAAAGTAATATACATATAATTTAAATGCGTATCATTTAACAAAGTCCGTGTTTGTTAATTCTACAGTTTCTGTTTAATAAGGACTGAGAGCGAAAAACATTAGCATTGAAAAACTTGCATAACTTTTATACCATATAATATTTTTACAAAATTTTGATATAGTAGACTTTGAAATAGTTGTCAGAATATGTCGTCAAATTTTTATTTTTATTTGAGTCAAATTGTGTTCACAATGGCAAAAGTAGTGGAAGTACATAGATTAATCATTAAAAATTTGTTAAGAATCCACAATGGTCAGTCGTTCGCATTGCAAAGGAGGCAAAAGTTTGCAGGCAAGTGGCAGCAAAAGTCATCAAGCGGTACAAGGAAGACTTTACCATAACACGGAAACCAGGAAGTGGACGACTAGAGGGTTTTCATTCACCAAAAAGGTGCAAAAGGCAATATCTGCGATGGTTAAGAATCCGCTGATATCAAACCGGAAATTAGCTGCAAAGTCGACTTGTCGGAAAAGACAATTCGAAAAAAAAAAAAGAGTGCGATTTAAGTCCTACAAAGTTCAAACAACTCCAGATCGTAATGCGGAGAAAAACATTGAAGCCAAGAAACGAGCCAGAAAGTTGAGAGCAGATTTTTTCCAAAAACGTCAATGTTGCGTGATGGACGATGAGACTTACGTCCTCGCCGATGTTTCTCAACTACCTGGTCAGGAGTTTTATGTTTCCTGTGAACGAGGAAATGTTCCTAAAAGTTTAGAACTAAAATAAAGTCCAAGTTTTCAAAAAATATCTCGTTTGGCAGACGATTTGTAGCTGCGGTGAAAGAAGCCAATCTTTCATAACAAATGGAACAATTAACTCCGATATTTACACGAAGGAGTGTTTCCAAAAAAAATTGCGTCCTTTTCTGAGTAAACATAAGGTATCCACATTTTTTTGGCCGGATTTAGCTTCGTGCCATTACAGTAAGCAGACAAAAAAATGGTACGAAGAGAATCATGTCGATTTTGTACCCAGGAGGCTAACCCACCAAATTGTCCTGAGCTTCGCCCAATTGAGCAGTACTGGGCTTTGGTGAAAAAAGCTGAAGAAGACAAAAAGGCTACAAAATCGATTGAAAGTTTTAGAAAAATGTGGACCGTAGCGACCAAGAAAGTGTCGAGCACCACCATAAAAGCCATGATGGAGACCAGTCCCGACAAGCTAAAAATTTTTATGACGATAAGTCTAATTGATTTTTGTTTTTTCTTAATTTTTATATAATAAATAACCTATCCAAAACTAAATTTTTTTGAAAATTTATTTAGCGGTTTAAAAAGTTATGCAAGTTTTTCAATGTTAATGTTTTTTCGCCCTCAGTCCTTAGTTATTCATGATTTTATGCACGAATTACGAAGTTTAAAACGCAAGGAGTGCATACATGCCTCTTACATGCGAATGTCATGCAATCTACTATAGAACTAAAATTGCAATTAAAAACGGATACTATATCGAACGAAGGATGCGTTTTTTCTTTTGATTTATTACAGTTGCTTGGTTGTTTGAGATCATTGTCAATGGCAACGGTTTAATAATGAAACTTCCATTTAATTTACATTGTATTTTTACACCCAATTTTAAGGAGTGGTCATGGATTTTAAATGATTTGAAAATGTTTACAGAGTAATATAATACAACAAAATCACGCGAGGCGGCGTGAAAGTACTTATTAAAACTGACGTAAATATAATTTAAATCTGAAAATCAAATAAGTGTTTTCGTTTGATTTTGTTACGGTTTTATTTCCCATATATAGGACGTATGTTGTGAGCCGTTTTAGAACGTGTGTCGCAAGTAATATAGTGCGACGAAAAGTCGTACTTGGCGCGCCGGTTGCTAATTTTCTATTGGTGGAAATTAAATTTGACTGAATTTTCGAGACAGACAGCGGAAATTTTTTCCTTTCTCGTTTGATACACGTGGGTGTTTTAGCATTCTCTCTGAAGTAAAATTCTCACCAAAAACTATTTAATGTGGGTTTCACAATTTCCAATACAAATTGGCGTTTACGTTTAATGTGGCTACATTCACCCACGTTGTGTTCGGCATCATGTGCTCGTTGTCAACAATACTGGGATAACTCTCGAGGGTGCTGGAGTAGCTAATTAAGAACCTTCTCTATAAATGAAAGACAACACCACGGTTTCGCATGAATCAAGCCGCAGACCAACGGTAAATACCACGTCTACAGAGGTTGGCTATGTTACATACTTCCAGCGAGGGAGTCACTTGTGTGATGTTCTTCTTCGCACGCCACTCCTAAGAGGAATCCCTGGGTCTATCTACCTTCCCGAACTGTCGATACCGTCGTTAACAGAATACCTTCATTCTCGGAACTACACTTGACGTTAACAGCTAAGTTTTAGTATTTAAATCCACTTACTCATAACTAATAAGGCGTATGAAGCTCGAGTACAGATGACATAGAACGGCTCGATAGTTAATATTTAAGTAACTTTTATTTGATGTACTCTATTCAACCGGAGTTTGTTTAAATCAGCTCAATAAGGGCTGATGCCCTTAATTTAGAGCGGTTGTTGCGGACACAAAAGGCCTTTTGGGTTTGCGGGAAGTACTTACTTTTTGTTTTGTTGTTTAGATTTAGTGTAACTCGCTGTGTAAATGATATGTGTACGCAGATCCGTAATAGCAGCTACTTCTTAATTTGAATGATAACTCTTAACTCAAGCGTTTAACTAAAGCTTACTTAAAATTCGACATCTTAACTAAAAGCCTTATTTATTGTAAGCGAGGCTGCTGCTAACGCACGTAACTATATGCGACAGTCTCTCTATTTCTGTCACATTCTCCTAATATTTTAAGATTTGTTTTACTGAATTGTTTGTCTCTCTCTCTCTCTGTCTCTCTCTCTCCCTGGTTTGTGTTTGATTTAGCATATTAGATTTTAAGTAAAACCTGTTGATCTCTTGTTGGTCGGTTTTATTTCTTTCTTTATCTAGCAGGTGGCGCCTTGTTAAACCAGCAGTCTAATTTCTTATGGTTATTCAGGAATCCACGCAACTCCCCGACAAAGCCGGACGCTGCTGCTTTAACTATTATAAATATTCTTATCTTCCACTTATCTAGTGCGCTACATTAAGCCGAATTCCCTTTAGTTTTCTTTCTAGGTTGTTCCGCTAGAGCCGTCGCTTCTTTTGCTATTTTGTAAACTACAATCGTTACAATTTGTTATAAAAATACGAATCGCACGAAATTGAAAAGGTTTTGAGTAGGTCTTTTCGATTATCGTTTGTTAAACCAATTCTTGTTTGTGTAGGACATTCATCCATAAATTTTACAAAATAAATAGTGTGAACTAATTCGCCACTTTTACATTAATTCTACTAAAATTGGTTAATTTTAGCTACACATTATAAAAAACACAAAATTAAAATTGGTTTACTTTGCAAACACCAAACAAAACTTACAGCATTCACGTCCTTCACTTACAAAAAGTAAACTTCGTTGCAAATCAACTGTACTGTACATTGAAATTTAACTAAAAACATGTTTAAATAATTAATTTAAGCAAGTAATAATTTGATAATTTTGCAATTTGCGACAAAGTTCACATTTTACAATAAGAGATGGTTTTATTTAATATACACTGTTACAGTTTGTCATTGTGGAAAATTTATTTTAAAAGAAATTTCAAGTTGTTTCAAAACATCACTACTGTCGGTGAGGAGTTGTGAGCGATTTTTAGTAATGTAGTAGTAGTAAAAATGCTTTAAAACGAGGAGGTGCCACCCTATAATTGTAGTTATTAGTTCTAAGCAGTAGGGACTTGAGACACAAAGAAACAAACTGATAACAAAAGAAGCATATAATTTAACGATGTAGAGCTTGTTTTACCACTTGTGTCACAGACAAAGATACAAAACATCTTAATTTATAGCAAGTAACAATAAGAACATTAGTAAATAAATTACGTTAACACTACAGATCGTATCACAGATAAACTAAGTTTAAAATTATCAACACGATCGATTAACTACGGCCAAAGCCAAATAGACAATTTACGTTTCAATAGTAAGTACCCTATTTAATTCTAAACAAGTTACGTTGAGTTCCCTAATTACAGTTACTAAACCATAAAAGTGTTTCAAAACTAATACCGAAATATGAGCGCATACATAAGTAATCATAAAAGTTTTAAAACTATACCCATAACACAAAAATTAAAATCAAGTCATTTAACTGCTAAATTAATGTATCTGAAGTGCGGGAACGACAGGTGCTTTAGTTAAATTTCCAATTGATACGGATGCAGGAAGAACGAATTTTGGTTGATTGATTACTGTGTGATACGGTCACAACGGGCAGTTGTAGAAGAGGAAGGCCGCCAGCTGTGATAATATACAACGGTTCCTTTGTAGAGAAATCACAATAACTCCTGCCTCATAGAACAAAGGATTGTGATAGGCAACACCAGGAGTATAAGTAGAAAATGAAACGCAACTCATAGGTTAGTTTTTCCTCTAGTTATTCAATGGTTGGTTCCTCCTCTAGAATTTTTAAAAAAGATACCAAAACGGGGCTTACATAGATAAGAAAAATTTTTTTCACTTACGGAATTTGACACTGTGCATAATATAGATGTACTTATTACAGCTTGCAAGTAATAATAAAGGAACTCATCAGCCTATAAGTAATTAAAAAAACACAAGAATGCAAGTGATATGACCGCCAAAGCCAAAGATTGACAAATAAAAAAACGGACGTACTAAAAATCAGTTCTACACAAAAAGAAGTCGATTTCCACGCCCGCTATTGAAATAAAAAAAAGCGGGCGTTCTAAAGAACAAATTCTACGCAATCTATCTATTGATTTCGACACCAATGTTTGGTTGTCTAACCTACCTGGCATAAAATAGCACGTAAGTGAGATTTATTTAATCAAATATTCGTAATGAATAGAAAAAAAGACCGTCACAACACGTTTAATAAATTTTTTACAACTGTTCTATGTGCTTATTATCTTGTTGCAAACACGATTCAATTCTTGTTTTGTCATTACTTAAAACATTTTGAAGAATTTTAAAATTTCATTAAATTATAATGTTAAATTTCTAACGAAGTCAAGTCTGGATGTGGTACACTTTAGACACACAATTAGATTGATCGCCATCTAGTTAGCTGTTTGTAGTAGAGGGGTATGGATATATAAAACTTACCGTGAATGTAGAAAGACCTGCAACCCATAATAGAGAAAGAGAGAGCGCCACTTGTTCGTGTCTTCTTTAGTTATTCTGTTTCATGAACATAAATGAAGGGAAGATGCCAAACTTGATTTGTACAAATAAATTTAATATAAACCTCGACACAAATTTTAAAAGAATGACAATCCGGTTTCAAACAAATAAGAGTCACATTTATACAACAAATCACAAATAATTATATAGATAATCCGCACGCCGACAGATGGCCATACTAGTGTTTAACGCGTCATTTTTGTGTCGTAGTTGTCGACTCAACACGTTACTCGCAGTTTCCGGGAAACAGTTTTCACATCAAATTTACAGTCTGCCAAAGTTGCCAATAAAATATACCACCTCAATTCTTGTCGAAATTCATGAACGCATGCAGCGACATTGTATTGCCAAACTCTAACGCCATTGCAGAAATACGATTCCTCCATAAACATTGGCTAATCTTGGATAAAAACCATTATGAGATATTAACAACCTAATCTAAAACAAATCAAACAATTTTAACTTACCGAAATTGAAATTGTAGGTCAGTCAGCAAGCTCTAAAAGGAATTGATTTCGTTAAAAGGATGAAGAATTTGCAAAATTTGAAACATAAGAACACAATAAAATTATGAAAGACACTACACAGCTGGAATGTTAACTTAAAGCTTACGTTGTTATGTTGTTAAAAAAAGTAGACATGTCAAAAAAATTTCCACGACAAACCCATCCCAGTCATTTATTTGAATTAATTTTTATTTATTAAGCACGTTTTATATAAAGAAATAGGTCATCTCAATTGTTTAATGCTACGTTAAGACGAACGGTACCACAGGTCGCAACATTTTATTAGCCCTACAGGATATACAGTCTTCCGCGTTTATAATGGCGCTGTTTACAACAGGTACATAAATTAGTCGTTCCCTTTTAATTACGTAGATGCATAAACAAAATAGAATGGAATAGATTTTGCTATTGTATAGGTAGACTCGATATTGAATTAACAAAGTTAGAGCCTCAAGCTATAACTTGAAACTGAAATATATTTTGCAAAATATATTTTGGAATCAAACCATTAATTAACTAATTATGCAAAACTAAAATTTTTGAAGCTTTAGAAATTAAACTTGATTTAAATAAACAAGATCTTATTTACTACTATATACTACATTAGCCATTTCTAAATGTTGATAAGTAAAAAACAATTGTTAGTTTATCACAGTAATTTTTGTCAACTACATTAATAAGTATTTTATACTTTTCTGACTTATTTTCCATAACAATACATTGATTTTCGGACAATGGCCACTATTAACCTCTTAAACTATTGTGATGGCAATAGTCATTTTGGTTATTTTGTCAGATAAAGTTTAATTTCTGAATGAAAAAACATCGCAATTTTCAGTTATAAAAGTTTCCTACTATAGTTTTTTTTTACTATGAGGAATAATCCTATATAGTAAGCCGCCTATTTTTTTCATGTCTGTCTCCGAAATTAAAAGGGTACTTCCAGACGTCGTAGACACTGAAAATTGGCATGCCGATGGGTCTTGTCTTTAAACCAACGGGAAAAATCCGAAAACCGGAAATTTCCATTTAGGGGCGGGACCAGGGCGTCTCCATCTGCCATAGGTATAGCATTATTAAATTCGTGCATTAAAATTTACCCGTCAATCGACGGGCTTTTAATAACTATTTATTATGTTTTACATGAAACTACAATATCTAAACTACAGATGAACGTTTAAATTTTAAGAAATCATCATATGCATAATAGTTTATAGTTTCAAATTATAGCTTCAGGTCTTCAATTTTTTCTTTGAGTAATTTGGTACCAAGGTATCGCTATACAACAGCCATAAATTATCGAATCAAATTTTATTTATGTTTATAAAATGTTAGAAATAATTTTGATTTAAAAAAACCTACATACATGTAACTTTTAAATTAAATCAAAAAACTAAACATGGTTATTTGGGTTGACTGATTATTACTTATTTTTAAATAAATCTAACCTACTAATTATTGTAAGTTATTAAAAAAATCATTAAACTCTCTATTCATAATATTTAGTCCTTACAAAATGTATATTTTATGACGTTTCATTTTTTCTGTAGTTAATATAAAAAGTGAAAATAAAAACTAAGGCAATTCTTATTGTCAACGTATATATTTAGTTTTTGACAAGAATTTATTACATAATTATAATTAAGATACCAAGTTATAGTTTAAAATTAAATGAAAACGTTTTTTTTTAATAAAGGTATTACTATATAAATAAATATAAGAAATCAATAATGGGTGTGACCTCCATTATTATTGATACATTCTTGGAGGCGTCTGCTCATTGACGCTATCAAGGTATCAATATAATTAATATTAATCGTTTCCCATGCGGTATCAATGGCTGCAATTAGTGCATTACGGTTTACTGGTATAAAATTTGGCCCTTGTTGTCTTCGGATAACAGCAAGTATTCGAGCCCAAACATTTTCGATAATGTTAAAATCTGGGCTTTTGCTGGCCAGGGTAACAGCTCCAAGTTATTTGCTTGTATCCAGTTGCGCACAACCTGCGAAGTATAGGGTCATCATATCCCGATAGTTAATTATCGAATGTTCCAAGAAAATATGTGTAAATAGTAAATGGAATCTACTAACGTAACGTTAAGTCGTTAATTATAGTTACATAACTCTCCTTTCATAAGATATAGTTCATATTAATATGCTTATTGTAAAGCTTCGTACACACCTGAACAACAAACCGAGGAACAAACAGAACAACGAACCGAACGGCAATCGGAACATTAATTTGGACGGTGCTACGTACGAATTTTAGAACAGATTCGCAAGTCCTGATTGTTCCACGAACGGTTTGCGGCGTTCCCGCAACTTGTCGGTTTTTCTCCGACATCAAAGAAAATGCGCGCGAATGCGTTTGCAGGTTTGGACGAATCTAAACAAAACGGCGAACAAACTTATGCGGGAGAATTAAATTATTTATTTTTTGTCCTCCCTTTTGTGGGTTTGTTGTGTTTTAGGTAATATTATGGAGTTGACAGAAGAAAAATGTTTTAAATTAATCAGTGTTTAAGAATGCAAGAAAAAAATGATGTCCCTATTAGCATCATTTGGGCGGGAAATTTCCAAAATAAAAAAAAAGCGAAGTAAATTATAATTTTTTACTCTTCTTTGTGCGTAAAAATTTGGTTGGCACTATCTTCTTGTTTTCCGCAATTTTCTCTTCTCAATAATAAATATATATGAACTGAAAACTACTGAAAATAATTATGGGAACAGCACAAACGTTCCGTTTGTTGTTCGGATTGTGGAAATCATAAAAGATCGTTTGTCGTTCTGTTTGACTTTCGGTTCGTTGTTATGTTTGTTGCTCGGTTTGTTGTTCAGGTGTGTACGAAGCTTTACAACTTAAGCAACAATTTTTGGCGAATAAAGATTAGTTTGTGATGTAATATTAGAAACACAAATTTATATCATATCAAATTTATGACAACTTAAAACCAAGAACGTGTATGTCCTCTATTGTAATCTTAATACTTAAAAGAAAATCCTGTCCATTAGCATTATAAGGAAATGGCTTTTACTTTATGAATAAGTTTCAATAACAATAGAATATCCTTGCTTGTTTAATTTACTTCCTTTGAGTCATATTGCTCTAAGGGT
This sequence comes from Abscondita cerata, assembly GCA_030710515.1. Taxonomy (NCBI): domain Eukaryota; kingdom Metazoa; phylum Arthropoda; class Insecta; order Coleoptera; family Lampyridae; genus Abscondita; species Abscondita cerata. The sequence goes on from JALBCR010001266.1 coordinate 261,758, forward strand.
TGTTACATTGGTCATTAGAAGTATGTAATAAATAAACAATTACCTACTGTTTGAGAAGGGTAGTGTGAACCAATAAATAAAGTAAGAAATGTAAATTCCATTTTAGTTTAAAATTTCAAGTGTTGTGAAAATGCCACCTCATCTCGGTGCTGATTTGAAAGCGCGGATTGTTTCGGAATTAGCGGCGGGTCGTAGCGTGCGTGAAATTTCACGTATGTTAGATATACCAAAAACACCGTAGGGCATTACCGAGTAAAATGGAATCTTGAACACACTTTGGAAAGAGCCATCGGAAGTGGTAGACCTAAAGTATCTACACGTGCTCAAGATCTCGAGTTGTTTCATTACGTAACAGAACAACCATTTGCTACATACTCCAGGGCTATAGCAGATACACATTTTCCCGGATGCCGTATAACTGCACAAAAAAGATTAAAGGAGATGGGAATAAAGAAGTATAATGCTGCTGCGAAAGAAGTTTCAGTGACGAAAATATGAGACGTCGTCTGGAATTTGCAAGGCGATATGTGAACGAACCTTTGAAATTTTGGAATCGAGTGATTTTTAGCGACGAAAAAACGTTCAATAGCCGCAACGATGGACCACTAAAAGTTTTTAGAATGGAAGGAACTCGTTACGAAAATAATCACATATGTCCTAAAAAACGAAGTGGTTATTTTTCTGTGAATGTGTGGGGTTGGGTTAGCGCGCGGGGTCCAGGAGTTTGTTGGGCTATCGATGGACGTCTTGATTCTGCTGCGTATTTAGATATTTTGGAAACTATTATGAAACCTTCAGTCGAAGTGTTTTATCCAGACGAAGATTATATTTTCCAACAAGTAAGTATTCTTATTTCACTATACTTTCTCCAAAAAATAGTTCGGGATCTGTTGAATTAACATTTTCATAATGTATTTTTGTTGTTAAAGGACAACGCCCCTATTCATACTTCGCGGGTTGTGCGCAATTGGATACGAGAAAATAACTTGGAGCTGTTACCCTGGCCAGCAAAAGCCCAGATTTTAACATTATCGAAAATGTTTGGGCTCGAATACTTGCTGTTATCCGAAGACAACAAGGGCCAAATTTTATACCAGTAAACCGTAATGCACTAATTGCAGCCATTGATACCGCATGGGAAACGATTAATATTAATTATATTGATACCTTGATAGCGTCAATGAGCAGACGCCTCCAAGAATGTATCAATAATAATGGAGGTCACACCCATTATTGATTTCTTATATTTATTTATATAGTAATACCTTTATTTAAAAAAAAAGTTTTCATTTAATTTTAAACTATAACTTGGTATCTTAATTATAATTATGTAATAAATTCTTGTCAAAAAACTAAATATATACGTTGACAATAAGAATTGCCTTAGTTTTTATTTTCACTTTTATATTAACTACAGAAAAAAATGAAACGTCATAAAATATACATTTTGTAAGGACTAAATATTATGAATAGAGAGTTTAATGATTTTTTTAATAACTTACAATAATTAGTAGGTTAGATTTATTTAAAAATAAGTAATAATCAGTCAACCCAAATAACCATGTTTAGTTTTTGATTTAATTTAAAAGTTATTGCTTGTAGACGTTTTTAAATCAAAATTATTTCTAATTTTATTTTGTAAACATTTCCTAAACAAAATTTTGATTCGATAATTAATCGAGCTATGGTGTTTAATTAGCGATACCTTCAAATATATTCTTTAAAGAAAAAATTAAGTAAGCAACGTAAATTACCTATTTTCTAAAACGTGCTTAGTGTAATGATTCATTCTACAGTCCTTCTATAAGATAACCCCTGCTGAGACTACCTGCTGTTAGAATTGTAAATGATACCCTTAAGCCCGCTTCACAATGTGCAAACTTTTGTTTACAGAAATTGTGGTGTCCAAGTTTTAAATTTCATGAGTGTACATGCTCTTAGCCGCGCCACTATAAACGCGAAAGACTATACCTTTCTTTGGGTAATAAGACGATGGTCGCGCATATTGTATAACAATATTGTAAGCAATCGCGAACTTACGTTCGAGTTCTCTTACTTCTGTCGAGTGATTGTTGATGTTTGTTTGCAATTGTACAATCTCTTCGAATTTACAGCATACGATTCAAGATAATCGAATAATCAACTTTTGTAACTGTTTACACATCTGACGACTTTAATTCAGATCACTTTTTGGTTGTGTGCACAGCAGCACTAGATGTTACAACATATTATTAATTATAACAAGCTCGTTATAGGCTAAATCAAAAAAAAAGTTCTTGAAGTAATTTAAATTTTTTTGTAGGTCGTAAGTGTAGAGTCATTACTAATTTTAAAATTACAAATTCTAAATTTACAAAATAACGTTTTTATGTTCGAACAATATCAAACTTTTTGAATATTCAGCAACCACAAGCTTTGATTTTAGGAAATACAGTAACCTAAAATTTAAAAGCTCTCTAAGATGTTTCATTTTATTTTGCTAAAAAAGTTTATTGAAACTTTTTACTTGATGTTTAGCAAAATGTAAAATTATTTCGATCAAAATTTTAACTTTAATCAATTGTTAAACCTTTACTACAGATTCGTTTAAAAATATAAATGATAGGTGTTATCAATTGCGGATGTATTTTAATAAATCAACCTAAAAACTAATTCCATCAAAAATGTTTTAAAACTACATTACCATTGTAGTCTTCGGCTTTTATGGAACTTAACTTGCCCGCTACTGGGTTCAGTAAACTTCGTGAAATGTTGTTAAACATTTCTAAACTTAATATTTCATTTCCAACCGTGCACATTCTCAAAGTTACATGGCGTATCGGAAACTGTCAAGTAAAAATTACTAAATTTAAAACACGTATTTTAAAAATTAGAAAATTGATCGCATACTTTGTATTTAAAATTAACTTTAATGACTATTTAATATTTTCTTTTTTTATTTATCCACGATGAATATTTTGAATATCAAAACTTGGCACTTCATCTATTGATTTCTTATGTAACGATGCTTTTTAGTCGACGTTACTGAATACCTTCAGTAATTAATTTTGTGATTATCCACCGTTGTTTAATAAATTAATATAATTACGATTTCCAGTGATTTTTTGTAGACTTGAGTTTGAGCAACCCAACACTAATGAGCCTCAAATAAGGCAAAACGAATGCATGTAAATGCTGTTCGTAAATCTGCAATTATCACTGGCTGAGAAAGTGAGAATCAGCAAAGAAGAAGTTGAGAGGAAATAAAAGTGCTGAAGCAGGATGGAGACAATTGAGAGCAGTAGTGGAAAGAAAAAAAACGAGCTCTACAGAATCCTAGAAATTGAAGAAAGTTTAGAGAGAAAAAAAATGGAAAATGAAAAAAAACATTAAAAAAATATAGAAGTCACTGGAATAAACATAAAACAAGAAATTGACAGATAAAAAAGTGAAAGAGTAGAAGAACCATATTTTATCGATACAACAAATGAGAAGAACATGGTCATAGTGAAGTTATTTGAAGTAAAATTCGCGATAGTAAAGAATAAATATAAATTAAAAGGATATTTATTAATAGTGATTTAATTCAGATCAAAGGATATGGACTAGAGCAAAAAACAAATAAAAGAAATAGAGTAGAAATAAATGAGCAAAGATATGAAATGGCGAAAGATGGATGGTTAATACCAAAAAACCAAAAAGAAAAAAAAAGGAAACTGGAAAAGAATATGGCAATGAACACGGACAAAGAAAATACAGAAAGAAAAAACGGAATAAATGCCTGGAGAAAACAAAATATAAAATAAGTTAAAAAAGCAATTAACAAAACTTAGAAATAAGATTAAAATGGAAGGAAGATAATGCAAGTACCATTCGATTGAAAGAAAATGAGAAAAATTAATCTCCTTTCAAAAAGAAAATTGAAGAAACAGTGCAAGCAATGCAAATGGTAAGAGTCCAAGACACAATGATGTAACAGCAACCAAAACGAAGGAAACGCTTTGAAGCAAGTGATACATAATTTAATAATCAAATATCAGCAGAAGAGAAAATGCTTCCAGAGTGAACCAAAGCCCTAATTGTACTAATATTTTAGAAAAGGAACAAATCAATACGTAGCAATTATAAAAGCTTTGATTTGCTAGACAACGGATATAAAATAACAGCGACTAAAATAAAATCAAGAGAAAACAAAATTTATGAAGGAAGATGTGGTATGACAAAATTTACAACAGGAAGACTTAAGGCCAAATTCAAAAACCTACTACTACTACACTTACTTGGCATATAATTCGCCTCTCAGTTGCATGGTGAGTGGAGTGCAGTCTCAACTTTGACATTCATACCTGACATTTCTACTCTCTTCTATTAACAGGTCTACAGACGGCATTCCGCTTACGATATAAATCGAAGGCGTTTCTCCTGTTTTATATGCCGAGGATACTCTTATGGACATTTTCTTTAACATTTCCCAATAAAACTTGTATAAACTGCGTATAAAACGATTGAAATCGCAACCGCAGCTAGAACTTTCTTTCTGGAATAGCTCGGGTTTTCGATATTGGGCATTAGTTTTGACAACGGGTAAAACTTTCTGTTTGTTTTGTTGATTATTTCCGTAATGTAAGTTCCAAAATTGCCATATTGGCCAAAATATAAGACATACACCAAGGTTACAAGGACTTAGTTAGTTTTATAGTTGTATCGGCAACATTTATCTCGATATTCTATAACATTCTTCTTCCCGACAAGATAATCATTTCCGTTTTTTTGGAGGCGATATTTAAGTGTTTTTTCTTTATCCACGCTTCTATCATTTGAACTGTCTAACTGGCCCTGTCTTCTATCAATTCGAATGTCGATTACTAAAATTGCCAGATCATCGGCATGATCTAAATGTACGTTCTTTAGAGTTTCGATGCGCAATAGGTAAACATTATATTTTCCAAAGTAACGCCAAACGCGTAACCTTGGAGACACCACTGTTGATACTTATGCTACAATCATCTAAATAACTTCGAGTATTTTTTAAGAGCGGTTTTGATATGTCCCGGGACACTATTTTATCTAAAATTGCCTGTCATGATGCTGAATTAGTCGCATTTTAAATGTCAATCGTAACATCAAACAAAATTTCCGTGTCTATAGGTTACTATTTTTGTGGTGCTGGCTTTTTGATAGACCTCGTCGATTGCATCAATCGTCAAACGCTTTGGTCTAAACCTGCATTGTTTAAGAGAAAGGTTTTCATTTTGCTCGATTTCAATTATCAGGTATTTGAACATCTTAGCTATTGATATTAATATGCAGATAAGACGGAAAGTTAAGTAATCATCTGTCAGATCTTAATCGGTGACTGGCTTTTTAAGGTCCATCAAAGTGAAGTTCACACTGTATCAAGAGTAATTTTGTGGTTTCTTTGTGACTATTTGGTATTCTTCACCCCATATGTCGTTATCAATCGAATCGCATACTTCTATTCATTTTGCTTTCTTCCCGGATTTTATTTTTTGTTTTAATCTTTTTTTAATTTGTTTTTAGGTTATTTTCCATTTCTTGAATTTTGATTTCTGTTTTCTTTTTTTCTGGGTCTGGCTTTAATGATACCTCTTATGATTGTTACTGTCTCAGCTCTTATCGCAACAATTTCGTCGTCCCACTAACAAGAACGATTTTTGCTTTTGAAAACGTTCTTAGTGAAAATCGCTGTGTTGCACATTTTATTTAAAAAAAAATTGTAACTCTTTTGGGATTCTTTTAAAGGATTGTTTCTAATTATTCAGAACATATGTAAACGAGATGTAGAGGTGACAAACTCTCAAGAATACGGGGACATAACTTTCATAACAAAGTAGTAGGGAAAATTTTTTTTTCCTAGCCTTTTACCGAGCGCGTCACATTGTATCGGAACGGCTACCTGCGAGAGGTCGGTTACCTACTGCGAAGGGACTGTCTAATAACTTACGTATTGATATGTAGCTTCTGTAAGATATTAACAGATGTCACTAGAAGCCTTTTTCATTTATTGGAAGCATTTTCACATTAAATTACGTTAGTATTGCGTCAGTTCATGCACGAAAAAGACAGATCCCGCGTAAAATCAGCAATACACCGCGTGTTTTCGTGCGTTTTTTAACAGTTTTTCCGTAATTTTTGAGTGTTTGGAAATAAAAATAAGTACGTAGACCAGAAAGGTACGAAAGAATCGTATACAAGGGCTTCTGCCAAGAAGGTAAAAACAAACTATGAAGATTTCTGACGTGAAGCATGATGCCGCTTATAGAATTATAAATTTTTTACCGTTTTCTCAACGATTTGTCAATACGTGAAGTGTAAAACATTTAATTTCGATATTACATTTCAAGAAAGAAGCTCTTGAGGCTTGGTTTTCAAAATTGTCGTCATTTGCCCTAAATGCTCTGAAGTTCTCTGAAATTCCAAGCTGCAAATTTATAAAAAAATGCATACGAAATTAATCGTAGAATCGTCCCAACTATGAAATTATTATGAATAGGACTAAATGGCATAATGAAATTTTGTGCTTCTATGGAACTTTCCCAGCCGATATTTCAATCATACTACGATAAATTGGTAAACATAATTTCCATCGCAACAACAGCAGTGAGAACAGCCAGTATGAAAAATGCAGCAAAAGAAGAGAAAAGAAGAGCAAAGAAAACGGGCAACGGTTTCCGGCGATGGTTCTTAGAGAAAGCGCGGGTTCTTTTTGCTTTTTGGAATCACGTCGTTAATTGGTTGGTATACTGAAAAAATCGTCGATGTTGAGGTAAAATGTAAGTACTGTAAGACTAGCGAACACTGAAAGAATTAAGAAATTAGAAGCATCTGAATTCGAAGAATAGTACAAAATACATGCCGATACATGTCCAGCAAACCACGAAGGCTTATCTGAAAAAATGGAGATTGACGCGGTCGTCAAAATGTTTAAACGCTCCGAAAACTTGCACAAACACAACTACTCAAAATATGGCCATTGGCGTCTAAACCTACAATTTTTGTGTCGAAGCCAATGCCAAGCGGATCCAGCGTGGTGAACGGTCATTGACAGATGCAGCGTTCCGGCATTGAATCGTCGAGGAAAGAGCTTGAGGAGGAATACTCTAATATAGAAGGGCAGCTTTATGGTCCTGGGATTGCAAATTAATGGTAAAAAATTGCAATAATAAAATTTTTCTTTTTACGTATGCATAATACCACTCAAAGCTTTTCTTGAAACACGTTTTTTCGATGCGGCACGCGGCATAACTGATGCAATTTTATTTTTTTCACTTAAATTTTCTACTACACCTTTAAAACAACATTTCAAACACGAGTACGTATCCGATTTTTGACATTTCGATTTTGTATGGACGAATTAGTACCCAAATTTTAGGTGAAGAATCAAACTTTATGTAAAAATCACCACCAATTATTCTAAAATTAATATTTTAAAACCCCTACGTATTTCTCTAGCTATACTTATGTAAATTAGGACAAAATTTTTTTTGTTCCAGATTCATTTTTACGGTACTTATACTGCGTGCCGTGGAGCGCTTCAAAAATAATTGACTTGCGGGAATGACTCCTGAGCCGCCATTTTGTGATATTTTGAAATAAAAAAATTTGATGAAGCACTTTAAAACATGATGAACAATATCCCGAATTATTATAATCTTCCTACTTTTTCCTTCCACCAAAAAAATCACAAAACACGCTTCATTTTCGCACTTTACAGTGGTGTTATCCCTGAAGTGTGGATTACAATCTTTCTCGTATGAATGTGGGACATTTAGGCTGGTTTATGACATCTAGATCTATCTGGTATAAACTCCATTCTTGGGATTTAGTGCTCAAATCGCCACTTATGATTACGTTTTCTTAAATGGGCAAATTAAATTGCTAAGTTCCCCTAAAAACTTTGAGTAAGCATTTAATGGGAGATACGAGGGGGTGCTGAAAAGTTCCTGGCTTTGCTACTAATCACGTAAATGAGACCCGTGTAGACAATACCACAGCCTATTTAACTATTTAGTAGCGCGCATGAGCAGTAATAGATGCGTACGTGGATGAGTTTTTATTCCACGCAGTAACAAAGCAAAGATGGCGGCACTTACACCAATGTTTGATAAAACTGAGCAACGCGCAGTGATGAAATCCTGTTTCTACAAGGGAAAGGAGCAAAGCAAGTGCATGAAGAGATGGTTGAAGTGTTGGGGGATAACTGTTCAAGTTACTCGACAGTAAAAACATGGGTATCGAGGTTTCGGACTGGCCATTTCAAGGTAACAGACGAGGCGCAGTCAGGAAGACCGAGTTCTGCGACCGACATAAGAAATGTCGACCATGTGCATGATCTGATATTGGAAAACTGACGAATTTTGGCTAAATTGATAGCGGAGATGCTGAACATTTCTCGTGAAAGAGTTTCCCATATCATACACGAGATTTTGGACATGAGCAAGGTATCAGCAAAGTGGGTCCCGAAATGCCTGCGTGTTGATCAAAAACGTCAACGAGTTGGAGTCGGCGGCAAAAGTGATGGCGTCGGTGGTTTGGGATAAAGACGGTATTGTCCTAGTGGATTATTTGCCAAAGGGGTGCACGATCAACGCCGATTACTACATGTTTCTCTTGGACAAATTGAAGGAGGCGTTGAAGCAGAAACGCCGAAGGAAGTGACTCGCGGGGTTTTGTTTTTGCAGGATAATGCGCCTTCCCATCCTTCTTACCGCACCCTAGCGAAAATCAACCAAATTGGCTTTGAATTGTTGAACCACCCGCCGTATTCCCCTGATATGGCCCCATCAGACTATCACCTCTTTCCACAACTGAAGAAAAACCTGAGGGGCACCAAGTTTGATTCTAATGAGGAAATCATCGCAGCCACGGAGACGTTTTTCGAGGGGCAACCGTTCCAATTTTATTTGGACGGGTTACGAAAACTGGAGAAGCGTTGTACTAAGTGTGTTAGCTTGTTAGGGAAGTACGTTGAAGAAAACGTGTACCATATTTTGCTAGCACGTTTCTTTCTGTGTAAAACCAGAAACTTTTCAGCATTCCCTCGTATATAGTAACTATACAGAGTGAACCACCACCAACGGACAGAGATTTATAGCAAAGCAGTAAAAGTTTTACAAGTTTTGTCATTTTAGTAGCTTGCAGGTTGATAAATTTTACGTTTTAAAATTATTTTAAAAATATATAGTATGTCTCAAAAAAAGTGTGACGCATCAAACTTATATTTTTCTTATAAAACATATGAAATAGAATCCGGTTCCTTAATTGTTCTAATTTTGACCTCATTTATTCTTCTATTAAGAGAAATACTACCACGCGAAGTCAGGCTTAAAACTTGTAACTTTCTATTAAAGCTACCATCTACAATTTTAAGAGTTTACCTAATTTTTTTACAAATTGCTATAAACCGAATCTATGGAATGACCGATTGTTTTTTCTTTATGATTTGTAAAACCGAATAAAAAAATTCTAAAGTTCACTAAAATTCAGCATGTTTTAACATTATATTCTTCAAATTGGTAAGCATATCAATATAATTCGATCAATTGATACTTTCAACCTACACGATTATAATAAAAAAAATTTATGATAAACTTTATTTTTTGGCCAAAATAGAACTGTTTTAAATCTGGTCTGTATTAAATGATTTAAGAATTACATTCCCTCTTCTACTTATGTGTGTAATAGCAAAGAACATCACGTAGGTGCTTTCATACGCTTTGCTATTTTGGGCAGAGTTTTTTAGTGACTAAGCGATTTTTTTCACGTTTCAAGTTAAAGCAAAATTGAACTAAGGTGTTATTGAATCATTGTAATGTTTTACTAAAAATGTCACTTTAAAATTTTTTTTGTGGCCATTACATTTTGTACACAATTTTGCATAAAATAGCAAAATTTAGAAGGCAGTTCGATATTTTAAAGGAATTCAATTTAATTACATGCTTAGTGAAAACCAGAAGTATTTTGTTTCAAATTAACTAAATAACTTAAGAACTCTGTTTGAATTTATATGTTTAGTTTTATGTAGCCTACCTCTATCTACAAGCAATATTTACTTGGTAAATTGAAAATTATTTGTGTACACCAGAAATTAATCTACTCGAGTAATTTTTCAGTGTAATAAATGTACTAATGTTTGGTTAATTAATTTGTTTATTACAGGAGTACGCTGCGAATATGTTTATTAACATCAATTTAAATTTATGTTTTTTTTGTTTGAGTAAATTTCGCTTATTTTTTTTATTTTAACAAGGTTACATTATCAAAATATAAATTTCGAGTGAAACAAACTAATGTTTAGGGTTTTATTTATTTTTAAATATGTACGTATTTAGAACAAAGAAAAATGTGTTCGCTAATACTTCTCGTGGACATTACTTTCTCATAATTAAAATGCATTGTTTGCGTCTTATTCTTTAATTTACAAACTGCAACGGTAGTAAATTTTAAGTTAATTAACATTTTGTACCAAGCTTTTAACTAAATGCTATTCAAAGCTGTTTTAAATAAAACTCTTCTAACTTTCTCGTTAATTATAATTATTTAAATTTGTTTTATTATTTGTTGGAATTAGGTACATTAATTACATTAAATATTTTTTTTGTTGTGATTGAACAATTTTTACGCACTAATACTGATACAACTTTATATTAAATTTTGGATATTTTTAATCATGTTAATTTATACGGATTTTTAAAGAAGTTTATGTTTATTGTATCATTTTACAAGTGGTAGTGTTTTAAACATCCGGTTTGAGATGTTCGTTCACATTTTTTTTTATTTTAACCTCAAACTATAGTTGATCAATTTTGAAAAAAAAGTGTAACACCTAGTTGTCGAATGGTTAATTTTGCACAAAACCTAATTAAATGTAGAGCTTACAAAAATTACAAATGGATACAAATCGTAAATAAAAAAAATAGAAACAATATAAATATGGTAGCAATTTTTAGAGCAGAACAGTAAAAAAAACAACTCAATCAACTTAGAAAAGTTTACCTTTATCAATTCATGTGCTTGAGATGATTAGCCATTGATGTAATGGAGATTGAACAAAGGCTTGGGCATTGATTGATCGACAACATATACAGAATGGGTCAGTTTATACGCGCCGATCAATATATGGAATAGTATTAAAGATTTGGAAAACCTGTTTTAACTGGTTTATAGAAGATTTTAAAGACTGCGTTTTAAAATTATTTTGAGATGTTTAGAGTGTCCATATACAGGATGTAAATACCAAAGTTATGTTATTTTAAATAAAATATGGAGTTTTTATGACATTTTTGAGTTCTACATTCATGATAACTATAAGTTGTTATTATGTTTTCTATACCAAAAATCAACCGTTTATGAGATATTCATTTTTTTCGAAACATTTAGGTAAGTTTTAAATTTTGCCTCTGCTTCAGTTGTTGACATTGTCTACTCAAAACAGTATTAGGCCGTTAGCAGAAGGAATGGGCTTCAAAGCAGGTTGAAGTGTATTTTGATAAATTATACCAGATAATAAACAGTGGTCCTCAAACTTTGACATCATATTAAGCCATATAATTTTTTTAATTTAAATGATGGTCTAATTTGACATAAAAATTTAATTGTCTTCCAAAAAGTATAAGGGTTCTTTATACCTATCTTTAGAAGTTTTTGAGTTATAAAGAATTAAATTTTCGTTGTCAAAATTGAGGTACTTTTTAAATACACCGGACTTGGTTATATTTATTGTAGTGAAGATAGGTCTTTTAAATCCTATTTTAGCACTTTTAATGCATTTTGTAGCTAAATTCATGTTTTGTGATGTTAATGAACAATTCAAGAACATACAATAATAACAAAAAGCATTAATCTAGAAACGTGAGTGATTAATACTGAAAGTAATTAAAATTAAAACAAATGCTCAAAATGATGCCCATCGCTTGTGATACAATCGTAAACGTTTTTAAACGAATTCTTAACATGTAATAACAAATTTGCTGTTATAGTTTAAAATGCGACTCTAATCTTGTTCTTCATATTTTCTGGAATGATTGTTGTGGTATCATAAACAATATTCTTAATGTATCCCCACAAAAAGAAATTTAAACAGGTCATATCTGGCGATTTCGCTGGCCACTTCTGCATACATCCTCTTCCGATCCACCTATTTTGAAACCGCGCATTTAACAAGGGCGCACATTGGCCTCAAAATGTGCAGATGCTTCGTCTAGCTGAAACCACATTATTTGGCGAATATTTACATTTTGTAGTAACTTGGGCAAATTGTACCGTAAAATCTTCTAAATTTGCGTCCATTTAAAGCGTCGTCAATGAAGTAAGTACCAACTACATATGAACCTAAAATTCCACTCCACACGTTAACAGACCATCTGCATTGATGATCCAGATTACGAGTTATGTGCGGGTTGGTATCACGATAAGAATGAAAATGATGCTTGTTGACAAATTCACTTTTATGAAAACGAATTCGTCTCTAAATAGGAAGTAATTAAAAACTACGAATCTTCTCCAAATCTCTCCAGTGCTAATAAACAAAATTCTAGTTAAAAATAGAATCGGCTTCATGGAGTTCTTGGCTTCTGTGCGGATTTTCCACTACCAATGACAGTACATGAAATTCTATATCGTCATGTCTTAAAAGTAGGCAATCATCTTCTATTTGGCTTTGTATATGCCACGCTTCCTGTTCAAAGGAAAACGCAACACCATTCTGGACGATCTCGGCCGTAAAATTTTTGGGCGTAGATCCTTGAAACCAGTAAATTTCAGTTTGTCAGTCTTGATTAGGCGACTACAAAAACTCTGTGTCGCAACGCTTTTTGAAAAATAGCGATGTTGTGGTAAGTGTTATCAAAATATAGAATATATAGAAAACAAAATTTTGCACAATTTTGGGTCCTGGCATTTTTTCTTTGCGACCAATACTTACCGGTGCGTAAAAGTTGGGCTGATTAGCGCATTTTGTGTAAAAAAATTAAAACACGATATATAAAACGGTGAGTGGCAGAAAAAACTAAAATGCTGTAAAATAAACGACTTTTCATACAAACAAATTAACCTTATGTCACACATTTTGTGCTTGAGCCGTTACTGTTCGGTCGCATGGTGGTCGCCACGGCATTTGAACGACATCTACGTCAGAATACAAGTTGTGCAGCCAGATTCGCTGATGATTAACAACGCGGATATTTATTTTGTACCGATAGTGTGACTGCCGAGTGCAGTGCAGTTAGACTCTTTGCGATACAAGCCGTCTCCATAACTTCATTCAATCTTGCTTCGCTGCCTCCAACATCCGATGAGTGCCATCATCATTCATTGCCTACTTATTGCAAAGTACAAACCTGGCGGTTAGTTCAGAGAATCAATGATGGCAGAGAACAACCACAGAATTGACCGCAACACAAATCACAAAGGACCAGCTCCAGAGGTTTTACTTTCTTGTAGATACCAGAAGAGTTGTGGGCATGCTTGTGGTTGTTGTAAATCAGGATTGAAATATTCGGTTTTGTGTTTACACTGTATTGGGCATTCTAGGAAAAAATTTCCTACTAGTTTGAGTTAGAGGATGACAATGTAGAATATGCAAACACTGTGTTCGATCAGGTATGGGACGATGAGTACCAAGCCGAGTTTGCCTATTCTGGCTTGAAATTGATGAGAATGATAACAAGGAAGGCGAGACAGTTTTACAACGTCGCAAGCGACAAAAAATTAAATAAACCCCGATATCAATTGTGGGTTAGGTATCTTGGGGATACTATACAACCGACCAATTCTACCTCGAAGGTGGTGTGGAAACAAGTTGAAAATTATATTTTCTTATACCATGTATGCACAAAAATAATAAATTTGACGCCTGGATCAACAGTAATAAAGAAATATTGACCGTAGACAATGACAATTAAAAAATGCACAAATTGGAGTATGTAACGGCCCGTTTCAAGAAATCATGGTTTTTATTATATACAACCAAATGTATCAAATCGGACATCTGCAGACTCACAAAAACATTACCTTTTCAAAGAAAAAATATTACGGAATTGTTTGATACCGATGTTCACCTTAATCCGCAATGAAATTCTGATTTGGTTGAAAATTCTAAATCAACCCCCAACATTCATGCACCGTAGAGCGGAAAGTATTGGCCGCAGACGAAAAATTCAAGGACTCAAAATTGTGCATAATTTTGTTTTCTACATATTTTATTTGATTTTTTTTTTCGATAGCACTTTCCACAACAAAGCTATTTTCCCAAAAGCGTTGGGACGCAGAGTTTTCATACGCCTGCTCCTTGAAGCGCGAACCCCCGAAGTCGCAAATTGGTACTATCAGAAACCTATTTCTACCATCCCTCCAAATTTGCTTGGACATTGCTTCGACACAACATTTTCCAAATTATTTACTCGCACGAAAAGTGAATTTTCCAAACTAGTGCAGTAAAGGCTTTATAAGAGGCAAAATAAAAAAATTCTTAAAAAAAAACAATTTATTTAAAACTATTAATTCGGAATATAATACATGAATGTGGAAAAATTGATTTCCGATAGTGATTTATGACTAAACTTCAAATATTCAGTCACAGTCAAAATCTCATTGCCGGCGTGATCGTAGCAGATAGAGATCTAGAGTTTTGTTTTACATTGTAGATCCCGTCCACCTAGCATGGAGTTCCGACACATTTAACTTAAATCGAATAATATAGTATTTTCAATAAATAGAATATTAAAAAAGTCAGGGTTATGTTTGTTTGGGAATTTAACCACACAAAAATAAACTATACAGAAACTCCATTCGAAGATTTTTTTTGTCCTTCAAACTCGCGCATCCCTCTACGCACATTATTAATATTTGTTTATTAGTTATTCTACAATACAGTTACTTTAAATTACTATGTACGCAAGTACATCTAGTAACCCTCAAGCAAGCAAACGCCATGTGTTATTTGGAAGTACCGGAAAAATTTTGTAAAACAACTACAAGTTCTTTAAAAGTACGAATTTAGGTAACACAGTAGGTAGATAACATTTTATTTGGTTATATTTAATTGCATTCTTATAGACACACATTGTCATTAATTATTCAAATCCAACCCTCAACACCTAAACTTTCTTCTAAATCTCTGATGGTCATTAAAGGCGAGAAAACTATTAAATACTTCGGGAAAGAAAACATCTTACTTAATATAACAATGGAACAACATCAAATGTGTATTTTACTTTGTTCGTACATGGTGCGATCACTAATTATTAAAAATCAGGACAACTAATTATATAATACTGGTTGATTCTCAAGATTATACTTTATGTATTTAGATGAAACGTATGTACTTACATGCATGCTTCACCCCATATTCGTAAAGAAGGTAGCAATGAGAGATGCTATTTTGAACTGATATTACGGAACTAGTTTGTCAAAGAAGACTACATAAATAAAGAACATAATGAACAACTTGTTTTATTTTTATCCTCATTTTTGTTTTGTCCATAAATCGTGCAATGTCGGTTACAAATTTTTTTTAAAAAGAAGGGCATCGAGAATGTTACCGTAAATGCAACACGTTAATTGTCGTATAATAACATTTTGCAGTGATGTAATGGTCACTTCAACTGATTATCCTATCCTTTTTTGTTATCTGTAAGAACATACATGTCTTGTAATTTAATTCGAAGTGCTTGCAACTTTAACGTAAATTGTAATTGTTTGTAATTTAGCCACCGTAAAATTTAATTTGTTTAATAAAGAGGTTGTATATTTATCGTTTAATATTCCTTTTAGTTTTCTTTTTAGAAACGCGGCTCAACTTTGTAACAAAATTAATTCAATTAGTGAGTTCTTCAATGATATGACGTTTTCTTTTGATTCAGAAGTTTAATACAGTGGCGGCTTGTCCATATGGTCATTTGGTCAATGACCTCCCAAAAATTTTGACAATATATAAAAAAATATTCATTATTAAGTGTTTTATTAAAATAGGTAATTAAGTCGCAAGTAGAATAATTTAAAATTTATCGGCCGTCGTTCGTAATTCATCCTCTTCAACCTTGGGCTGGCGGTGCGAATTGTCCTCATTGAATTAGATTTACCCGGAAAAACTCTTTGGGTCATGAGCCGGATCCCGCAGTTTACGTCGACTTTGTATAGAGTGTACAATTACGCTCGATTTTTGATTCGATTTTTGCGTGTTTTAAATCAGTTTAAGAATTTATATTGATATGTTTTACTGTTGTTGTGTTGTTTTGAAAAATACTATTTTTGATTCGCGTGTGCATGCGCTATAATAGAAAATGTCGGTAGTGCAGAAAATTAAACAATTAAAAGTGCTAACAAACTTAATTTTACAAAATTAGTTGAGTTCAAGGCAAATGGTAGTCCTTTGCCAGAACTAAGTTTACGACAAACTAGCAAAGACAAAAATAAAGATGTTCATCGAAACTTTCGCAAGGTAATGTACGATTTAGCTAACTGGATATGTGGTTGTGGAGTATCAAATGTATTTTACTGTTTTGGTTGTTTATTATTTTCTAAAGACTCGTCAGACTCGCTATAGTGCAAAACCGGTGTCAGAGATTTAAAACATTTAAAAGAGGAAATAAAAAAAAACATGCTTCGTCTGCAGAACACGTGAAATGCTCGGTAAATTTTGCAACCGTAGAAAATGTTGATATTCGTACACAGCTAGACAATGCTTACAGAAAATCCCTTAGAGATTTTAATGAGAATGTTTCGAAAAATCGCTATATTTTGAACAAAATTGTAGATTGTATAAAATTTTGCGGTGCATTTGAGTTATTTATATTTTTTTAAGTATGCCTATTTTTTAAATTAATTTTTGACCTCCCAGTATGATTGACCACGCGCCGCCACTGAGTTTAAATTGACATTATTTACTTACCATTTATGGACAACAAAGTATAAGATTTGTGGAAATACATTGACTGCTTTGGTAAATAAACAAATTACAAATTCTGGGGGTTCAGGGATGGGTGGTGTAGGGGCGAAGGAAGAGAGTGTTTTAATAGAACTAGGAGAGAGTGTAGTCAAAGGAGTCGAAGGAGTGGCAAAGTTAAAGGTAAGGGGAAGGGTAGATAAAATTAAAGTAAAAACTTTTGGAGGTGTTTAGAAGGTTTAAATATCAGAGGCGGAAATTATTGTGCGGCAAAAACTTTGGGGTGAAAATTTAGATGGGAGATGATAATGGAAAGATGTCAAACGTTTGTAAGCAATTGGAAAGATGGTACAAGGATTCGGGGGGACGGAGATGGTCGTAGATAAAGTATAGTAGACAACTCGAGTTGTAAAGTAATTACTCTGGCGTAATATGCTATTTACAACTCTCGTTGTGTAATATACTATTATCTTACAGGTGTAGTTTTTTAGGTACATTATACCGTTGTTTTCGGCAACAGAAATCAACTTTCACTCACATAAATACATAAAACTGTCAGTTCTACTCACAACTCACTAAATCAGACAGCTGTCAGTTGTAATTAAAAATTGTAATTTTAAATTGAAAATACTAAGAGAATATTTGTTGAAGAATATTTATTAACAATTTTGCGTGGAACATTTTAAACAGTTACAAGTTACTATATTAATAATGCAGTTATAACTAATAAATTTCTAATTGTTAACATTAACGGTACAATTCGTGTTGTTAAAGTACACTTCTTTATCAGCACTAAAAGCTACTTCTTTGTTCTGTTCCACAATCGCAATTTCCTGATTAACACTTGTAGAACTGCTACTCTCATCTCCACGAATTTCTTCATTAGCAGTAAAAGCTACTGCCTTGCTGCCTTGTTCCGTTCTAATCGCGATTTCATGGTTTACATTTGTAGAACTGCTACATCCATCTCTCAGAATTTTTTTCGCAATACTAACTTTATTCTGCAGAGAATCCTCTACATATCCTTCAACGACAGAATCACTCTTCCAGTCACCGAATTGCTTCAGTGTTCTTACATTGGCTCCGAAACGCGTGTCCGGTATACATTTTGGGGTTTTTTTGGTATCAATTGTGGAATCTTTCTAAAACTGTTAACGCCAATGAGTTGTATCGTACATTTTCCATTTCGGTAGCAAAGAAATAGAAGACAATTTCTCACTTTCTCTGGGCGTAAATTGATATATTTCCGATATAAATTAATAGGATTAATCCCAAATCCAGTGGACAACATAGTAAAAGGCCGTTTCTTGAAGGTCTTGGTGTAAGGAACATGGATCAGTAGAAGATCGTCTCTGTCTTTTTTATCCGTGATACACATTTTTAATAATTCATCAAATCTACAGCTGCCACTAATTGCGACAACAGCTACAAGCTACACAATATATGCAAAAATTTAATACTTTATTGGCATACGTCAAAACGTGTACTTACTGTAGTGGAAACATATGAATTTTGTAAATAATTCTTTATTGGTTATCATGTTGCTGTTTATGTTGCTATAGTTTATAATAAATAATTAAAATTTTAAATTTTTAAAAAGTTGTTATTACATTCAATGTTATCCTAATTTTAATTAAATAATTCTTTCCTTAATATTGATATTAAATTGATTTTACATAATACTACAAACCACATAAAATTAATGTTTTTATTCAACATGTTTATGTTTCAAGAATGCAGTTCATTTACAGTACTTTTCTATGTCCAAATTTTCATGTAAATTTAGCGCAGCTTTCAGCTTCGTGTACTTCGCCCAAATAGAAAACGACTTGTATGTTTGTGACTATAAAATACAATATGTATTAATGGGTAACATACCTATACAGTACATGAGTTACCTTTTGAACAAAATATGTCAGCAAACCCTCTTCTGTGTTGACATTCAAAGAGTTCTCCGCTTTTTACTTGACAAATAGACCATATTTTTTCGGGTGTTTTGATTTTACCGGAAGCAATCCAATTTGGATATTTTTAGAAGAAATTTCATTTTATTAATTTCGAGAAAATTTGGGAAAACAATGAGACCCTTTATTTCATAACTATAGCTGATACATAGAACCATGCTAATGTCACAGGTGGATATTTACTTGAATTTCTTAGATATTTTTACAATGCACTTGTAAGATAAAATGTCGTATATGACATGTGATTGAAATGCCATTATAAAGCTCGTGAGAAGTTCCCACTCATGCGCAATTCTCACTCGCGTATAATGATGAATTTCTATCACTTATATTATAATATAATTAAATAAAATTTATAACATTAAATGGGGACAAATATTTTTTAATTTACTTTATTCGTTGATGTTATTTATTGTTTAGCAATTAGGTGTTACACTCTTTTTAAATTGGATATCTACCAACACTGTTAAAATAAAAAAAACAATCTGGATGACCGTTTTCGAGAAATTACTCATAGAAATTCAAAAAATTATTTTCCCGTGTAAAAAAAATATGTGACGTGTGATGTCAAGAATCATGTAATTAACCGTCGCTGCCTTGCTGTTCGTCTGATTGCCACTAGTACAAGTCACATCTCGTTACTTATAAAACTTTGAAGAAGGTTTTAGAAAAACACCCAATTATGGAATTTTTAAATTTTATTAGTTTGTAACACTTTAGTTAATAACGATCCAATTGTATGACATTTTTTATATAAATCTGTGTCTGTTTTAGTTGAAAAGTTGCCATGTTTTGTGTAAATTCGTTAAAGTCATTGATATTTATTTATGGTGAAATATTGTTATTGCTTTTGGAAAGTGTATTTTTGATATATTATTGTTTGGTTAAAGCTAACATTTATTTTTCTATGCCTCAGTACGAAATTGAAATAAATTGACCCAACATTCTTACGTATAGAATACCTACCTTAAAAATAACTTTACTCTTTCATTTTTTATTTAAATTCATTTATCCAAAACCTTCCTTTAAACATATGTACTTACAACGTTTGCACTTCAAAGTTTCAAAACAAGGATTGACAGAAACTTAGCTGTCTTGAACAATTTTTTTTAAACAAAAAAATTATTGATTTAAACTCACGTTTTTACATTTATTTAATACATATACGTTCAAAGTATCTTTTTTGTTACAACTCGAGAATATTAAGTTTTATGTTTGCTTTTTCTCTCAAGTTCAAATTGCTGTAAGCTTTATGAAATATATTTCAAACCTAATTTTAAACTTAGTACTAAATTTAATCATTACTTTGAAAACATAAATATTTATTTTATGTAGATATAATTTTTTGTTTTTTAAATTAATCTATACAATATAACTTTGAGTGAGAGAGTATTATTTTTAAGGTTTTCACGCACACAAAAATAAACTTCTTACAAACCACGTAGTTATTTTAAAACTATATAATTAATATCTTGCAAATGCAAAAACATTATATCATCTCAAAGCTCTGCATATATAATAATTTATACATTATTGATTAGTTTTGACGTGTATTATCACCAGCTCTTCAATGTGTGATTGAAATGCATTTATTACCTATTATTTTATCTATTTTTAAATTACATGAGTAGTTATATGATACCGTTTCTGGCTCACTTTTGCGAGAAATTTGAATTTCGATCGTCATCGTAAATGTTCGGGCAAGCTTCGTAAGTCAATATGGAGGGGCGTGCGCGTCGGTTCGTGCGCAGTCGGTCATCGTCGGGTTTGTTTGTAGGTCAAGATGGCGGCATCTGCATTTACGCCTGCAGAGGTATCCGTTGTGGGCGTCGGCTATGTTCGAAAGTTTTCGGTTGTCGGTCATGTACGGAAGCTTTCGGTCATGATTGTGTTCGGTTGTTGTCGGCTATGTTTGGGAAGGGTCGTAAAGTCAAGATGGCGACGTTCTGATTGACTATATATAAATTGTATAATTTCGTGTGTGTTGTTTATTATTTGAAACGTATTAGCAGAAAATGTCTACATTTTTCGCAGAGGTAAATAAGGCAGCTCATGTGCTTCCATATGTGAGCCTTCGAGAGTTAGCTATTGGTGAAAAAACACGAAATAAAAAGTTTTACAAAAAGTGATACAAAGTTTGGTATAAAAGTGGTTTTAGTGTTTGATAAGTTTATGGTAACATTACCGGAACGTTTCACAAGCAAATTTACTGAGGTTGATATAAAGAAGATAAATTTGGACATCAGTAGTGGGAGGAATATTTATTTAAGAAGCCAAGGTTCATTGGGAAAACAACAAACATTGAATTTGTAGAATGAGGCCGAAATGTAATAAATTGTATAAATATAAACTATACTTGTATTTGAAATCGTTACACCAATTATCTAGTGATCTTAAAATGTATGAAATCAGAAAAAAAATGCAATAAATGAATATAAATAAAAAGTAATATAGAATTAACTTGTTCTTAATAACCCAAATACATCCATAAAGGTGATTAGATTTAATTAAAAAAATGAAATTAATAATAAATGCATTTTTGCTTTACATATTTACAAGTGATTTAAATATTAAATGAAAGTATTGAATTAGACACACACATTTATTTAATTTTTTTATACAAATCTTATATCTAACTTAAAGGTATACTAATTAATACAAAACTGTGTGTGTTTTTCTTTAATAATTTTTAAGTCTTGTCTATATTGATTCACACGCGCTACTAAAACCGCACGCTTTGCATGGAGGTCCGTGATGGCCTCAATGTCCGCTTTCTGAAGTTTGTAGACCCTGCTGTACGTCTCGCTCATATCTTCCACAATTCGTTTTCTTAAAGATGACCACCCCACGTCATCCTCAGTTTTTGGAGTTGGCAGTTCCACCGAAGAAAAACTAGACGCAGGACGGTCGTACAGCGCCCTACACAAATTCCAATTCTTCCCCAAAGAAACCTGTTGAGGGGGATGAGTTTGTTTTTGTGGAACCTAAAAAGAGATAAAGAAAAATTAAGACACGTATTATAAGTAGCAATAAATAAAAATTAAAATATTACAAAAGGTAAATTACCTCATCCTTCTCGCCAAACAACTCCAGGGATGACGCCAAACCCCTCCAGGCTGTTGGCCTCTGGTTGATGCTGTAAATATAGTTAAAAAATGAATTAAAAAAAAATAAGAAAACGAAAATAAATACCTCTTCACCAACAACCTCTTGGGATGAGGGGATGACTTCATCATCACCTTCTTGATTTTGTAGGGGTGCCTGCAATCATAAATTAAAATTATTTGATTTAATAAATTAATTGAATAACTACCTCATCGTTAAAAACTGAGCAACTTTGATTGTCCAGCAGGGTCATTATATTTGATAACTCCGGCAACGGCTGTAAAAATTTTAAAAAATTATAAAAACATTGTAAAAATCAAAAATTATCTTACGGTGACACTAGCAGCGTACTGCAAAGGTGCAAGTCTCTAAAACAAAATTAACAACAGTAAATAAAATAAAAACATAATAACTTACAGGCACACGTACGTTGTTAATGATGTTAATTCTGGAGTTCATCATTTAATTTTGCTCTATTGTTGGAAAGAACACTTTTACATACTATAAAAAATGCTGACTTAAAGAATATGTATGACAGAGAGCGGCATTCACGCGCAAATGACACCTTTACGGTCAATTTTTTCAGCATTTAGAATGGCACCATTATGAATTGTTAGAATTTTGAATCACAATTTTCGGTTGAAAAACATTAAAGTTATACATTGTATAAGAAAATGCCTTTGTACTATAAATAGATTACTTTATCTTTACGCTTAAGATAGTATCCACGCGTAAATGTCACATTTAAGGGCAATTTTTCATCAGTTTTCAGAATGGCACCATTAGAACATGTGAAGAAATATGAATTGTTAGAATTTTGAATCAAAAATTTTGACCAAATACAATGGGAAATACAAACTGCATAAGAAAATGCCTTTGTACTATAAATAGATTGATTTACCTTGGTCTTCAAACTATTATCCGCGCGGAATGAGACCCTCAAGAGGGATAAATACCCTTGAGCATATCACCATAGGAAAATTTGAAAAATTACAAACATTTTAGTTGTTTAATCAAAATTTTTGACCAAATACAATGGGAAATACAAACTGCATAAGAAAATGTCTTTGTACTATAAATAGATTACTTTATCTTCACGCTTAAGATAGTATCCATGCGTAAATGTCACATTTAAGGGCAATTTTTTCAGTTTTCAAAATGGCACCATTAGAACATGTGATGAAATATGAATTGTTAGAATTTTGAATCAAAATTTTTGACCAAATACAATGGGAAATACAAACTGCATAAGAAAATGCCTTTGTACTATAAATAGATTGATTTACCTTGGTCTTCAAACTATTATCCGCGCGGAATGAGACCCTCAAGAGGGATAAATACACCCTTGAGCATATCACCATAGGAAAATTTGAAAAATTACAAACATTTTAGTTGTTTAATCAAAATTTTTGACCAAATACAATGGGAAATACAAACTGCATAAGAAAATGTCTTTGTACTATAAATAGATTACTTTATCTTCACGCTTAAGATAGTATCCATGCGTAAATGTCACATTTAAGGGCAATTTTTTCAGTTTTCAGAATGGCACCATTAGAACATGTGATGAAATATGAGTTGTTAAAATTTTGAACCTCAATTTTCGGTTGAAAAAACGTTAAAGTTATAAATTGTATAAGAAAATGCCTTTGTACTATAAATAGATTGATTTACCTTGGTGTTTAAACTATTATCCGCGCGTAAATAAGACCTATAAGAGGGTTTAGCCAGCAAAGCTTTACAACGATTTATTTTGGATAAGTAAGCAGTTTTGAATTCCAAGATTTGAAAATTTTATTTTTGGTATTAGGAAAATAGAAAATGTAAGAACCAAAAGTACACAACAACAAAGGACGTAATTTGGTTAAATGTTTAATTATGCTTAAGTATTAGGAGCGTACAAACTATAAAGACGCGTTATTTATTGGAATGAATAAAGTATAGCTGTACAATATTATCGTTTTATTCTTATCTTTATAGAAAATGCCTTTGTACTATAAATAGATTGATTTGCCTTGGTGTTCAAACTATTATCCGCGCGGAATGAGACTTTCAAGAGGAATAAATACACCCTTGAGCATATCACCATCGGAAAATTTGAAAAATTACAAACATTTTAGTTGTTTAATAAAAATTTTTGACCAAATACAATGGGAAATACAAACTGCATAAGAAAAATGTCTTTGTACTATAAATATATTACTTTATCTTCACGCTTAAGATAGTATCCACGCGTAAATGTCACATTTAAGGGCAATTTTTTTAGTTTTCAGAATGGCACTATTAGAACATGTGATGAAATATGAGTTGTTAAAATTTTGAACCTCAATTTTCGGTTGAAAAACATTAAAGTTATAAATTGTATAAGAAAATGCCTTTGTACTACAAATACATTGATTTACCTTGGTGTTCAAACTATTATCAGCGCGGAATGAGACCCTCAAGAGGGATAAATACACCTTTGAGCATATCACCATCGGAAAATTTGAAAAATTACAAACATTTTAGTTGTTTAATCAAAATTCTTGATCCAAATACAATGGGAAATACATACTGCATAAGAAAATGCCTTTGTACTATAAATAGATTGATTTTTTCACGTATGATTTACAATGTAACGTTTTTTGAAGAAATATTAATAGTTAAAACTACTGTTTTATTTTGTTGAACTTATTGAATTATTTATAAAATTTGTAGAATACATTTTTTGAGGGGCGGGGGCGAGGGGTGTAGACGTAGTGTTTTTATTCTTGTTTCGTGTATTTCCGTAAATATTATTGTATTGTGTGCAGTTTTTACTATATAAAGAGTGGTAATTTGTTAACAAGTTTACTACAACAATGACTTTACCAAGCCGTAAGTGAATGCTTTATTATTACATTTCTTAGAATTTATTTGTTTTTACTTGTTGATTTACTAATGTTAATATTTTTGTTGTTCATAGATTTGATGAGCTGCCCTATAGACTCTCTCCATGTTGTACTTGTTAAAAACAAGTCGAGACATCTGAAGAAGGCACAAATCGGGAGGTGTCTTATATTTAAATCCGTATCAACAAAAAAACTAGTAAAGTTACCCAAAAGAGCCTTAACTGATGTTGATATTCGTCATTATGCTAAAAGAATACCCTATTTCCGAGACGTGTTTTTGTCAGATAATTTACGAAAGAAGACATGGAAGAATGAATCGGGTGTAGTTAATCTAGATGACCTAAAATGACCCGGGACTCATTGGGTTTGTTATAAAAAACGCGATCAACGTGTTCTGTATTACGATAGCTTTGGCGTCTTACCCCACCACCAAAAATTAATATGGTATTTTTGGGTTTTAAAATTTTCTATAATTATGAAAGAGAACAACAGTTTAATACAGTAGTTTGCGGGCATCTTTGTCTCAAATTCTTATGTAATAAGTAGTAACTCGTAGTTTCACATTAGTAATGTCCAGATCTTTCACCTTATCGGGAGTTGGTCACTCCGCTACTTGCTCCTTTTTCCACCAATTGAACTGGATAATAGATACAATTAGGTTTTGGGTTTAATCGGCTTTTATGATTGCAATTCAATAAAGAATATTACGTATGGAATAGATAAATTTTACTACAGGTTAGAACATGGTGATTAGCATTATATCAGTATTCCACGCGGTGCATATGAAATTGATGAATTAGTGGCAACTATTAAAAGAGACCTACATCTCAATGAGAATATTGTACCCGATGCTACAAACCTAATAATCGAGGCGAATCATAATACTCAAAAGTGTGATATTAAATCTAAATTTCAAATCGATTTTCTCAACCTGATAGCATTGGTCGGATATTGGGGTTTTCAAAAATGCAGTTTTAAATGCAAACAGAAAGTATGAATCTGATATGAATGTAAAAGTTGTGAATCTACAAACATTCAAATAGAGTGTAACATAATCAGTGGTTCATTTAGAGACGGTGTACCATCACGTATACTGTATCAGATTCCAATTTCAGTTCCACCTGGTTATAGATTAGTAAATACTCCTACGCCTCCGTTGTATCTGTTTGTTAATACTGAAGTTATTAATAGCATAACCATTAATCTGGTGAATCAAAACGGCAAGTTAATTGATTTTGGGAGAGGAACCATTTACGGTGCATTTAGAATTAAAACAGTATGGTCTTAAAATTTAACTGTAAAAAATCTAATAACTATAAGACAGGTAACGCTCCACACTTTAGTACCAGTCGAGTTGTCGAAGGGTTAACGTTCGGTGAAAAAGCATTTTTACAATCTATTGGTTTAAAAAGTAAGGCAATATTATGACGGATCCATTAAACGTTTTCAAAAAAATCAGTTTTGACGAAACAATTGACCGAGATGATATTCATACGCATCTACCATACGGATCTAGTAGTAATTACGGTCTTTCCGACAAAATTAGAATTGTAATTCAAAGTCAAGATTTAGTTACTGCCAAGTACGATAGCCATGTTTACATTGAGGGTTCTTTCTAATTAAATTCTGAGGAAAATACGAAAACTAGTAAACTGACAAATAATTTTCCATGCTTTTATTTGAAGAAATTAGATATGAATTGAATGGACAAAAAAGTTGACACCTGTAGATTGCCAGGATTAAGTTCTTTTATTAAAGGATATGCATCATATACTCTTAATGAGAGTAGGGGCTTAAACGATGCCGGATGGGTTAGTGCTGATAATACATTGTAGGTTGTATACGAAGATACGAGTAAACCATTAGAAAAGCAGTTTTATGTTAATATACCGCTCAATCATTTATTTGGTTTTGCTGAAGACTATAATCATGTGATCGTCAACATGCGACAGAAATTAATCCTTATTCGTTCTCGAACCGATTTAGATTGCTATAAAGGTGAAGCTTTAGGTTCAATTACGTTAACAAAACTCTAAGCGATAGTGCAAAAATTGCCTTATTTAACAATATCAATCGTAATTGATATCAAACTTTAAATTGACTCATCAAAGAACTTTTGAAACAGACGTGGTTGCATACTGCCTCATATTGCATGACGCAGTCGTGCACTATAAATCCGCTTACTGGAGAAGTTCGAAGAATGTGAAAAAAATAAAAGTATATTGTAATGATCTTATATGTGTGTTTATTATTGTGAAATATATAAAAATAAGTTGTATCTTGAGTTTTATTTATTATAGCGATGAAGTTTGTTCAACAAACAAGTAAATTAGTGTTTGATTTTGATGTTGCGGAAAATTAAAAAGAGTAATAACATGGTTCTTTACCACAGGGTATCCTACGATTAATTTTTTGTCCTTCTAAATATTGTAAAAAAAACATACATTTAAATCAACCTTCTGACAGAAACAAACGGTTGGAATTTCAAAAATGTTTATATCTTCTCAAACAAAAAAACAACCCCAAAAAAAAAATTTCTGGAAAAAAAAAATTTTATATATTTTTTTATTAAAAAGATAATACAAACCAAAAAAACACCAACCCACTCCCCATATTTATATTTTTTTATAAAATTTGAAAAACAAAATCACATACACACACATGAAATTTAAAACTTGGACACCACAATTTCTGTAAACAAAAGTTTGCACATTGTGAAGCGGGCTTAAGGGTATCATTTACAATTCTAACAGCAGGTAGTCTCAGCAGGGGTTATCTTATAGAAGGACTGTAGAATGAATCATTACACTAAGCACGTTTTAGAAAATAGGTAATTTACGTTGCTTACTTAATTTTTTTCTTTAAAGAATATATTTGAAGGTATCGCTAATTAAACACCATAGCTCGATTAATTATCGAATCAAAATTTTGTTTAGGAAATGTTTACAAAATAAAATTAGAAATAATTTTGATTTAAAAAACGTCTACAAGCAATAACTTTTAAATTAAATCAAAAACTAAACATGGTTATTTGGGTTGACTGATTATTACTTATTTTTAAATAAATCTAACCTACTAATTATTGTAAGTTATTAAAAAAATCATTAAACTCTCTATTCATAATATTTAGTCCTTACAAAATGTATATTTTATGACGTTTCATTTTTTCTGTAGTTAATATAAAAAGTGAAAATAAAAACTAAGGCAATTCTTATTGTCAACGTATATATTTAGTTTTTTGACAAGAATTTATTACATAATTATAATTAAGATACCAAGTTATAGTTTAAAATTAAATGAAAACTTTTTTTTAAATAAAGGTATTACTATATAAATAAATATAAGAAATCAATAATGGGTGTGACCTCCATTATTATTGATACATTCTTGGAGGCGTCTGCTCATTGACGCTATCAAGGTATCAATATAATTAATATTAATCGTTTCCCATGCGGTATCAATGGCTGCAATTAGTGCATTACGGTTTACTGGTATAAAATTTGGCCCTTGTTGTCTTCGGATAACAGCAAGTATTCGAGCCCAAACATTTTCGATAATGTTAAAATCTGGGCTTTTGCTGGCCAGGGTAACAGCTCCAAGTTATTTTCTCGTATCCAATTGCGCACAACCCGCGAAGTATGAATAGGGGCGTTGTCCTTTAACAACAAAAATACATTATGAAAATGTTAATTCAACAGATCCCGAACTATTTTTGGAGAAAGTATAGTGAAATAAGAATACTTACTTGTTGGAAAATATAATCTTCGTCTGGATAAAACACTTCGACTGAAGGTTTCATAATAGTTTCCAAAATATCTAAATACGCAGCAGAATCAAGACGTCCATCGATAGCCCAACAAACTCCTGGACCCCGCGCGCTAACCCAACCCCACACATTCACAGAAAAATAACCACTTCGTTTTTAGGACATATGTGATTATTTTCGTAACGAGTTCCTTCCATTCTAAAAACTTTTAGTGGTCCATCGTTGCGGCTATTGAACGTTTTTTCGTCGCTAAAAATCACTCGATTCCAAAATTCCAAAGGTTCGTTCACATATCGCCTTGCAAATTCCAGACGACGTCTCATATTTTCGTCACTGAGAACTTCTTTCGCAGCAGCATTATACTTCTTTATTCCCATCTCCTTTAATCTTTTTGTGCAGTTATACGGCATCCGGGAAAATGTGTATCTGCTATAGCCCTGGAGTATGTAGCAAATGGTTGTTCTGTTACGTAATGAAACAACTCGAGATCTTGAGCACGTGTAGATACTTTAGGTCTACCACTTCCGATGGCTCTTTCCAAAGTGTGTTCAAGATTCCATTTTACTCGGTAATGCCCTACGGTGCTTTTTGGTATATCTAACATACGTGAAATTTCACGCACGCTACGGCCCGCCGCTAATTCCGAAACAATCCGCGCTTTCAAATCAGCACCGAGATGAGGTGGCATTTTCACAACACTTGAAATTTTAAACTAAAATGGAATTTACATTTCTTACTTTATTTATTGGTTCACACTACCCCTTCTCAAACAGTAGGTAATTGTTTATTTATTACATACTTCTAATGACCAATGTAACAACCCTTAGAGCAATATGACTCAAAGGAAGTAAATTAAACAAGCAAGGATATTCTATTGTTATTGAAACTTATTCATAAAGTAAAAGCCATTTCCTTATAATGCTAATGGACAGGATTTTCTTTTAAGTATTAAGATTACAATAGAGGACTTATAAACTTTCGAAAATATCTAATTATAAATATTTACACTGCAATTGCGCTTTTTCCTTAATAATTTCTTAGCAATAACATACACGTTCTTGGTTTTAAGTTGTCATAAATTTGATATGATATAAATTTGTGTTTCTAATATTACATCACAAAC
The DNA here is from genome assembly GCA_030710515.1 of Abscondita cerata. Lineage (NCBI taxonomy): Eukaryota > Metazoa > Arthropoda > Insecta > Coleoptera > Lampyridae > Abscondita > Abscondita cerata. Next base: position 291,468 of record JALBCR010001266.1, read on the forward strand.
TAATCTTTATTCGCCAAAAAATTGTTGCTTAAGTTGTAAAGCTTCGTACACACCTGAACAACAAACCGAGCAACAAACATAACAACGAACCGAAAGTCAAACAGAACGACAAACGATCTTTTATGATTTCCACAATCCGAACAACAAACGGAACGTTGTAATAAAATACGGCATCTGGTATTATTTTTTGGAAGTAATTACTTGTATCTTGGTATGTTTCAATTGTAGTTGTAGTCTAGCGTTTAAATAATACAGAGTGTTCTAACAAAATAATGTCATCAAGTTGAAATGGAAAGACGATATGATTTTTAATCGGCGAAGAAGAGAATTCCGAGAAACTTTCAATCTCTTAAAAACCATCCCTCATAGAGGGTTAAGCACCAATTTAATAAATTTATTTTTTCCACGACATACGTAGAAAACGGACGTTTTTTCTTTACAAATAGTGAGGAAAATTGTTTTTTCCTCACGAACGAGGAAAATAATGTCGTGTTACAAAAATGCCTCTTTAAAAAAATGTGAGAATGTGTCATTAGAACTATAAGCGCCTAGTACTTAGTTAAACAATTTAATTTAGTATTCAATTAATTTAGTATTCAATCAGGTTTACAATAAATATTACTTCTTTCATTAGGTTGTTTTTTTGGAGAATGTCGTGGAAAATATTTTTTGTGTCTAACACATGAGGAAAGTCTTTTTCCACTCGAGCACAACTGGAAAAAATAATCGCTTTGCTCACTTGTTGGAAAATCATCTCGCAGCTTTGAAACTAGACTGGAAGAGCATTTTAATTTATAAAAAAACTTGAGATGTATTTGCGCATTTCTAATCTATTAAATCCGCATTTGTTGAACACTAGTTCACAAAAAAGCTTACACAATTTTTATGCACAAAGAAGAGTAAAAAATTATAATTTACTTCGCTTTTTTTTATTTTGGAAATTTCCCGCCCAAATGATGCTAATAGGGACATCATTTTTTTCTTGCATTCTTAAACACTGATTAATTTAAAACATTTTTCTTCTGTCAACTCCATAATATTACCTAAAACACAACAAACCCACAAAAGGGAGGACAAAAATAAATAATTTAATTCTCCCGCATAAGTTTGTTCGCCGTTTTGTTTAGATTCGTCCAAACCTGCAAACGCATTCGCGCGCATTTTCTTTGATGTCGGAGAAATAACCGACAAGTTGCGGAAACGCCGCAAACCGTTCGTGGAACAATCAGGACTTGCGAATCTGTTCTAAAATTCGTACGTAGCACCGTCCAAATTAATGTTCCGATTGCCGTTCGGTTCGTTGTTCTGTTTGTTCCTCGGTTTGTTGTTCAGGTGTGTACGAAGCTTTACAATAAGCATATTAATATGAACTATATCTTATGAAAGGAGAGTTATGTAACTATAATTAACGACTTAACGTTACGTTAGTAGATTCCATTTACTATTTACACATATTTTCTTGGAACATTCGATAATTAACTATCGGGATATGATGACCCTATACTTCGCAGGTTGTGCGCAACTGGATACAAGCAAATAACTTGGAGCTGTTACCCTGGCCAGCAAAAAGCCCAGATTTTAACATTATCGAAAATGTTTGGGCTCGAATACTTGCTGTTATCCGAAGACAACAAGGGCCAAATTTTATACCAGTAAACCGTAATGCACTAATTGCAGCCATTGATACCGCATGGGAAACGATTAATATTAATTATATTGATACCTTGATAGCGTCAATGAGCAGACGCCTCCAAGAATGTATCAATAATAATGGAGGTCACACCCATTATTGATTTCTTATATTTATTTATATAGTAATACCTTTATTTAAAAAAAAAGTTTTCATTTAATTTTAAACTATAACTTGGTATCTTAATTATAATTATGTAATAAATTCTTGTCAAAAAACTAAATATATACGTTGACAATAAGAATTGCCTTAGTTTTTATTTTCACTTTTTATATTAACTACAGAAAAAAATGAAACGTCATAAAATATACATTTTGTAAGGACTAAATATTATGAATAGAGAGTTTAATGATTTTTTTTAATAACTTACAATAATTAGTAGGTTAGATTTATTTAAAAATAAGTAATAATCAGTCAACCCAAATAACCATGTTTAGTTTTTGATTTAATTTAAAAGTTATTGCTTGTAGACGTTTTTTAAATCAAAATTATTTCTAATTTTATTTTGTAAACATTTCCTAAACAAAATTTTGATTCGATAATTAATCGAGCTATGGTGTTTAATTAGCGATACCTTCAAATATATTCTTTAAAGAAAAAAATTAAGTAAGCAACGTAAATTACCTATTTTCTAAAACGTGCTTAGTGTAATGATTCATTCTACAGTCCTTCTATAAGATAACCCCTGCTGAGACTACCTGCTGTTAGAATTGTAAATGATACCCTTAAGCCCGCTTCACAATGTGCAAACTTTTGTTTACAGAAATTGTGGTGTCCAAGTTTTAAATTTCATGAGTGTACAAACCTATACAAAACATGTACAAAACCCGTACAAAACCTGTACAAAACTCTATTTAAAACATCCTGTATAAACAGACCTGTGCCTGTATAAACAGACCTGTATAAACAGACCTGTACCTGTATAAACAGATCTGACCTGTTTAAACAGACCTGTACCTGAATAGACAGACCTGCACATGTATAAACAGACCTGTACTTGTATAAAAGCAGACCTGTATCCTGCATACGAAGATATAAATAGAGCTTCTAATAAAGAGCTGTATGAAACAGGTATAAATACAGATAAACATTTATATAATCTATTTGTGTGAGTTTGACATCTGAGGAGAGTGGTATAATCTGAGAGAAATGAATTCAAAAGAAATTGAATTGAAACGAAAGTTGATAAACGATAGAATCACTATTAAACGCAAATATGATATGTTAGAGAGAAAATCGTTTTACTGCAGAAAAAATCATTTATGGATATATATAAGCCAATCCCATAAAACCGCTAACTAAAATATCAAAAAAAATCACGTAATTGATGATGATGGTGATGACTACAATCTACCAAAAAAGAAATTTTAAAACTCAACTCCGCACTCAAATTTTGAAGCGTTCGCCAATATTTAAAAAGAACTATGGTAGATTGAAAGTTCAACCCTTATAAACATTTGGAGAACATTCGTCAACATTTTTTCAAAGAAATCAGTTCAACCTGCAGAAATATATGAAACTGGTGGTACTAACTCCGATTTAGATCTAGAAAATGAAGAAGAAGAACGTAGAAATGCAACGGCATCATTAGTACCTATCTTGGAGTCATCTTCAGGTGATTCATTTTTAGAACAGTATCATGTGTTACCAAGAATCTACGTCAATAGAATGATTCATAGCGGAAATAATTCTGCGGACATTGATTATACCTACGGAATTCACTATGATGTCACTAATGATTAATGGATGATTGCTAAATCATACGTCACTATAGATGATAAAGATATCGATATTGATGGTGTAAAGTATGAAGGTACTCCAGGACTATACGAACTACTAATAATGAACAATCCTGATTATAACATTGTAACTTCCAAAGAGCCAGAAATAACTATATAGAGATATTTAATAATCCTAAACAAATCTCGCTCGGCGTAATTATTATCCTACTGAACAATTAATGGGTACACGTAAAAAGAAATACATAGAATTAATTAAGCCGTTATTAATAGAGAAAGAAAGAAGAAGATCAGCTCAAAAACTAGAAACGTGGGGTGTGGTGTTTTCTATAAAGAAGTTAACTCAAATCTGTTGAGTATAAATACTGGAACAATGTGCACGAATTGATTGATCGATTACAACTTTTGTGGGCTGAGAAATTAGCAGGACACGGTGGATTTGATAATGAAATTTTGGCAATTGTTGAGGAGTTATATGAAGATGATGTCATCGAAAGACCATCTTTCAATTTTTTAAATATATAGTCCACATTTAAACACAATTCATTCTTAAAATAAGCGTCAACCGGTTTGGACGCGTTGAACCATTCAAAAGCGTTTAAATACACTTACGATTTTCAATTTGATGTTGTTAATAAGCGTTTAGCGAACGTTGCAGATCCTATAAATGAAATAAATATAAATGATGTCGTTACATTAAATTATTTGAGATCTTGTTTAATTAAAAATTACTTCTCACGTAGATGTTGTACTAAAAAAGTTAGAAGAAAAAATACAAAAAACAGTGAACAATGGATGCAAAACAAGATGTTGTGAACGAATTACATAAACCGGGTAGAAAAAAGAATTTTCCTCGGCGAAGGTAGTGATTACAGGTTTGGATGATGTTTGGCAGAGTGATTTAGGAGAGTTTACCCTGTACGCTAAAAGATAACAAAGGGTATAAGTATATTCTGAGTAGTCATAGATTGTTTTTCTAGGATAGTTTGTATAGACGCGAGCACATTAAAATCGAAGACAAGAAACATGAAGTAGCCGTTGCGATGGAATCAATCCTCAAAAACAAAGAAAAAAAGAATACGTAAACATCTACAAACTGATAAAGGAACCGAATTCTATAATGATGAGTTCAAGAAGTTAATTAAAAAATTTAATATTAATCATTATTCCACTACAGTATAAAAAGGCTAGTATTGCTGAGAGAGTAATAAGAACGTTAAAAACTAATTTATATAAAAAATTTAGCATGCGAGGTAAATACAAGTGGATTGATATTTTTAGATCAACTTACAAATGGAGTACAACAATCAACGAATACATCGAACAATTAACATGAAACCTATGTTGAAGTATCCTCTAAAGACGAATCTTCCAAAAAGCGCTAAATTTAAAGTGGGTGAAGTAGTACGAATAAGTAAGAATAAAAGGTATTTTTGCGAAAGGATATACATCAAATTGATCTTCGAAGATTTTTAAAATTAAAAAAGTTCAAATTACGAACCTCATCACTTATCTTATCGAAGATATTCGAGAGTAGTCCCATTCTAGGCGGATTTTACGAATTTGAGTTACAAAACGAAACATCCTGATGTATATCTAGTAGAAAAAGTACTGAAACGTAAAGGAAATACAAGCATACTTAAAATGGTATGGATTAAAATGAAAGATCTTGGGATAAACAAAAATGATATATTTAACTAGAAATTGTACATTACAATAGTTTATAAGACTAATTTTGGCATAAATACGCTTAAGACATACAAATAAAACGCTTTAAAATATGTTTGTCTTTTATTAAATCAAAATGGTGCTAACATAGACAAAGTGTTTTTGTAATCGATCAAGTTTGTTGATGGCCACCGTTCACAGCATGGACCAGACTGCCAACCTAATGGAGCTGCTCGATTTCTACGTCCTTTTTGATATGTTCTGATTCAACCATGCAAAACTGCATCATGCCTCGGGTTGTGCGAAGGTTGAAATTTGGAAGGATATATGTTCATCACTGAGTAGATCAAAAATGTTCTTTAAAAACTTAGTGTCAGCTAACCGAGCTACTTCGCATATCAACTCATTAAATCCAACCGTCAGTAAGATTGAAAGTTTCTAAAATTTGTTCTGCTGGATAATTTTTGTGGTATTCACTATACTTCAGTCCACCAATAACTTCATAATATACAACTATTAGAAACACTATGTTTCAAGGTTATGATCAACCAAGATCTTATCGAGAGTAAATATATTTATAGTTGCATATCTATTTTTATCAAATATCTTTGAAACACTTCTTACATAATTTTTCTAATATTTTTCTTTTACGAATTAGGTTGCGTAAATCGCGCATTCATTAACCAACCCCGTGTATTCACATATCGAAGAATATCTTCAGTAATAATAAAATCTTCCTTATTAAGCACAAATTCAAAAACGTTTCTATAATTACCAACACAGCGGTTTGCAATAGCTTGTTTCAAATGGTTTGAATAAACATGTTGTGCTTGTTGCTGAATTTCTAATTCAATTTCAAGCGTAATGTTCATTGTAGAAAACTGAATACTTTAGTTCAGTGATTACTTTAATACTTTCTATCCCCACTTTTGTTTAGATAGTGGTCGTACAACGAACAAACACGACCATTATCGATATAGCACTAGTGCCTGTGTAGTATCACGTTATTTTAATTCTAAGAGTCATGGAGTGCGTTACAAGTTTGTGTAAACGTTCACTAAGTGCGTTATATCTTTATATTGATAAAAGTAAGAAAATTGGAAGAAGTTGATAATATACTAATTTACATCAACTCACACTATTAGAATTGTTCGCAAAGCAATTAAAAATAGAAATTTACAAAGATAATATTTTGGAGTCCGCTTCATCTCTAGAGACAAGTTTAACGTACCTCAAACGCTGTAAACTTAAAATTAAAAGAGCTTAGGAAGAGTTTACTGGAAAAAAATCTGGCACTGGTTTGTCAACTACAACACTAAAACGAAGAAAGTGCAATGTGATATGGGACGACATTGAATCGTGCTTTAACATAAAATTAGAACAGGAATGATATCAACAGTAAGCATTAAGGACCCTTTAGCATTTTTAAATAAATCTTTTAAATGTTTTTCAATTAAAATTAAAAAAACTTTTAAAGAATCTATGCTTAAAGTTAATGTAATTTTATCAGCCAATTTTATAAAACCTAAGAATGGAGATGTATATTTAAAAAACATTTACTACCAAAAACCATCCAATTGATTGTTCAACTAATTTAAAAAAATGGTATCAGGACAATATCATAGATAAGCTCGTTACAAAATTGCAAGAGTTTTCTGAAAAAGATTCAGGGCGGGTTTTATTAGAAATTTTAGGGTTGAAAGTTAATATTAACAGATATGATCCCTTAAAAGTAGGTTATTCAACATACGTACCCGTTCCAAATTTTATCAAAAATAGGCATGCGGTGATTAATGCTCAAGAACAATGATAGTCACTGCTTCCTTTGGTCTGTGGTTTCTGCTATTTTTTCCAATCAAAAAAATTCGAATAGAATGTCTTCTTACCCTCATTTCAGTGAGGTGTTAAATTAAGATGGCATTCAATTTCCCATCACAATAAAAGATGTTAGAAAGTTTGAAGAACTTAATAACTTAGCTATTAATCTTTATTGTATTGAAAATAAAAAAAGTTTTACCCTGTTCACTTAGTAATAACTGTAACGAATTTGTGCGTTTATGGATTAGCAATGGATAAATTGCTGAGTGGGGATCATTTTTGAAAACAAAACCGTCGTTGACGGATTATATTGCATTTATTCGCAACAGTTTTCTTAATATCAAATTGTCCATAATATCAATTTAAGTTGTTTTTGTGAAGGTTATTACTTAACCGTAAGTCTTTATTTTAATTTTTCTTCAATTAATATTTGTTTTTATTGTAGCTTTTACTGTACATTTGAAATAAATGTATTTCTCAAATCTACGTGTGGTCAAGTTATTTCGTAACGCGCCTGAGGACGCGATAACCCGTATCAGCGAGTACACAATTTCATTATCGAATGGGAATTACTATATTATATTCGCAAAACTCCAAGTAATCAAATTTCACTAATTTTTGTTAGTAACAATACAACTAACGTAAGTGAGATTATTATTATTGTTAATTTGTTTGCGATAAAGCGTGACAAATTATTTGGTACCCTGGTGGGACACGTGCACGTAACGATGTCTAATCGCTATTAATTTTTTCTTTATTAATAATTATAAGTTAATAATCTATTCTTAAATCATGAATGTAAATGCTTTAAAATCGGACGAACTAAATGAGGAATTACGGTTTCGTAATATAGATTCATGTTCATTATCTGTTGATCAAAAAAGAAAATTGTTGCGATCTAGATTAGCATTAGAAAAATTAAATTCATCTTTAATCAGCTCTTACGAGCCTATCAATTACGATATGAAAATTGAACTTGATGTTTGTGCGGCAAAAATAACTGAATTAGAAGGTTTAGTTAACGAATTTGTTACAAATCCATCTCCTCCATCTTTTCTAGACTTAACACTTGGTTAGTGCATTTGTTTGGTAGATTAGATAGATTAAAACCTGAAGAATCATTTCAAAAACATAGCATGTTTGTTTCTCGTTGCTTAGGCTTAATTGACACAATTGGAAATTCTTTTGAAAATATGCAATCTTATCGGTTAGTACGGTAGACAATCAATTAGTAGAAAATCAAAACGAGTCATTTGATGATATTCCGGGTGCTAGTTCTACTAGAATTGGCGCGCGTGTGTCTTTAGTGGTCCAAATCAAAATTTAAATGAATGTAATCCTAATCATGATTCTTTAAATAGTCGAATGCCTGAGGATGATTTTCATACTCAGCATCGTATCAAACGTTGCAACAAGAATTAGACAGACTTCATCTTAGCAGTAAAATTAATAGTGAAGATATTTATTCTAAATCTAAGACAATTTCAGTTTGTAAATGGGGACTTACATTTTCGGGAGATACTACAATTTTGGTATAAATTCGTTCTTACAGCGTGTCGAAGAGTTGCGTATTGCTAGACATGTTTCTAAACAGCAATTGTTTGATAGTGCTGTAGATTTATTTTCTGGGCAAGGTTTAATTTGGTTTCAAGCTGTAAAATCTCGCATCAGTAACTGGGACGACTTAGTTGAAAAAATTAAGGTACGATTTTTTTCCGAGTAACTTTGACGAAGAACTTTGGGACGAAATTAAGAGACGCAAACAAGGGCAAGACGAAAAACCATCAATTTTTATAGCTTCTATGCTTAATCTATTTGAACGATTAATTGATCGACCTTCCGAACCAAAACAAGTCATCTATATTACGCGAAATTTACAACCTTATTACGCTACTCAGTTACCTTTGGTAGATGTTAACGATATTGATCATTTACAAAACTTTGTAAGCGACTTGAGAAACTCGATTACAAAACGTACGCTATCGCAATCATAAACCTGAGCAATCTTTAAATTAGAACCGGACCTCATGTACAAACCCCAGTCACACAAAAATCAAGTCAGCACATCTTCTTGTACAAATAAAATTCCACCAACCGGAAATAGGGCTCAACCTAATACAATTTGTTTTAACTGTCGTAAAACAGGCCATTCTTTTCATACTTGTTCTCAAAGTTTGAAAATTTTTTGCTTTGTTTGTGGACATGCGGATTCTTATTACTCCAACTGCCCAAAATGTCAGAAAAAAAAACTAGTATTACGGAAGTTTAGTTTCAGCCGATCACTTTCGTCGTTTATTAATTCTAAGGCTGAAGACACTTCTTGGAGTTTTTGGTTAAAAACTGTAAGAAGTTTTTACAAAACCTACGTTGTTGCGTCGAGTTTTATTCATAAAAACAAAGACAATCGTCCTTACATTTGTTTAAGTATAGGGGGTGAAAAATAGAAGCTCTTTTTGATACAGGCGCAAATAAAAAGTATTTTGGGTGCAAATGGTTGTTTTCTTATAAAGAAATTACAATTAACTTTGTCAAATCCTTCTTCTGAATATTCATTAACTACTGCAGATGGAAAACTACAAAACATTTTAGGGATAGTAGACTTACCAATTACTATCGATGGTGTTTGTAAAATTATATCCGTGATAGTTTCCGACAGCATTGAAACTACGTTAATTTTAGGAGCAGACGTTCTATATACATTTGGAATAAAAACAAATTTTTCTAAAGATTACTTTCAAGTTTCACAAATTTCTAATTCACAAAAGTTCAAAGTTATTCAGAACTGAATTTTAAACAAAAACAAATTCTAGATTCTGTCACGCAAAAATTTAAAGAATTAGCTGGTCCTGTCTTAGGTCGTACTAGTCAAGTAATGCATTTTATTGACGTAGGAGACGCAAAACCTATTAAACAGCGTTATTTTCCTTTGTCGCCTGCAATGCAAATTCACGCAGATTCCGAGTTAAATAAAATGATAGAAATGGGAATTGTCCGTCCATCTACTTCTCCTTGAGTTCCCCTATGATTTTAGTTAAAAAAAAGATGGTAGTTATCGATTGTGTTTTTGATGGCAGAAAATTAAATATTCTTACTAAAAAAGACGCGTATCCACTTCCCATGTTGAACAGCATTTAGACAAGCTTCGCGATGCTCGTTATTTATCCTCGATTGATTTAAAACAAGCATTTTATCAAGTGCCTCTTCATCCCGATTCGTGTGAAAAGACAGCATTTACTGTTCCCAAACGTGGTCTATTTGAGTATACGGTTATGCCATTTGGTATAGCAAATGCTCCAACTACTCCAGCAAAGATTAATGGATTCCTTATTTGGCTCTTTAATTGGTGAAAATTTGTTTTGTTATTTAGATGACATAATTTTAGTTTCATCTGATTTTGATGAACATATTAATTCGTTAAACGCAATTTACGATCGATTAAAAAATAGTGGTTTGACTATAAATTATGAGAAATGCGAGTTCTGCAAACCTAGTCTTTTATATTTAGGTTTTGTAGTCGACAAACATGGACTTCGGACAAACCCGAAAAGTAAAAGCAATTACAGACTTTCCTAGACCCCAAAACTACTAAAGAACTAAAACGTTTCTTAGGAATGGCTGGTTGGTACAGACGGTTTGTTGACAACTTTGCCACAGTTTCCGCTCCTCTTACTGATTTAACTAAAGGCAGACAAAAAAGTAAAAATATTAGTTGGAATAAAGATGCAGAAAAATGCTTTCAATTGCTTAAAATCTCAACTTTCTACCGCTCTATTTTAAGTAGTCCAAATTTCAATCAACCGTTTAATTTACAATGCGACGCCTCAAATTATGGCGTAGCTTGCGTTTTAACTCAAGGCGAAGAAGAACATGAACGAGTATTGCTTACGCTTCAAGGACCTAAATAAAGCCGAAAGAAACTATTCAGTGACAGAGAGAGAATGTTTAGCTGTATTATTCGGTGTTGAGAAGTTTAGATGTTACATTGAAGGAACAGATTTTTTTGTCACAACCGATCACTACTCATTGCTTTGGTTAACTAAGATGAAGGAACCGACAGGAAGATTAGCTAGGTGGAGTGTAAAAATGTCTCAATACAATTTCACTATAAGACATAGAAAAGGAAAAGAAAATATTGTACCAGACACTTTATCTAGAGCACCTTTAGAAATTGCCAATCTTAATTTAGATAATTTTGAATTTGACCGTTTTTATTTGAAAATGTTGGAAAATATAAGAAACCATCCTCAAAAATATCCAGATTGGCGATGTGAAGAAGAATCTGTCTATAAATATGTTCCAAATCGTCACAACATCATTTCTAATCTTATTGAATGGAAATAGTTAGTACCTAAATCGAAACGCGAAGATCTTATGCGTCAAGCACACGACGAACCTACTTCAGCACATTTAGGTACTTATAAAACTTTCACAAAACTGTGTGAAAAGTATTACTGGCCTAAAATGAGAACTGATGTTGGGCGATATGTTAGAAGTTGCCGAGTATGTGGTGCAAGCAAAGCATCTCAATTCTCGCGTTGTGGTTTTATAGGGGAAAAGAAAAAAGGTTTCATATCCGTTTCAGTGTATTTCAGTAGACATTGTGGGTCCTTTTCCACGTTCTAAGCAAGGCAATACTTCGTTAATAGTAATGTGTGATTGGTTGACTAAATTTGTTTTAGTTCGTGCTGTGCATGTAAGGCAACTGCCAAAGCAATAGTTAATTTTCTAGAGAATGATATTTTCCTGATATTTGGTGTGCCTCAAATTTGCATGGTAGATAATGGTCCACAATTTATCAGTTCACAATTCAAAAAATTAATGAAAACCTATGAAATTTCACATGTGTGGTACAACGCTGTTTATCATCCCCAAGTTAACTTTGTAGAACGGGTTAACCGAGTTATTGGTACTGCTATCCGATCGTATGTTAAAGAACACCACAATACTTGGGATAATGAAATTTATAAAATCGCGCATGCATTAAATGCGGTTCACGAGGTAACCGGATTTACGCCGTCGTTTCTTAATTATGGGCGAACCGTTCCAATTTCGGTGAATATTATGGTCGTCTCAAAACTTTCGTGAAGATCAATTAAAATTGAATAATCGTGAAAAATTAGTACACGATATGAATAATTTATCTTTAATTTATCGTGACGTAGTTCAGCGGTTACACTCAGCTTATGAAAAAATGCTAAACATTATAACCTACGAAAACGTCCTCTTAAGTTTTCAAAAGGTGATTTTTTGTGGAGGAGAAATTTTACTGTTTCTGATGCTTCTCGGCATTTTGCTCGTAAATTAGCCCCGAAATACATCAAATGCCTTATAAAAGTCTTTTATTTTAATTTTTCTTCAATTAATATTTGTTTTATTGTAGCTTTTACTGTACATTTGAAATAAATGTATTTCGCAAATCTACGTGTGGTCAAGTTATTTCGTGTAACGCGCCTGAGGACGCGATAACCCGTATCAGCGAGTACACAATTTCATTATCGAATGGAATTACTATATTATATTCGCAAAACTCCAAGTAATCAAAAATTTCACTAATTTTGTTAGTAACAATACAAACTAACGTAAGTGAGATTATTATTATTGTTAATTTGTTTGCGATAAAGCGTGACATAACGTTGGAGAAAATATTAGAGTAATTAACTTGTTGATGCTGCAGTTAAGTTCTAACTCTACCAATAATGGATTGCGTAATGAATTTTTATTGTTTCACTTTGTCTGGATTAAAAACATGTCAGCTCTTTTATCAAAGCAGTTATCCTCTGATTCACATAAAATTTTTATTTGTGACCGTTGCTTGAATCACTTACGTCAGAGGTATTGCTTGAAAAACATAAAATAAATTGTTCGCAAATTAATCACTGCAGGGTACAATTACCAAAAGAATTAGATAAATTTTTGTCTTTTAATAATTATCGTTACCAAGAGAAGGTTCCTTTCTCCATATATACAGACTTGGAAAGTATTTTAGAAAATTGTCATGAGACCAATTCGTTTTTTTACAAAAAACTTCACCATATCAAAACATACTCCACATAGTGTAGCTTACTATTTTAAATGGTCTTACGACAATAATTTATCAAAGTTTTCGATATATCGAGGAAAGGATTGTATTAATTGGTTCATAAACGAATTAAAAAATATAGCTGTATATTGTAATGATAAATTACAAACAATTGTACCAATGACAACCCTCGATGATGCCCAAAAAATTTTGTTACCAATACTTGTCACATTTGCAAAAAACAATTGCTGATAATCAAATTTGTGTACGCGACCATCAACATCAAACAGGACAGTTTAAGGGCGCAGCTCATCAGGGTTGCAACCTAAATTATAAAGATGACCATGTAATCCCAGTAGGTTTTCCATAACTTGAGCGGATATGATGCTTATTTTATAATCAATGAATTATCTTCATCTTTTGAAGGAACCATTAAGTTGTTACCCATAAATAAAGAAAAATATATATCTTTTACTAAACGAGTTTCGGAACAAATATCTCTCTCTCAGGTTTATAAATTCCTTTCGTTTTATGGCTCAAAGCTTAGAAAGCTTTCAAATAATTTAAACAACGAACAAAAATTAATAACAGCATCACATTGCAATAATGTTGAAGAATTCAATTTAATAAATAGAAAAGGAGTTTTTCCATACGATTATATCGATTCTTAGGAAAAACTAAATGAAACAAAATTGCCGACAAAAAATGACTTTTATAGTAGATTACATGATCAACATACTTCACATGAAGACTATTGTCATGCTGTAAACGTTTGGAATATTTTTAATATTCAGACGCTAGGTGATTACTCGGATTTATATTTAAAAACGGATGTCCTATTATTGACTGAAGTTTTGAAGCGTTCCGTGATACTTGTTTAAAAAACATATTCCCTTGACCCTCTTCATTATTTTACAGCTCCGGGTTTAACATTTGATGCCATGTTGAAAACTACAAACATTTCTTTAGAACTTATTACTGATATAGATACCATGTTTTTCATTGAGAAAGGAATCAGAGGAGGTGTCTCTCAATGTTCTAATAGATATGCAAAAGCAAATAATATATGCAAATGGATATGATCCAAATCAGGAGAGCACATACTTAATGTACTACGATGTAAATAACTTATATACATGTCTTAAAACCTACCATACAGCGGTTTTTCGAATTCATTTCAAACATTAATATTTCCGAAATTTTGAATACTTCAAATGATTTCAAATTGGAGACATTCATGAATGTGACTTAGACTACCCTCAACATCTACATGATTTGCATAGTAGAATTACCCCTAGCCCCGGAGCATATGACTCCACCAAATTTAAAATCAAAACTTAAAAAATTACTGTTGACATTGTATCTCAGAAAAATTATATAATTCATTATAAAAATTAACAAATGTATTTAAGACTGGGTATGCATTTAAAAAATCCATAGAGTTCTCAAATTTAATCAATCACCTTAGTTGAAACAGTACATAAATTTAAACACACAGTTAAGTCAGTAATCAAAAACGATTTTGAAAAGACTTTTATAAACTAATGATTAACGCTATATATGGTAAATGCATGGAAAACGTAAGAAAACATAGAGATATTCGTTTAGTTACAAAATGGGAAGGGCAATGGGGAGCGTAGTCACTTATTTCAAAACCTAATTTTCAGAGTTCAGTTGTATTTGATGAGAACATGGTTATTATAGAAATGAATAAACTAGAGGTATATATGAATAAACCCATCTACGTAGGATTTAGCATTTTAGATTATCGAAAACGTTTTTATATGACTTTCACTATGATTATGTCATGAACACCTTTGGACAGAATGCTAAGTTACTTTACACTGACACAGACAGCAATTTACCATTTTAAAGTAGATGACATATATGAATATATTAAAAAGACAGTGATAGATTTGATACTTCGGATTATGATCCTCAAAATATATATATATATCAAATTGAATTAAAAAACAAAAAAATTCCGGATATTATGAAAGATGAGAATAATGGTAACATAATGTTAGAATTTGTAGGGTTGAGATCTAAAATGTATTCTTATGTTGTTGATGATAATCCACATACAAAATTATTTAAAAAATCTAAAGGGTGCACTAAAGCTTCTATCAAAACAATTACATTTGAAGATTATAAAGATTGTTTATTCAATAAAAAATTTTTTGAAAAAACACAAAATTATATTAAATTTAAAAAGCATGATGTATATTCTATTAAACAAAGCAAAGTTGTTCTTAACCCGTATGATGTCAAACGTATTCTAGGGAAGAGTACTGATACAAAACCGTGGGTTATCTAAATAAGAAGTAAATTATAGTAATTCAATTCAATATTTATTTAAAAATTTCTATTCAGTTTTTTCCTTTACCACATCAAAAATAAACAAAAACAACATAATATTTCATTAAATTATAATTCAACTAATTCCTGTTTCCTTCCTCAACCTTCCATCCCTCTCTTCTCTAAACTTTCAGTATTTTCTTTTCCTCTCCTCCATCCCTTTCCTCCTCTCCAACACTTCCCTCATCCATTGTTTTCCTTTCCTTTCTCTCCTAGTAGTAACTTCCATTCCTTTCTTGTTTCCCTGCATCCCTCTTTTATATGTATTATATTTTCCCATTCATCCCCACACAACCTGCATACTCTCTCCTCATCACTCATCCAATATTTATTTTCCTTTTCTTCAATACCCATTCTGAACCTTGCAATCATTCTTATTTCATTCATTCCTTTTCCTTCTGTTATGTACCTTGATGTCTTGTCTGTCATTATTTTTATGTATTTCTCGTTATATTTTCCTTCCTTTATTTTGCCCTTCTTTCCTGCTTCTGAGTATCTTTATCTCTTGCAATTATTTCCTCTTCCATCTTTCTCCCCCTCTCTTAATCTCTTTATCTCTTCTCTCGCGTATCCCACTCTTTCATAGTATTTTCTTCTTTCTTCGTCCCATATTTTACCTTCTGTGCCTCGATCTCTTTCCAAACTTCATAAAGTATTTCATTTTCCTTCCTACTTCCCATTTTTCTTCATACCTTACTGCAATTCTTCCTGCTTGTATCCTTATTTTTTCTATTTCTAGCTCTTCTTCCACTATATACCCCGGTGTCTTTTTCTCTAGTCCTAACCTCCATTTCCAGTATTTCTCCTGTATTTTCTCCAGCTCTTGCCATTCCCTCAACCCCAAATCTCCTCTCCATACAGTACTACACTTTTCACCAACTTTTCAAACATCCATCTCCTTTTCTCTATATCTTTACCAAATATCCTTTCCCCTAACCCCCATACTTGTCCTACTATTCTATTTCCTTTCATTTTCATCTCTTTTATATGATCTCCATCTTTGTTATCATATCTGATGTTGTAACCTAAGTATCTATACTTGTCTACAAGTAAATTAAAGTAGAAGTGAATGATTGAAAAGAAGAAAGCAACAGAACAATAGTAATAAAGTATGTTAGTTTATATATGTAACACTATTGTAATAACTTTGTAATGTATACATAATATGTTTCAATATTATTTTTTATAGTTCTATTAGTTTATTTCATATCCTGATAATTATGATGAAGTCAAGGATAAATAAATTCCTCAAATTTTAAAACAGGACCAGAAATGATTACTCTTACTCTCTAACGCTATTTTCTACTATACAAGACATAATAAAACCCGGACGATTATATAAAACCTCTATTAAGCATAACACATTATGAGAATTAATATTATATTCGCTGTTTAGCAGTGTTTCATATACGTCATAAACATCCCAATCAACGTCATTAGATTCGTTGTCAAATTGACGTACTGTTTCCTTCTTCTTCCTCTGCTCAATAACCACCCGATCGATTAGGTGGTTGTAGAATACATCCAGCTTGTGCGATTGCATTAACTCAGACGATAATTAATTATATCTTTCAAGCCAAACATGCAATCAACACCCCATTTATTTAGGATACACTTTTTATAATCACGTGATAAACTGATTGTTTTTATAAAAGAATTATTACTACACTCGCCCCAACCTGATAAGTCGGGATGATATTCCGAAGTGTAAGTAATTTTTACATCACTAGATATCTCCGAGGTTTTACTTATGCATTCAAAAGGATCATCATTGACATATACAAATTCTTGTCGATACTCTTCGCTAACCGGGTTGTAGAAAAACTCATTCATCAGATAATGATAAAGTCCCATTAACGTCTTCCATTCATCGATGGTAAGCAACACATTATTTTTTCCCCTAACGTTGAAATGCGCGTTATATGGACTACTAGCACTACATACGCCATTATACTCGGAGCTATTCCAAATTCTAATTACCGGCGTAAGCTGCAAATATGTGCTGTATCCGACTTCTATATATTTTCCATCATCATCATAGTCCAACTTGTAACACGTCGGGTTGATCAGCTTCTCATTTGAAGCGTTGCCGAAATTTAGAAGACGGGATTCGTTAATAAGATCATACTTTGTAGTAAATGACCATGACGATGACGAATCCGGCGATACAGTTTGGGACCAGCCCTCAGGATATAATGTATCCATCGATTTTCAGGTTCGACACAGAATCCAAATTTAACTTATTGCAATTCAGAACACTTGAAATTATCTCATCGATGGCAAGTAAGACGAAATCACTGATAACAACAATGTAGCTTTATTCCTGTGATGACCAGTTTCAAATAATAAATCACACACACGAAATTACACAATTTATATATAGTCACTTAGACAACACTTAGCCGACAACAACCAAACACGAACATGACCGAAAGCGCACGAACCGACGCGCACGCCCCCTCCACATTGACTTACGAAGCTTGCCCGAACATTTACGATGACGATCGAAATTCAAATTTCGCGCCAAAAGTGAGCCAGAAACGGTATCATATAACTACTTACATGAATTTACATTTTCATAAAATATGTTTAAAATTTTCTAAATTCGTATGTAATAATTACAACTAAACTAATTACACCCGATACGTAATAGATTCAAAGTTAAGTGATAACGCAGAAATACTAAATGAAATGTATTTTAAAACGTAATAACACAGTATGCTGTTTTATGTGATAATAATTTAGGGGTAAAATAATTTTAAATCTAAACAGAGGTTTGAAGTAGTGGTGCCAATAAATTATTAACGCTTAGTAGAATCAGTCTATTGCATATAGTATAATTAATTAAAATTATATTCTAATATTGAAAATATAATTATTATTTAATAAGATGTTTGATAAGTTACTAAATGCAACAATGTTGCTATCTAATTTACTATCATTAAAAAATTTGAAATAAATTAAAGTTAAAATATTTGAAAAAATAATTGAAATCGTTTTGCGTTAAGCGTTTATATGCATAACCACATAAAAAAGGAAAATTAATATGTGGTCAAACAAAACTATCAATTATTATCATTTTGTCTGTGATCACTATAGATTTATAATAAACCTTATGTAAGCGTCGGACATCTTTCTTATATGAAAACAGAACACACACCACAGGCAAGAGGTCGATTAGCTCAGTTTTTAGAACGTCGTGCTAATAACACGAAAGTAGTGGGTTCGATTCTCCCATGGGGCATATATATTTTTGTATAGGAATTGTGGCAAAAAAATAAACGGATAAAGCATTTATGGTCATGCAAAAATTGATTAAGAGGGGCATTTAAATTGTTTGTGAAAAACATGCACCTACTAAAATCTATTATTTTTCAAAATAAGCGTAGTTACAGTCAAAACGGTAAACAATAATTGAAGTAGAAGGTTTCAAAAACGCAATCCCATTCTTTGATACATCAAATGTATATAATTACTGATTTATCAACAAGTGAAAAACAATAACAATTCAAAATTTATTATTACGGATAACCACTAAAACATAAGATAACCCGTGGTAAGTTCCAATATTTCGAATCCTTGAATATGACTTCTGTCAAATGTTTCGTTTGTATTAACAATAAACTTTTCGGTTAACATTTATTAATTGAAGTTCAGCAGTATTCGCAAAGATGGCGCAACAAATGTGTAACTAATACCGATGCGATAGTTAATGTGCAGCCTTGCCACAATTGTATAATTTCGACTTATAAATCATAGAAGATAAACACAAAAGACAAGTTTAAGTGCTCATGTTCATTCCCCATTTTCAAGATTTATTCGGGAGTTGATAATAAGTATGTAACTAATAGCTGAATTGTATTTTGCATATCCGCGTGTATAACTTGCAACACCGCTGCATGTAAATGTATAAAACACCTTATTGAACACAGCGCCTCCTGTTAGAGAAATTACAAAATTACCGATACTGGTGGATGTCTAGACTTTTTTTATAAAAATTTATTAATTTAGGAACTATAATGCGATACTAACGCCATCCGTGGATGTTACGAGTTTGATATTTTCTGATGCCCCACTTAATCCTTTTCTTTAATTTAATTTTGCAATTTAAAAATGGAAATCGTTTTGTGTTAACTGTTTATATACACTTAACCTTATAAAAAAATTACGATAAGAAGTCAAACAAAAGCTATCAATTATCATTTCATCTGCGATCACTATAAATTTATAATAAACCTTGTGTAAGCGTCGAGCCGCTTTCTTATATGAAATCAGAACACGCGCCACAGACAAGATGCCAATTAGCGCAGTTGTTTGAGCGTCGTACTAATAACTTAAAGCTAGTGCAACATACGAAAGCACGCGGTTTTATTGTTTTTTTATTTTCAATGCTGCGTGTTGCTAGGCAGCCAGGTTTTAGAGTCAACAAGGTTCGTTTAATAATAAAACTCTTATTTTATATACATTGTACTTTTACACGCGATTTTATTTGCGTAAACCAGGCACCAAAACGCTGTTATCCCGAACGTCTGTTTCAAAAACGACAAAAAACTCCATTTAAGAAGCTTTCTACTAGACGAGGAGTCAGTGACTGATTTTAAGTTGTCATTTTAAAGTCATGAAAAGTCGGAAACCAACCTTGATATAGTTGCAAGGGCTATTCTGGCAGTTTTCTGCAACCGGAGTGTTATTTTATAAAATAAAACTTAATTTGGTTAAAAGTTGTTAATTTCTATCTTACATGATGAAAATTTCCGTTCATAAAATAACAAATATGTTTCCACCATCTCTAATATTAAGAACTCATCTAAATGGTAATGGGTCTGAAGAAGCATCCACTGGTGGTACGAAACGTCACCTCAACCGTAATCCTGAGTTTTATTCATTTTTCATTATATCAAGGAAGGAGAAATATACATCACTATTGAGAGTAAGATGATCTAAATATACAAAGTGCTTATTATCTACCACGGTATAATGGGTAACATTGTTATTTGTGAAGATACAGCTTTGCTTAAATTACTAACATTGTGCAGAAATTTAAGAGCAAAACAAACTTCAAATCCATTGCCTACTTTCTAAGATAATTAGAGAAGACTGAAAATGATCTACTTCTTTATTCTTGAATATCTCCAACACGGTCAATGATAAAGAAGTAAATAGTACGTGAGTACGTCATTTTGTAGGTATTTTTCGTAGTTTATAATTATGTCAAAAAAAAATCCAAGGCACGCTTAATTCAAAAGGTATAACACAAACTTACATTTTCTTAAATGGAAATCGTAGTCAGCTGTGGCATTCTTCAAAAGCTTATTTTTTTCTGAATGCAATGATATAAGGTAGGCTGTAAATATGTTAGTTTCCGTATTGTATAGTCAGAGGTAAATTGTCTAACATTTCTTTTTCAATTCACTTCGTAGAAATTCCAAATATAGTTCAGAATTGAGGTTTGTATGATAGAAAAATGTTCCTAAGATTATAGAGTCAATAATTTTGCACCAAATATTTACTGAAAATATTACTGGTTTCTTCTTTTTACAGTGATGTTACGCCATAAAAGTGCCAAACTAACTCAATGGCGAGGGGTGGGTCTGGAAAAAAATGTCTCTCATTTACCTTTATAGATGACTAAAGGTCCTTATCACGCGTCAGATTTGGGATTTTATTGGGCGCCACCCAGATTTTTTCTAAATGTACAACAAATGCTTACTTAAAATCCGGGGTAAACGTAACCCCTTGAAAGGAAACGTTTTTTAAAAAAGAAATATTAATTTAGTATGGTGTTCTACTGAAATGCAAGTTTATCATACCAAATCGTTGATTACACCATGGTCGTGTTTTTTACATTAACGCATTTGTTATACTTAAAACCAAAAGTAAAAAAAATACATAACAGCGGTACGGCTCGCTTTTATTTCCAATACTAGATTATACCGAAGTTTACTTAAAGACTATTTACAGATTTACAAGGTTTATGAAATGAAATGAGACTGTAGTCTTCGTTTAAAAACAAAATAATTAATTTAGCATCAAACTGGAAATTCACAACGTCATCTCAGTTCGATTCATTTCTAACATTAAAACATAATAAAACAAAAAAATACGCAAGGACGTCCTATCTTAATTTGTTTATCCTGAACTACACGACCAAGCATTAAACACGATAGTTCTCCAGGTAAACAATCAATTTACTTACAATTGTTTTTTTTTCTGATAAACCTAACAATCTGTTAGGCGTTTATTACACGAATTAATCCATAAATGCCTTGAACAATATAGCATTTCTATAATTGGTCCGCCGGTATTAGAGAAACTCAACGACCTACACAATGAAATTTAAAACTTGGACACCACAATTTCTGTAAACAAAAGTTTGCACATTGTGAAGCGGGCTTAAGGGTATCATTTACAATTCTAACAGCAGGTAGTCTCAGCAGGGGTTATCTTATAGAAGGACTGTAGAATGAATCATTACACTAAGCACGTTTTAGAAAATAGGTAATTTACGTTGCTTACTTAATTTTTTTTTAAAGAATATATTTGAAGGTATCGCTAATTAAACACCATAGCTCGATTAATTATCGAATCAAAATTTTGTTTAGGAAATGTTTACAAAATAAAATTAGAAATAATTTTGATTTAAAAAACGTCTACAAGCAATAACTTTTAAATTAAATCAAAAACTAAACATGGTTATTTGGGTTGACTGATTATTACTTATTTTTAAATAAATCTAACCTACTAATTATTGTAAGTTATTAAAAAAATCATTAAACTCTCTATTCATAATATTTAGTCCTTACAAAATGTATATTTTATGACGTTTCATTTTTTCTGTAGTTAATATAAAAAGTGAAAATAAAAACTAAGGCAATTCTTATTGTCAACGTATATATTTAGTTTTTGACAAGAATTTATTACATAATTATAATTAAGATACCAAGTTATAGTTTAAAATTAAATGAAAACTTTTTTTTAAATAAAGGTATTACTATATAAATAAATATAAGAAATCAATAATGGGTGTGACCTCCATTATTATTGATACATTCTTGGAGGCGTCTGCTCATTGACGCTATCAAGGTATCAATATAATTAATATTAATCGTTTCCCATGCGGTATCAATGGCTGCAATTAGTGCATTACGGTTTACTGGTATAAAATTTGGCCCTTGTTGTCTTCGGATAACAGCAAGTATTCGAGCCCAAACATTTTCGATAATGTTAAAATCTGGGCTTTTTGCTGGCCAGGGTAACAGCTCCAAGTTATTTGCTTGTATCCAGTTGCGCACAACCTGCGAAGTATAGGGTCATCATATCCCGATAGTTAATTATCGAATGTTCCAAGAAAATATGTGTAAATAGTAAATGGAATCTACTAACGTAACGTTAAGTCGTTAATTATAGTTACATAACTCTCCTTTCATAAGATATAGTTCATATTAATATGCTTATTGTAAAGCTTCGTACACACCTGAACAACAAACCGAGGAACAAACAGAACAACGAACCGAACGGCAATCGGAACATTAATTTGGACGGTGCTACGTACGAATTTTAGAACAGATTCGCAAGTCCTGATTGTTCCACGAACGGTTTGCGGCGTTCCGCAACTTGTCGGTTTTTTCTCCGACATCAAAGAAAATGCGCGCGAATGCGTTTGCAGGTTTGGACGAATCTAAACAAAACGGCGAACAAACTTATGCGGGAGAATTAAATTATTTATTTTGTCCTCCCTTTTGTGGGTTTGTTGTGTTTTAGGTAATATTATGGAGTTGACAGAAGAAAAATGTTTTAAATTAATCAGTGTTTAAGAATGCAAGAAAAAATGATGTCCCTATTAGCATCATTTGGGCGGGAAATTTCCAAAATAAAAAAAAAGAAGTAAATTATAATTTTTACTCTTCTTTGTGCGTAAAAATTTGGTTGGCACTATCTTCTTGTTTTCCGCAATTTTCTCTTCTCAATAATAAATATATATGAACTGAAAACTACTGAAAATAATTATGGGAACAGCACAAACGTTCCGTTTGTTGTTCGGATTGTGGAAATCATAAAAGATCGTTTGTCGTTCTGTTTGACTTTCGGTTCGTTGTTATGTTTGTTGCTCGGTTTGTTGTTCAGGTGTGTACGAAGCTTTACAACTTAAGCAACAATTTTTGGCGAATAAAGATTAGTTTGTGATGTAATATTAGAAACACAAATTTATATCATATCAAATTTATGACAACTTAAAACCAAGAACGTGTATGTTATTGCTAAGAAATTATTAAGGAAAAAGCGCAATTGCAGTGTAAATATTTATAATTAGATATTTTCGAAAGTTTATAAGTCCTCTATTGTAATCTTAATACTTAAAAGAAAATCCTGTCCATTAGCATTATAAGGAAATGGCTTTTACTTTATGAATAAGTTTCAATAACAATAGAATATCCTTGCTTGTTTAATTTACTTCCTTTGAGTCATATTGCTCTAAGGGTTGTTACATTGGTCATTAGAAGTATGTAATAAATAAACAATTACCTACTGTTTGAGAAGGGTAGTGTGAACCAATAAATAAAGTAAGAAATGTAAATTCCATTTTAGTTTAAAATTTCAAGTGTTGTGAAAATGCCACCTCATCTCGGTGCTGATTTGAAAGCGCGGATTGTTTCGGAATTAGCGGCGGGCCGTAGCGTGCGTGAAATTTCACGTATGTTAGATATACCAAAAGCACCGTAGGGCATTACCGAGTAAAATGGAATCTTGAACACACTTTGGAAAGAGCCATCGGAAGTGGTAGACCTAAAGTATCTACACGTGCTCAAGATCTCGAGTTGTTTCATTACGTAACAGAACAACCATTTGCTACATACTCCAGGGCTATAGCAGATACACATTTTCCCGGATGCCGTATAACTGCACAAAAAGATTAAAGGAGATGGGAATAAAGAAGTATAATGCTGCTGCGAAAGAAGTTCTCAGTGACGAAAATATGAGACGTCGTCTGGAATTTGCAAGGCGATATGTGAACGAACCTTTGGAATTTTGGAATCGAGTGATTTTTAGCGACGAAAAAACGTTCAATAGCCGCAACGATGGACCACTAAAAGTTTTTAGAATGGAAGGAACTCGTTACGAAAATAATCACATATGTCCTAAAAAACGAAGTGGTTATTTTTCTGTGAATGTGTGGGGTTGGGTTAGCGCGCGGGGTCCAGGAGTTTGTTGGGCTATCGATGGACGTCTTGATTCTGCTGCGTATTTAGATATTTTGGAAACTATTATGAAACCTTCAGTCGAAGTGTTTTATCCAGACGAAGATTATATTTTCCAACAAGTAAGTATTCTTATTTCACTATACTTTCTCCAAAAATAGTTCGGGATCTGTTGAATTAACATTTTCATAATGTATTTTTGTTGTTAAAGGACAACGCCCCTATTCATACTTCGCGGGTTGTGCGCAATTGGATACGAGAAAATAACTTGGAGCTGTTACCCTGGCCAGCAAAAGCCCAGATTTTAACATTATCGAAAATGTTTGGGCTCGAATACTTGCTGTTATCCGAAGACAACAAGGGCCAAATTTTATACCAGTAAACCGTAATGCACTAATTGCAGCCATTGATACCGCATGGGAAACGATTAATATTAATTATATTGATACCTTGATAGCGTCAATGAGCAGACGCCTCCAAGAATGTATCAATAATAATGGAGGTCACACCCATTATTGATTTCTTATATTTATTTATATAGTAATACCTTTATTTAAAAAAAGTTTTCATTTAATTTTAAACTATAACTTGGTATCTTAATTATAATTATGTAATAAATTCTTGTCAAAACTAACTAAATATATACGTTGACAATAAGAATTGCCTTAGTTTTTATTTTCACTTTTTATATTAACTACAGAAAAAATGAAACGTCATAAAATATACATTTTGTAAGGACTAAATATTATGAATAGAGAGTTTAATGATTTTTTTTAATAACTTACAATAATTAGTAGGTTAGATTTATTTAAAAATAAGTAATAATCAGTCAACCCAAATAACCATGTTTAGTTTTTGATTTAATTTAAAAGTTATTGCTTGTAGACGTTTTTAAATCAAAATTATTTCTAATTTTATTTTGTAAACATTTCCTAAACAAAATTTTGATTCGATAATTAATCGAGCTATGGTGTTTAATTAGCGATACCTTCAAATATATTCTTTAAAGAAAAAAATTAAGTAAGCAACGTAAATTACCTATTTTCTAAAACGTGCTTAGTGTAATGATTCATTCTCCAGTCCTTCTATAAGATAATGTGCAAACTTTTGTTTACAGAAATTGTGGTGTCCAAGTTTTAAATTTCATGAGTGTACGCGAAGAACTTTACGCACACTGTTCAAATTTAATGATTGTTAAAAATAACAAATTATGATCCGCTACAGTTTTGTACATGTAGAACCTCGTAGTTTCGATTCTGCCTTTCAGACTAATTTTAAAATATAAACATACAATTTCGGGGAGCGCGTCTTCTTCTCTCAATTTCTACACACCCAAAGAACACTATAAAAAATTAACACGTTATCAAAACTGTTTATGTTTCTTTGTTAGTGAGCTCACTTAATTAATCATAAATTTTATTCCAAATGTTAATTTAGCTTTTAACTTACATGTTTTTTTAAGTAAATGACGCTTATAATTAAATTAAATGTTGTCTTAATATAAACTACATTAGAAAACTAACAATTATTGTTGGTGTTTTTACAAAATTTATTAAGAAAATGTATTAACGAAAATTGTGTCGTTGGCAGCAAAGCTTTAAGTGCAAATTCAGTATTAGTTAAAGTTTAGAAGATAAACGGTGCACTTTAAGAAGGTATTTAATAAAATTGGCTTTATATATCAGAAATATCACATAAACTCGATATTTATATGCACAGTGTAAAACGTTTACTTTCTGACACATACATATATTAAATACTTATTAAGTTATTTAAGTTATATTTAAGTTATAATTAAGTTTTGATTTAGATTTTTTAAGCTCTTAATCTTCTAGTTTGATTTAACTCTTGATCACATTAAACCTCGCAACTTATTTTACACATAAACCAATTGTGTTATCGAAATTTTATTATAACTACAATTATTGTTCTTTACATTAGTTTATTTTTATTTTGTTATGTACGAAATACAAAAAGTGTTGGCTTCGTATGAAGAATTATATATTTTTTAAGTTGGACATGTAAAGTGGGATTTTTTATAATCAATAAAAGAAGTGCTTTTGGTTAGTAATTATAGTTAGAAAAAATCGACACTATTTGAAAATATCGATTAAACTTTGAATTGGAAATACGTTTGATTCCATTTTTGTTTTCATTTAAATTATAAAAATTTTGTATATAACACGTAACGAAACCTTGCGTTTTGTAATTAGTTACATAACTTGCTATTTTACGTTTTTGAGTGAATTACGAGTACTGTTTATAAATAAAAAACACAATTAGAAGAAGCTTTATGGTACAGTTGTAGAATCAAAACTAGGGATAGAGAGCTGAAATTTTGGTTAAGTAGATTTATGAAAAAAAAATATTACGACCCTTCTTATCAGGAGGAAATACATGAAAAGTAGGAAATAGTGTATGTTTATAAAATAGGTAAATAAAGTTCCATTTAACTTTACGGAAAACTCGGCAACATAAAATTATTTTCTTTTTTGATAAGTTATAGAAAGCAATTGTTTTTAAATGCATTTTTAACGTTTATGAATAAAATTTTAAAGTTTAATTACGCCCACACTTTTGTTTTATCTTTGTTCAGATTTGTTGATTAAACTTTCAACTTGATATTTTAAACTCAAATTTAAATTTCATTTTTTATAATTAAACGTAGTTTTTCACACTTAAATTACACTCATAATTATTTAGTTTTCAAAACGTCAACTCCATCTTAAAAGAATCTGGTTTACTACTTTAATACCAAAATTAAACAGTTTTATTTTTTTTTATTTATTTATTGAATTAATTCCAATCAACCCACTCTACTTAAATTACCTTGTTCTCATGTAGAAAATCTTACATAATTTCAAATTAAATGGAAATCATTTTCAATTACTCTTAGAAAAATCTAAAATATTAGGTTTATATTAATGGAAAAGTTAAAGTTGTGTTCATTTCTTTTATTGAATTAGTTACTATTCCTTCACGCCTCTTAGAATAATTAGAAAGCACTCTTTTATAAAATAAAATAATTAATAAATTTATTACAGCTACTCTTACTTAGAAAAATCAATTAATAATCGGTTTAGATTAATAGAAAATTAAACTTTTTATTTTAAATTGTTCATTGAATTAATTACAAACAGCAATTCCATTTTAAATGAATTTTTTAATACATAAAATTTCATTTATTAATTGATTTTTCCGTTAATATAAATCAAATATAATTATAATTTTCAAAGTAAGTGTAACTGTAACAAATTTTTAAATAGTTTTTTTTTTTAATAAACCAGATATTTAATAATTTCTGTAAAAAAAATAATAGGCCTAACTAATTAATTATTCCATTTTACTAAGTATAATTATTGTACACTAGATTAAAAGCCGGTCTACAGACCGGCGGATGACTTGATTGAGAACCCATATAGCATATAGAAAGTAGGACAGGGATCTGTGCTGTTGTCAATGCATTTTTAATTCATTCATTTATAGCCGAATGTCTTGCATGTTATCTCACCCCCTTTGCACAAGACATTTCGTGTAACCCATTTAAGTCGACTTTGTTACCATATACGCATTGAAATGGGGCAAAAATATCATTTATTATCCTGATATCTACGGCAATGCTAAATTTATTATCATCCAAAATGGCCCAAATAGTTTCTGATGATGGCAAAACATTAAACCAACGTCCGGACTTCTTAATATACGACTTGATATCTTGTCTCGTCTAGATTTAAATAAGTATTCCAAAATTTTCAGCTGGATAACAAGCTCAACCCAGTTCCTTTAGTAAGAGGTTACGTGCACAAAAATGCTAATAAATAAACGCCACATAAAATGGAAAATGGGCGTAGCTCAGAAGGAGAAAGGGCGTGGTCCGCAAAAGATCTGTTTTTGTGATTTAACCTGGGTTGTATCAAAAAAGTCGTTTGCAAAATTGGTCAATATTCAGAAGTCCGTTCAAGTAGGTACTTTGTCGAATTACGTTGAATTCAGTACAATTCCAAATCTGAAATGTTATCAAAACGGGAGCAAAATGTAAATGAAAATTATCATAATGTATTAAAAGAAAAATAAATCATCGCATTTGAAACACAATAATAATAAAAAAAATAATAAAGCTAAAATCTAAACAAGGAAGAATATTTCTTACAAAAAAATTATAATAGTATCTTACTAATCACGTGATTTCTAATCAAAATTTAACAAACCTAGATTTAATACAAAAGTTAATGACTTCTTATCCGAAGCTGATTGCACACGTTCCTTGGCCGTTACAACACGAATTTAACAAAATTGGCCTTGGACGTCGCACATAAAATAAAACAAACGCAATCATAGCAAGTCATAACAGATTTTCATCTCAGTCACTAAATGCAAAAGTACTTCGACAATGAAACAAAAACGACAAAGTTTCATTTCACTAAATGTACAAAATGTATTTCGGTAACAAAGCCGATTTAATTTCCTTTGTCAAAGTAATAAAATTCAATTACGCAAATAGTTCTTTAACGCAAAGTATAAATACCTGTAGAGCCAAGCTGCTGGTAAACGAAAGACCTAGAGGTTTCCACCACCATGTGTGTAAAAGTAGTCCCGAATGTGGTCAAAATTTGAAAAGTCAGTTGTCGTCTTGCAATATTAAAAGAATTTTTTTATAATTTCCCTGAAAAGACGTGTCGTTTCAAATATATTGACCATTTACCACAATGGCTTTCTCCTCATGAAAAAACATAAACCAAATTTATGCAAAAACAAGCAAAAATTCTTTACAAACGGCTTTTTAATAGCGAAAATCTGAATTATTAAGCGTTAATCCCAGCTATATTGAAGATACATTATATTATGAACGAAAATCGTATAACAACTGCAAAACGAATTAGGGTAGCTGACCCATTAACTTAACTCGAGCGGAATATTTATAAACTTTCCGTTCACTAAGGTGCTTAAACGCACATTTTAGCTCTAGAAGACTTGTCGACTAATGAATGAATACAGTAAGGGATTTTTTAAGCGGACTGCACGTACCGCTACAAGAATAATGCCGCCAAAGAAAAAATTGTGAATGAAATGCACTAATTTGTGCTAAAAGGCGAAAATCTCGCGTTGTAAACAAAGTGTAATTTAAATAAATCAACGAAATCAATAAAAAATCATAAAATAAAATAAATAAAAAAAAATCAATAAATATGTCTCCTAGATGTTTCCAAGCAAATTGCAAAGCAATCGGCCCTAATAACGTAAATAAACCAGCAAGAGCGAAAATTTCTAAGCAAAAGCAAGCACGTTAAATCAAATTAAAACGTGACGGCCAAAGTCACGAATTAAATCTGCAAAAGCAAATTCTAGCGACAATAAACGCATTTAAACAAAACAAATCGTAATTTAACGACGGAAGGTCACAAAAGAAGTTCCACTGGACATTGAAAAATGGGTTTATCCCAAAGCTTCCTTGCCTCGTTCTGAAAAGCAATTTGACTGTTGTTCTTAGTAACTCGGTATATTGACGTTACAAGACTCTACATGATATTAACGCATGACAAAAAACTTGATAAACAAACGTCCATAATCGTTCGAATTCCAAGACCGCCATATTTTACCGGAAAAGATGGAACCTTCCATTATTTGTCATTAAGGAGAGAATTTGTAATCTTCTCAAAGGTTATCTTAAAATCCATGTCCAAAGCTTTAAATATGTTGCGCAGTAAGTGATATGCTATATGAGATCTATTTAAAAGTAGTCTCATCTCAAGGGCGTTGCTGTTCAGAATTTTTCTTGTAGATATTTCTATCAAAGAGGCACCCAAAAGTTCCATTTTTTCATCAAGTATCAGCTTCATGCCAGGAGAGATTCCTGAAAACTCGACATATTTAGACATGAAGAATATTTAGCACTTTGATGATTTTTTTTTAATTTTTGAATCAGCCTTTTGAAATATGCAATGACAGCTGCCAAATCCCTACAAAGTGTCCCGTCATCAAAATAAGAAAGATGCAACTCCAACATCAATTTTTGAATAATAGGTTGTATAGTAATGCTAAAACAGAATGAACTTAGAGGCCTCCTTGCTGATATCCGACAGAAAAAGAAATAAATTCATCTTTAGAAGGATAGACAAAGTAGAATAACACTACCATAAAAAAATTTACAGCCCTGGGGTCCTCTCCTGAACAACATTTAAAAGAGAGTCTCGATCCACACAATTAAATGCATTGCAAAAATCAATCTTTAGGACGATCCTGTCAGGCTTTTTATTGTTAACGATGACCTAACATACAGAATGAACATCCTCCTTTGACCGAATTTGTGATTCCTTTATGTTATAGAGCCGGGTTTTCCTGTATAAAGAAAGATTTTTCTAAATAGATTTAGGCAATTGTAATTAATTCATTAAATTTTGGCATTAACAACGCAATCAAAGCTAAACTTAGAAAAATCTTGAAACTGGAGTGGTCTGCTGCATATGATACAGTGCGTGGAGATAAAGTTTACTCTTTAAATTGTTTAACGTTATTCCTTGTCGCAAAATTATTTCTTTTTATTGAAAACATGTTATATGATTGGAAGTTTAGAGTTTTTATTGAAGATGAAACCAATAAATTTAGATATCATACGAAGGGCAGCAAAACAAATTGCAAAGCACTTTATTAATTTACTACATCATCTCCAAATAAGTAGAAAAAAAAACAGATAACACAATAAAAAATGAAGTTGAAAAAAAGCAGATAACATGAGAATCATTCAGTTTAGGTATAGAAACATGATCATGATATATAAACGAATAGGTAATTAAATTCTGCATCAAATAATAATATAAAAAAATTCGTTGCAATTTAAAAAAATGTATTTCTTGACAATTTTGTCAAATTGTCTTGACTACCGTTGCTTCCGGATTTCTCCTAGACGGAAATTTTAAAAATGTCTATTGCTAAAAACATGGTCCAATACCATTCTAACCGTTATTCAAGTTTTGCTTTTCTGCCTTTTATGTTTCATAAAATATTAATTTTTCAGAAAATTCAAACATGTTAAATTTCATTTTAACATGCAATAGACTGATCAGCCATGTTTTCAAAATTGAATGCCAAATATACATTTGTGCGGACTATGACAAAATATGTAACGGTATTGCTTATGCATATTATGTTTGTGAATCTTGCGGGTTTTTTTTATTCACAAGAAGAAGTTAATATTTATCAATCAATTGGAAAATCTTTTGATGCTTTAGCAGTTTATTCAAGATATTTCCAAAAATTAATTGCAAAATTAACAATCAAGGGTTTTTAGATTGGGAGTTTCTTAATTTAAACAATATGCACCTTCAGGATATTTTATTAGTGCTAAATTGAGACAAAAAAGTTTATTTTTTAGGCGTGTAGTTGCTTATAGATGACATTCAAATCTTATACTTAATTTTTATGGACATTATTACTGTTTATGTCAAAGAGTTGATGGTATATGGAGATATATGACGACCTTTTTAAGAAAATCTGTACAGATAACACAAGTCGTCCTAACGTCTATGCCACTACTACACTGTGTAGTAACAATATACATACTGTATATAATTTACTATTTATATATGTGTACTTTAACAACATTTGTTCTGCTACCAACGGTTGTTGGTATTATGTATTATGTATTACATTATCAATTCAAACTATTTTGAACTCAAATTTACTATTTTTAACATAACATTGTATATGAAAACTGTAATAAACCGTGATTATTGTAACTATATAAACAAAATTGTAACTGAATTTGTTATTAATCCGAAAGGGTTTTGGGATTATGTACGCACCAAGCATAGATCCGAATCAAAGGTTCCGAATACTATGAGTTATCAGAATTCAAGCTTGACGTCTCCACGTGAAATAGTAGAAGGATTCAAAAATTATTTCTTAGGCGTTTTTTACAATAATACTGCTAGTAGTACATATGAAACGCCATTTTCAAATAGTTTTTCTGTTATACGCAACGTCTGAGGATGATTTCTTCATTGCCATAAAAATATTAAAATCTAATATGTGCTCTGGGTTGGATGGTATACCTGCATTTTTAATTAAGGACTGTTTGTCGGTGTTGTCCCAACCGCTTATATTGTTGTTTAATAAATCTTTAAATACAGGTGTTTTTCCAGATATTTGGAAACTTTCAAAAATATGTCCGGTTTTAAAAAAAGGCGATCTTGCTTGTGTCACCAAGAACCGCCCCATATCTATAATATCTAATTTTGCAAAGATTTTTGAGATCATTATTTATAGTCAACTATATCTATCGTTGAGGCATAGTATTATAGACAAGCCACATCGATATATAAAAAGCAGATCTACTTTAACAAACTTGTCTTGTTTGACCCAATATGTATCAAATTACTTATATAAACGTGGTCAGGTTGATGTTGTGTACATGGATATGTCTAATGCTTATATATTACTTTCTAAGCTAAATTCTCTTGGTTGTTCTAGACTTTTTCAAGTCGTACTTAAGTAATAGGCTGCAAGTTCTCCTGTATAACGGTTTTAAATCAACCGCATTTGTGCAATCGTGTAGCGTTTCTCAAGGTTCTAACTTGTGGCCGCTTTTGTTTTTAGTATACATTAATGACATCTCTAACTGCATCAATGATAGCGAGTTTCTTTTATACGCTGATGATATGAAACTCTATATACTACCCAATACTGCAGCTTATTGCAGAGTGATTTAATTAATATATCTGCATGGTGCGTAAATAATGGATTGGAACTTAATATTTCTAAATGTAATGTAATGTCTTTCTCAAAATGTTGTAATATACTGCAGTTTTCTATAAAATCAATGGTATTACATTAAATACATTGGAATCAGTGAAAGATCTTGTCATCATATTTGATCACAAACTTAACTTCAATGCCCATTTAATTCTATTGTTCGAACATCTTTAAAATGTCTTGGGTTTCTAATACGTAATACACGGCGGTTTACTAGTATCGTTACACTTAGAAGTTTATACTTTTCGTTAGTACGATCTCGTCTTGAGTACTGCTCTTCTGTTTGGTCTTCGCTCTTTAATTGTCGATTGTCTCATCTTGAAAGTAAGCAGAGACGTTTTGCAAAATATTTGTATTTAAAGGTGTAATCCGTTTATCCACCTCGTGGAATCGATCAAGGTTTTTTAAATAGCCAGTTCAGTCTTGATACTCTCGGTGCAGAAGAAATAGATCTGATTTAATGTTTATTGGTAGACTGGTCATGAATTTAATTGACAGCTCATGTTTATTATCATGCATACAATAGCATGTACCTTCAGTGTATACCAGAAGCAAACCCACCTTTCACCTTACTATTATCAGAACAAGCGTTGGTGCTAATGCGCCTATAAACAGGATGATGGGAAATTTCTACAGAATTGTTAACGATTTTGATTTATTCTTTCGTGAATTTATTTACGCAATTAGTCAAACAAGGGTTAACTAGTAGTTTTGTAATTTTTATTCAATTCTTTTTATTTTGACAATTTTATTCGTAAACACATTTTTATTATTATTTTCGTTCTAGTATTATTTTTAACATTGTTAACCATTGGCATTATTTGTTACTATTAATTTTTCAAAACAACGATTATGTCTTGTTTGTTGTTGATGTAATACATTTGTAGGTACTATTATTATTTGTCTTATGGTACATTATTTGTAATTTGTCCTGTAATTGAGGATAAATTTTCCTGATGGGCAATAAAGGTTATTATTATAATGACTCAAAAATTTCTTCCGAACCTTTTTTTAAATAAATAGCGAAATTTACTTACAAATTTAATTTTTTTCATTAATACTTAATAATAAAATACTAATTCGTAAACAACAATTAAAGTTTTCAAATCTGTGTGAATGAAGTATTTCAACAACCTACTTTAACTTTAGATTTTCCCATTTTGAATGGGTTACAAATTATGAAATCACGTTTACTAATTATTACTTTCTTAAGACGTTTGTGAAGTTAACCTTACCACAACGCATTTTGGACTGTAGATGGCAATGTAGTGACTTACAAATTAGTAAATACAATTTACTAATTATTACTTAGAGCTAATGTAACCATTTTGTTACGGTTTTATTTTTCGAATGTAGGACGTATGTCGAGAGCCGTCTTAAAACGTGTGTCGCGAGTAATATGTTACGACGAAAGTCGTATTTGGCGCGCATTTTGTTAATTGGTGGAAAATAAAATCCGACTAAACTTCCTAGACGAACAGCGGACATCTTCTTTTCTTTCCGTACGTACGGGTAATTGGGCGTACATCTTGAAGTTAAAATTTCCTCAAAAATTATTAATGTGTGATTCAAGATTTCCAATTCAAATTGGTGGTTAAGTTAAAATCCGGCTAAATTCACCCACGTTGCGTTGACCTTATGTTCTCGTTGTGTGATACCTGGATAACTCCTGAGGGTGCTGGAGTGGCTGATTAAGAACCTTCCTATCAATTAAAGACTACACCACGGTTTCGCATTAGTTAAGCTGCAGACAACCGGTAGATACTACGTCTGCAGGGATTGGTTATGCTTCATAACTTTATTGAGTGAGCCTATAGCCTTCCGTTCTTTTTTGTTCATCTCCCCTAAGAGAAATCCTCCGGTTACTTAACTTCCCGAACTGTTGATACCGTCGCTAGCAGGAAACCTTCATTCTCGGACCTGCATCCTACAGACTACAGCTAAGTTTTATTTATTTAAGCAACTTATTCAGTGATAATGCTTATGAAGCTCAAGTACATATGATATAGAACGGCTTGATCTCTAATATTTACGTAAATTTTTATTCGGTGTACGCTCCACAACCGAATGTTTCTTAACCAGCTCAATACGGGCTCGGGCGCTTTACTTAGGGCGGTTGACGCAAAAACAAAAGGCCGTTTGGGTTTGCGGGAGGTACACACCCCTTTGTTTCTAGTTTAAGTTAGTTTAAATCCCCGTGTGTAAATGATATGTCTACGCAGAGCCTTCTTAGTAGCCAATCCTCAATTGAAATAATAACTTTAACTTGTGTGTAACTAAAGCTTACCTGAAATCCAACACATTAATTGCGAGCCTTATTTATTGTTAAGCTAACGCACGTAACTATATCCGACAGTCTCACTATTTCTGTCATATTCTCCTAGTACTCTAAGATTTGTTTGTTGTATTGAATTGTCTGTCTTTCTTTCTGGTTTGTGTTTGATTTAGCGTATTAGACTTTAAGTAAAACCTGTTGATCTTCTGTTGGTCGGTTTTATTTCTTTCTTTTACACAGCAGGTGGCGCCTTGTTAGACAGCAGTCTAATTTATTATAGTTGTTCAGAAACCCCCGCGACTTTCCGACAAAGCCGGGCGCTGCTGTTCTAACTATTATAAATACTTTATCCTCCACGAACTTAATGCGCTACATCGAGCCGAATTTCCTTTGGTTGTTTCTTTTAGGTTGTTCCTCTAGAGCCGTCATTTTTCTTTTTTTGTAAACCACAACTGTTACAATTTTTAAAATAGATTGGGAAATTCACTTGCAAGATTTAATGCTTCCTCGATGAATACTGCTTAATAACATAATTCGTGTAACTGGTAAACCAATAATTAGAGCTTATTTTGAAATCTGTGTGAATGTAGTATTTTATGCATATAGGTACCTACCTACTTTAACATAAGTTTAGGCCAATGAGATTGAGTTACAAAAAATGACATATTACTTACAAATTAATACATACGACTTACTAAATATTCATTAAAGGTATAAACAAATTTAATCATTTGTTTATGTTTTTGCCGCAGAATGTATTTTGGACTGTTCGTAGAAATTTTGAGATTATGCTTACAAATTGTTTCAAATCACTTAATAAATTTGATTAAGAAAAAAATATTGTTTCTCAAAGTAGTGCGGCTTTTAAGAAGTTAGCCGCACAAAAATGTTTTTTTATAATTAAGAGTTACCGTTTGATTACAAATTTGAACAACTTGATTACAAATGACTTACTAATTATTGACGGTACTAAAATTTTAATATTGCAAGATAGTGAGGCTACCGATAAATTAGCCCCAAAAACTGGTTTTATTAAAATAAATTCGAAAATTCACTTACAAATTTTTGATTTTTAGCTTACGAATACTTACTAGTAATTTACTAATTAGTAAAATTAAAGTAAATATAAACTCGAAAGTGAGGAGTTAAGTACACGGACATCTTTGAAAACTGTTTTTATATCGATTCGGTTTTAAAAAGCAATTTCAAAAATCGATTTAAAAACCAATTTTAAAACTCTATTTCGAAAGTCGATTATAAAAATCAATTAACCGATTAATCGGTTTTCGATTTTCTGAAACCCGCGATTAATCGAAAATCGATTAATTGATTAACCGGTTAATCGGTTTTTGTGGCTACCACTATTTTATAGTGAATTTTTGGGACATCATACATTACATCACAATACAGAAAAATAATAATATACTATACGAATAAATCAATCAATTAAAGACAACAAATTTGTAAATAATTTCATTTTATAACGGAGGTTTTTCTATTTATTAATTAATTTATTAATAACCCCAATTTATGTAGAGGCTTTTACATAAGAAATAATTAATTTATGGAATGGGCGGTTTACATTTAATTTAATTAACAATTTGAATAAAATGTTTAATTTTTGGATTTATATAAACCAATACACCTTTTTTTGTTATTAGGTTAAAAGTAATTAATATGTTGTTTGCACTCATGCTTGTTTTGTAGCTTTCATTTAAAATGTCTTGTCTACAGAATTGTTCTCATTTTTGTAGAGTTCTACTTAAAAATTAAATAATATAAAAAAAAAATTATGTATAATTACCTAAAAGGTAGACGACACATTAAACCGCTAGTTTTTTTTGTACGCTTTGCTCTCGAAATATATCGGAAAGAATTCTCCGCCTTAAATTTTTTTGTTTGAATTAATGAAATAAGGGCGATGCAGGGACACTTGTGTGTGAACCTTGTAACGTGTTACTAGAGGTATGTACAATGTATGTTTAGATTAATTTTGGGGATGCTTTATTTTGAACCAGATTTAAGTTTGCCCTTTTGCACGTTTTTAGTTTTACCTTTTACGATTGTTTAAACCACAATTATAGAAAAATTTACTAAATAGGAACCGCTAATGTAGTTTCTTTGTCTAAAATTTATTGCGTAGAGAATCGTCTCGCGCGTATTTTCTTTTGTAAAACGCCCTCATGAAGCGTTCGCCACCAATTTATCAAATGTTTTTTTATTAAAGTTTAATTATATTAAGTTTATATATATTGCTATGGGAAACAATAGATAAAATATAAGTTTACAATGTTTAGTTCAGATTGTAAAATAACCACTGTCGCGGAGGCATAAATTTGGGCGTTTTCAGTCTATTTTAGAACATATGAAGGGGATTTTTTAACAATGCAACAAGATGTGGAACGCTACTAAATTATTATTTGTTTTAAATCGTTTGTTTTAAGGGTCGTTTACATCTATTTGAATTGAATTAACGTACGTAAAATTAAGAATTGCCAAATGTTTAGCACCATTCCGCTAACACTTGCGTATACGGAAAATTAACGTGTATACGAAATTGTTGTGTCAACTTCAACTTAAGAAGTTACTAGACAGTTTATTATGTTTGTATGCAGTTTTACCATGAGTGATTGTAAAGTAATGTTCAATGAGAACTTCTTAAGCTAACTTAGTAAATGTAAGCGGAAAGCTTCGTGTATTCGTGCGTTGATTCTTATTTTTTTGTGTCTGCATTGATTTAGTTTAACTGGATGTGAACGATACCTTACTCATGAATTCGTTTGTACTTAACTTTTTACAAGTTGGGGAACGTTTTTGAATGAAGGCTCTTATCGATGTTGTTTTTTGATATATTGATTTAGTTCGAATCGGATGGGTGTATTTTAAGCCGCCTGGTAACGACCGTTGGTTGACTTAATTGTCCTACCTGGTTTGTTGCAAGTGGAGTAGCTTGTACACCTCCACCGTGGAATTATTTGATATTTTGATTTAACAAACGTTGGGGAGTGTTCGTCAGAAAGGGAGCGGTTCAAGCCGCCTGGCAACAACCGTTGGTTGACTATGTCCTAGCTGGTTTGTTGCAAGTGGAGTAGCTTATCTCTCTCCCCGACTTAATGCCAAAAAGAGAGAGGTTCAAGCCGCCTGGCAAGAGCTGTTAGTAGACTTAATGTCCTAGCTGGTTTGATGCAAGTGGAGTAGCTTATCTCTCTCTCAATTTAACATGAAACTTTTACTATGACATTTATTGTCATTGAACTTATTATTTACCTGCTGATACAAAGAATATCAAAGCAGAGGTTATTGATTTATGATCTTGATTTTATTTGATATGATATTTATTATGTATATGCAATGTATTGTTTTTTTTGTTTTCTCTGTGTTTTTACTAACATTCGACAAACGAAGTTATGAGGCTATTTGATGATTATTTATCTCATAAGAATTGAAATATGATGAACATATCTTGTTGCAGTGTTTTATTTGATTTGGTTAATATTTTGATTATTGACATTTTATGTGTTATGCCTTTGCGATTTGTGTGTTATTTGTGTATGTCCAATGTACTTTTCAGGTTTTCCTTTTTGTAAGCAGCCTATGCAGGAATTAAATATTAAATGTTATTGTGGTTTGCATGTGAGTTTTATTTTAATTTATTGGTTTATAATACATTATCCAAAGTGAATCAGTTCTCATTCAATCCGAATCTATCCAAATCTTGTAGATAAATTAAAAATAATCACAACGTAGGATCCTTTTCCATTTTATTTATTTGACGATCACAACTTTCTTTTGTTAAGGCCAAATTTTATTAACTTTATTTTTGGAGTGGGTTACTGACTTCTAATTTATGTACTACGACATGGGTTAGTTGTCACCTCTGATACTCGTGACTTGTTTTGAAATTTTGTCATGCATGTATCACTACATTTTCAATAATGACACTCAACCTTTAATTTTTTTGCAATTTTATTAATTAATCGTTATTCGCCACATAACGTAAAAGGATCTTGATTTTAAAACACCTCAAAATTAATTTAAATTTACTCAAATCTGAATTAATTAATTATACGTGTTACTTTTTCGTCAGAAAATTGTGTTGTTTTTGTCGCTTTAACATTATTTTACACGTATTTGCTTTCTTCGTCCATCAGTTTCAAATATTACATAGTATAAAATTAATTTTTTTTGTATAATTAATTAAAACCCCCGTCATCTGCATTTGTTTAAACTTTTCCCAGATGTACCCTCCAGATGATTGATATTTGTTCTCATTTCATATAATTAATTAAACGTCGTTTTAAGAAAGCTTCTGTGAGACTATGTATATTCAGCTTTGGACAAGAACTTTGACCAACTAATTAGTAGCACTGCTAATATATTATTGAATTGCACACAGTTTTTTCTTCACCTATTTTTTACTAAGTAAACATATTAGTTAAAGTTTAGCAATTTTGAGCACATTTCTTTATTTTTAAGGAAACGTCATTGTGTCCCGATATTAAGGAACATGGGTGTACATCAACTTAGCTATTTTATTAGCCGATACACAAATTGCTCAATTTAAGAAAAGACACAAACACGTTTATGTTAAAATAGATTTTCAATTTACATCTACTTAAACTCATATTTGTCAATGCTAATAGTTTACCGTATAAATTATTTATAAAAACTTTTTTTCAATCTAAGTTTTAATAAATACGCCAAAGTAAAATAATTCTGGTTATGATCATTTTATTACCTGACGTGCTTACTATTATTTTGTGTAAAATTTTGTAGTGAAGTTGACTTATTACCCTACATTTATAAGCGTCAAAGTACAGTTCATCAGTGTCTCAATGCACTAATATACTACGCCAATAAGTCAAATGATATTTATGGCATGGTTTAAAATGAGAATGTATTGATTCAACTTTTTTCAAGCATAAAATCACAATTTAATAAGAAAAAGTGAATAATGTTTAGAACACAAAAAAAATTATTTATTAAAATTTGTTTATAAATTAGTTTAACAGGATTAGTTCCGTTATATAAGTTTTTATGGTCCAGTGCTTTTTATTAACAATATGTTGTGGAAGTATAATAATAATTTGTTAATTACGGATTAAAATTAGTTTTCGTGCGAACACAAAAACACTACATTTTTTACCAAATTATTTAAAATAGGCTGTACTTATGATACAAGTGTGTGAAGAAAACTCTTCACATATGTCTCATACAATATTTTTTTCGAAGTAATTCAGTAAAGTAGCAAAAGATCGGCAGTAAAGTAAATAAAATCGGCACTAAAGTAATTCCTCACATTTTTGCTGGTAGAAATGTGTAAAACGTATGTAAATTTGTGAATTTCGCATGCGTGGTGCAAACATTTGTCGGAAAAATAAAAAAGTTGATTACATTTACTCTTTAAAGAAAGTTACAAAATTGTTCGATTTTGTTCAAATTTTAGGATTTCACATTGTGAAGAGGGCTTAAGGGTATCATTTACAATTCTAACAGCAGGTAGTCTCAGCAGGGGTTATCTTATAGAAGGACTGTAGAATGAATCATTACACTAAGCACGTTTCAGAAAATAGGTAATTTACGTTGTTACTTAATTTTTCTTTAAAGAATATATTTGAAGGTATTACTAATTAAACACCATAGCTCGATTAATTATCGAATAAAAATTTTGTTTAGGAAATGTTTACAAAATAAAATTAGAAATAATTTTGATTTAAAAAACGTCTACAAGCAATAACTTTTAAATTAAATCAAAAAAACTAAACATGGTTATTTGGGTTGACTGATTATTACTTATTTTTAAATAAATCTAACCTACTAATTATTGTAGGTTATAAAAAAATCATTAAACTCTCTATTCATAATATTTAGTCCTTACAAAATGTATAATTTATGACGTTTCATTTTTTTCTGTAGTTAATATAAAAGTGAAAATAAAAACTAAGGCAATTCTTATTGTCAACGTATATATTTAGTTTTTGACAAGAATTTATTACATAATTATAATTAAGATACCAAGTTATAGTTTAAAATTAAATGAAAACGTTTTTTTTAAATAAAAGGTATTACTATATAAATAAATATAAGAAATCAATAATGGGTGTGACCTCCATTATTATTGATACATTCTTGGAGGCGTCTGCTCATTGACGCTATCAAGGTATCAATATAATTAATATTAATCGTTTCCCATGCGGTATCAATGGCTGCAATTAGTGCATTACGGTTTACTGGTATAAAATTTGGCCCTTGTTGTCTTCGGATAACAGCAAGTATTCGAGCCCAAACATTTTCGATAATGTTAAAATCTGGGCTTTTGCTGGCCAGGGTAACAGCTCCAAGTTATTTGGTTGGTGCGAAGTATAGGGTCATCATATCCCGATAGTTAATTATCGAATGTTCCAAGAAAATATGTAAATAGTAAATGGAATCTACTAACGTAACGTTAAGTCGTTAATTATAGTTACATTACTCTCCTTTCATAAGATATAGTTCATATTAATATGCTTATTGTAAAGCTTCGTACACACCTGAACAACAAACCGAGGAACAAACAGAACAACGAACCGAACGGCAATCGGAACATTAATTTGGACGGTGCTACG
This sequence comes from Abscondita cerata, assembly GCA_030710515.1. Lineage (NCBI taxonomy): Eukaryota > Metazoa > Arthropoda > Insecta > Coleoptera > Lampyridae > Abscondita > Abscondita cerata. The sequence goes on from JALBCR010001266.1 coordinate 333,585, forward strand.
TACGAATTTTAGAACAGATTCGCAAGTCCTGATTGTTCCACGAACGGTTTGCGGCGTTCCCGCAACTTGTCGGTTTTTCTCCGACATCAAAGAAAATGCGCGCGAATGCGTTTGCAGGTTTGGACGAATCTAAACAAAACGGCGAACAAACTTATGCGGGAGAATTAAATTATTTATTTTTTGTCCTCCCTTTTGTGGGTTTGTTGTGTTTTAGGTAATATTATGGAGTTGACAAAAGAAAAATGTTTTAAATTAATCAGTGTTTAAGAATGCAAGAAAAAAAATGATGTCCCTATTAGCATCATTTGGGCGGAAATTTCCAAAATAAAAAAAAAACGAAGTAAATTATAATTTTTACTCTTCTTTGTGCGTAAAAATTTGGTTGGCACTATCTTCTTGTTTTCCGCAATTTCTCTTCTCAATAATAAATATATATGAACTGAAAACTACTGAAAATAATTATGGAACAGCACAAACGTTCCGTTTGTTGTTCGGATTGTGGAAATCATAAAAGATCGTTTGTCGTTCTGTTTGACTTTCGGTTCGTTGTTATGTTTGTTGCTCGGTTTGTTGTTCAGGTGTGTATGAAGCTTTACAACTTAAGCAACAATTTTTTGGCGAATAAAGATTAGTTTGTGATGTAATATTAAAAACACAAATTTATATCATATCAAATTTATGACAACTTGAAAACCAAGAACGTGTATGTTATTGTTAAGAAATTATTAAGGAAAAAGCGCAATTGCAGTGTAAATATTTATAATTAGATATTTTCGAAAGTTTATAAGTCCTCTATTGTAATCTTAATACTTAAAAGAAAATCCTGTCCATTAGCATTATAAGGAAATGGCTTTTACTTTATGAATAAGTTTCAATAACAATAGAATATCCTTGCTTGTTTAATTTACTTCCTTTGAGTCATATTGCTCTAAGGGTTGTTACATTGGTCATTAGAAGTATGTAATAAATAAACAATTACCTACTGTTTGAGAAGGGGTAGTGTGAACTAATAAATAAAGTAAGAAATGTAAATTCCATTTTAGTTTAAAATTTTAAGTGTTGTGAAAATGCCACCTCATCTTGGTGCTGATTTGAAAGCGCGGATTGTTTCGGAATTAGCGGCGGGCCGTAGCGTGCGTGAAATTTCACGTATGTTAGATATACCAAAAAGCACCGTAGGGCATTACCGAGTAAAATGGAATCTTGAACACACTTTGGAAAGAGCCATCGGAAGTGGTAGACCTAAAGTATCTACACGTGCTCAAGATCTCGAGTTGTTTCATTACGTAACAGAACAACCATTTGCTACATACTCCAGGGCTATAGCAGATACACATTTTCCCGGATGCCGTATAACTGCACAAAAAGATTAAAGGAGATGGGAATAAAGAAGTATAATGCTGCTGCGAAAGAAGTTCTCAGTGACGAAAATATGAGACGTCGTCTGAATTTGCAAGGCGATATGTGAACGAACCTTGGAATTTTGGAATCGAGTGATTTTTAGCGACGAAAAACGTTCAATAGCCGCAACGATGGACCACTAAAAGTTTTTAGAATGGAAGGAACTCGTTACGAAAATAATCACATATGTCCTAAAAAACGAAGTGGTTATTTTTCTGTGAATGTGTGGGGTTGGGTTAGCGCGCGGGGTCCAGGAGTTTGTTGGGCTATCGATGGACGTCTTGATTCTGCTGCGTATTTAGATATTTTGGAAACTATTATGAAACCTTCAGTCGAAGTGTTTTATCCAGACGAAGATTATATTTTCCAACAAGTAAGTATTCTTATTTCACTATACTTTCTCCAAAAAATAGTTCGGGATCTGTTGAATTAACATTTTCATAATGTATTTTTGTTGTTAAAGGACAACGCCCCTATTCATACTTCGCGGGTTGTGCGCAATTGGATACGAGAAAATAACTTGAGCTGTTACCCTGGCCAGCAAAAAGCCCAGATTTTAACATTATCGAAAATGTTTGGGCTCGAATACTTGCTGTTATCCGAAGACAACAAGGGCCAAATTTTATACCAGTAAACCGTAATGCACTAATTGCAGCCATTGATACCGCATGGGAAACGATTAATATTAATTATATTGATACCTTGATAGCGTCAATGAGCAGACGCCTCCAAGAATGTATCAATAATAATGGAGGTCACACCCATTATTGATTTCTTATATTTATTTATATAGTAATACCTTTATTTAAAAAAAAGTTTTCATTTAATTTTAAACTATAACTTGGTATCTTAATTATAATTATGTAATAAATTCTTGTCAAAAAACTAAATATATACGTTGACAATAAGAATTGCCTTAGTTTTTATTTTCACTTTTATATTAACTACAGAAAAATGAAACGTCATAAAATATACATTTTGTAAGGACTAAATATTATGAATAGAGAGTTTAATGATTTTTTTTAATAACTTACAATAATTAGTAGGTTAGATTTATTTAAAAATAAGTAATAATCAGTCAACCCAAATAACCATGTTTAGTTTTTGATTTAATTTAAAAGTTATTGCTTGTAGACGTTTTTAAATCAAAATTATTTTTAATTCTATTTTGTAAACATTTCCTAAACAAAATTTTGATTCGATAATTAATCGAGCTATGGTGTTTAATTAGTGATACCTTCAAATATATTCTTTAAAGAAAAAAATTAAGTAAGCAACGTAAATTACCTATTTTCTAAAACGTGCTTAGTGTAATGATTCATTCTACAGTCCTTCTATAAGATAACCCCTGCTGAGACTACCTGCTGTTAGAATTGTAAATGATACCCTTAAACCCGCTTCACAATGTGCAAACTTTTGTTTACATAAATTGTGGTGTCCAAGTTTTAAATTTTATGAGTGTAACATACCTCAAAAAAAAATTTTTTTTTTTTTTTTTTTTTAAAAAAAAAAAAAAACATTAACTACTTTAATGAAGAAAAATTATTTTTATAAAAAAAAATTTTTTAAAAAAAAAAGTTAATACAACAAAAAAAAAATTAAAGTTTTTTTTTATTTTTTTTTTTTTTTTTTTTATTAAAAAAAATTTTTTTTTTTTTTTTTTTTTTTAAAAAATTAAATTAAAAATAAAAAAATATTTTTAAAAAAAAAAAAAAAAAAAGAAAGGGATTTAACATTACGTAGTCGTTGTAACAAAATTTTAGTGCGACTGCGTGTTTATTAACTTTTAATTGTTTGTTTACTTACTAATCTTTTTTTTTGCCTTTCAAATGTAGTTTGTCATGGTTTGAAATTTCATTAGATTTAAGTTCTTTTGTGTGATTTAAAATTCAAAAAGGTCGAAAATGTTGAACGGTCGTGACGGTTTCAAAGTTGTAGGTGTCAAACAAAAATAAAGTCTATTAAGTTTGGGGTCGATTTTAAGGCAATTTTATAATTATATTCCTGATTTTATTAAAAAAAGTTTTAATTAGGAATAATCGTTTAAGGATTTTTAATTGCTGAAAAGTATTTTGGCACATCCCGTTGGAAGGGTTGTTGTTATCGGTCCTGACCGGATATTTTATCCCATCTTATTACATTATATTATTTTGTGTGATACTAAAGACCCGTTTTTGCGGTAAATCATGTAATAACGTTCTTTTCGATTTTACCATTAAGTTATTTTAGGATTTTTCATTTTGTTTCTTATTGAACCCTTATTCAAAACATTAATTTTATCTGGTTTGGATTTGAAAATAAGTTCATCACTGCGCGAAGGATTCAAAGAAAAAGATCTATTAATTAAAAATTTTGTTATAATTCAAGATATTCAAAAAGGAACTCACATATTTAATTTATAATACATTCAGGTAAGTGGCGGTTTGGAGTGTATGTTGTATGTAGATTGTATGAAGAAAAATCGCTACTTATTTATTTATATATATTTTTTTTACGTCAAGTTCAATACCTATTATTTTGCATATCTTGTCTTGTTTTTAATTCACCATTTATTGTTACCCTATATCAGTTTATTTACTTTATTGTTTCATTCTTTATCATATTACTTGTATGCATAATTGTAAATGCAACAATTATAATTAGATAATTGATTTAAATTAAAAGTAAAAGTTCATCTTTATATTATCCAAATCCTTTCTGTTGGGCCCGTCTTTGGCGGTACGTAACAAGTTTTACTTCTTTCCTCTTTATTTTTCTTATTTCCATTTAAAAACATATTTATATGGTGTAGTAATAAATATGAAACAAAACTTTCTTTGTATCGTGATTCTTTTGTTTTGAGTTTTTGAAATTGTTTAGAATCCAGTGATGTAAACAGGAAAGAAGAATTTATTTATCTATTTTTGACTTAAAGTTTATTGGTTTTTTGGTCACGGTTTTTGACAATTTAAATTCATTGCATGACCTAGGTTCTAAATTTTTAACAGATTCAATGCAAATTCAATTTGTATATTACTTCAGATGGTACAATGTCAATATCTGGATCTTATGCGTATGCATCTCAGTTTCTTGAAACTTGTTTATTTTATTTGTTAAAAGGCAAAGAGACAAACATCTGCCAGTTGCTACTGCCAGACACTTTTTTGCTAATATTTTATTTAATTTTTGCCTAAGAAGTCAGTTCGTTAAAAAATTGTAAAAACCACAATTTTTTTTTGAAAGAGTACAAATTAGCCAATTTTATAAATTATTAAAAAAAAATAATTTTTTTAAAAAAAAAAATTTTTAAAAAAAAAAAAAATATAAAAAAAAAAAAAAAAAAAAAAAAAAAAAAAAAAAAAAAAGTGGCGGCTCGTGGTCAATCATACTGGGAGGTCAAAATTAATTTAAAAAATAGGCATACTTAAAAAAATATAAATAACTCAAATGCACCGCAAAATTTTATACAATCTACAATTTTGTTCAAAATATAGCGATTTTTCGAAACATTCTCATTAAAATCTCTAAGGGATTTTCTGTAAGCATTGTCTAGCTGTGTACGAATATCAACATTTCCTACGGTTGCAAAATTTACCGAGCATTTCATGTGTTCTGCAGACGAAGCATGTTTTTTTTATTTCCTTTTAAATGTTTTAAATCTCTTACACCGGATTTGGACTATAGCGAGTCTGACGAGTCTTTAGAAAATAATAAACAAACAAAACAGTAAAATACATTTGATACTTCACAACCACATATCCAGTTAGCTAAATCGTACATTACCTTGCGAAAGTTTCGATGAACATCTTTATTTTTGTCTTTGCTAGTTTGTCGTAAACTTAGTTCTGGCAAAGGACGACCATTTGCCTTGAACTCAACTAATTTTGTAAAATTAAGTTTGTTAGCACTTTTAGTTGTTTAATTTTCTGCACTACCGACATTTTCTATTATAGCGCATGCACACGCGAATCAAAAATAGTATTTTTACAAAACAACACAACAACAGTAAAACATATCAATATAAATTCTTAAATTGATTTAAAACACGCGAAAATCGAATCAAAAATCGAGCGTAGTTGTACACCCTATACGAAGTCAACGTAAACTGCGGATCCGGCTCATGACCCAAAGTTGATTATTGTTTCGGACGTTCGCGTTTATTCGGGCGCTGCACGTTTTTCGAGTTTTTCCGGGTAGATCTAATTCAATGAGGACAATTCGCACCGCCAGCCCAAGGTTGAAGAGGATGAATTACGAACGACGGCCGATAAATTTTAAGTTATTGTACTTGCGACTTAATTACCTATTTTAATAAAACACGTAATAATGAATATTTTTTTATATATTGTCAAAATTTTGGGAGGTCATTGACCAAATGACCATATGGACAAGCCGCCACTGTTGATGGTTGATTGGGGTTTTTTTTTTATTAATTTATTTTTGATATTATTTTTAAACTACAATTTTGCAAAATAAAGTTAACTTTTAAAAAAATTAAACTTATTTTATAAAAATTGTATTAATAATAACATCGATAATTTTATTCTCATTTATCTATCTAACAAAATATGTTGCTGTATTGTGTCGGAAAAAATGTATGCATTAATTAAACAACCATGTCAACTTTTCCGTGGGACACACAATATACTCAGTGACACTAGAAGTGTTACACTAAAAAGCAATAATTTTTTCGACTTGATTTGTTTAACAACAAAATGAAGCATGCTATGGTAATAAAAGCAACGGTTTATTGTTAGTAATGCTTTTGTCAAAACAAAATTTTTCTCTTTGTGTTTGTAAAGAAACCGGTTTATAAAATCTAACTGGCAGAAATATTTTTAGCTATTTTGCTTTTGTCTACTAGCGTTAAGCGTTACAAAATGTGCTAGTCTAAAAACGTCGAAATTCTAACATTGCTATCAACTTTAACAAGAGCCTATCGAGATGTTGGTTTGTCTTATCGTGAAATTTTCCGCAATGATGGTAATACATGTAAAGATAAAGGAGACTGGTCAACCAAACCGTACCACAGAACCTTAAGAAAGACGTTTCAGACAATTAACTCTAGGAGACGTTTTATAGTTGCTATGCGTCAAATAACTGTTCAATGGTTTATAGAAAAAGATTGAGTTGTTACTACAAGTGCATAAACTAGACTTCCGCATTCGAGCTCTTGGGTTTTGTTCATATCATCCAGAAGTCTTTCTTTGACCGCGAATTATTGTTTTCAACGTTTCAACTGCTGCAGAAAACGGCAGCATCGGGAGGTAGAATGGCATAATGTCTGTTCAGCGACAAATTTCGATGCACGATAGCCTTAGAAGGAGAAGAAGCTGCCGTGGAGAGCGGCGTAATATTGTGTTTATTGTTCAGAAGCATGTACACACGACTGTTGGAGTAAGAATTTGGAAAAATATTGCCTATGGTAGCTTGTCACTACTTGTTTTTATGCAAGGCCGTAAGATAGCTGCCCTATGTGTTGATATCCTACAAACCACTTTATTTCTTTATTTAGATGGCCGTAAACACTCATTTTTTACATCTCTATATTGATCTTCAAACTATCGATCTCTCCAAGAAGCAAGTGTTAATGTTTTGTTGTAGACACCTCTTCTTTGAGGAATGGCGCTAAAAACCACTAAGTCGTTTTACAGGCAACGTTTCGTGCAACGAATGTGCATTTCCTCAGGCCTTTAAAACAAAAAAAAATTTCTGCCATTTAAAATAACATAAAAACCACATGGATTTCAACAATCACTAAATAAATTAACGACTAAATGTAAATAAATATTTCGAATAAAACATAGACTCTATACGTATAGAAAGTTATTCAAATTATCAAATTATAAATCTACCTCTCGAGACCTAAAATTCATGAGCAAGGTGTACCTCTTCGGCCCATTCTTAGTACAATTACAAATTTGTAGGTAAAACATCTTCACACATTTTAAACTCTCACCATTTTTCAACGTTTAGATGATTTGAAGTTAAATCCTGATGATCTGTTTGTTAGCTCCAATGTTACTTCATTATTTACAAAAGTTTGCGTCAAACATTCTCTCGCAATTATCGAACAAATATTATCTCAACATGGTAAAGATATAGGATTAGTACCGCTCATACAAAAGTGTCTTTCGTCCACTTATTTTCAATTCCGCAATAACTTTTACGAATAGATTTCGGGTGCTGCTATGGGAGCTATGGAAGCCTTTGAAACTATTACCTTAGAAACTGTGGAAATTGAAGAAAATCATCATCTTCCTTTCCTTGAAGTACTTGTCACCTTGAAACCTAACGGCGAATTAGGTCATTCAGTGTATCGCAAACCCACTCATAGTGACAGATACTTACATGGATCTTCACATCATCATCCTGCTCAAAAAAGATCTGTTGTTGAACCTCTAGTTTTTCAAGCATTTTCTGTATGCTAACCTGACAATCTCAATTTGGAACTGCGTCAGCCAACTAATGCTCTTATTTCAAACGCTTATAGCAAACAAGTTATCTAAAAAATCATTAAACGTCACTCCCATCCTCGCCTTCAAAGTTTAAAAGATATTTCTTCTACCAAAGAGTGGCGTTTATTGATTTTTTGGATAACTTGTTTGCTATACTTGTTTACAATAAGAGTGATAGTTATATGAGGCAGCTCCAAATTCAGATGGTCGGGTTCAGAAGTAGAAAATGCTCGAAATACTAGAGATTCAAAAACAATCTTTTTTTGTGGACGATGATAGTGGAAAGAAGAATGTAAATATCTCTTAATGTTAGGGAGTCTGCAATACTATACCGTATTACCTAATTCACTGTTGTATTTCCGGGTGACAAGTGTGTCAAGTAATAGAAAGCAATGATTTTCTTCAATTTTCATAGTGAAGTTAATGTTAGCATGATGTTTATTAAGATGATCAAGAAACGTATCTAAAGATCTTTAATCAAAACTGGTAACCGTAGTTGCACCAACTTTTTGCCCACTATTTTAATCCAGGTAGTTAACACGTCAACCAAGCTATATTCTAGAATGAACAAAGTCGTTTTTTTTTTGTTTTTATAATGGCTCCGACCGTGGAAGTTAGTTTCTACAAGACCAACACTTTGCTGAAACAGGTCATGACTTTTAAAACTTTAGTCTTAGAGCTATAAAATTTAGTAAATTCTTCTGTTCCCCCACATTCCATTGACCTATTACATCAAAACATATCCTATAATGTATTGTCTTAATTTGTGATTCGCGTGTTTGTGATACATTTATGTAAAATTGTTTATTGTTTCTATTTTGTTTTCTTAAATTAATTTAATTATTTAGTAAATTTCAAACGTCATCCTCTTCGTTTTGCATTAGACACCAGTTATCCATTTATTGTATTGATTCTAACAAATTACTTAATTTTCGTGCATAAAATAGAAACCTAAGTTATAAAATTGAAAATACGAAGCATTAACTTTCTCCGATCTAATAAACACACTAATTTAACCAATTATACTTTAAATTATTTAAGAAAAAAATTATTTTAATTTGTAACATCGAACAACAAACAAACATAATTCTTTCTCTCGGTGATTTTAGTCACGTACTTTCATTTTTTATTAAATTGCAAATCAAAATTATTGCGTGACTTGTGCCACATAATAAACATTTAATTCTCCACAATTCACTGCAAACAATTTATCAGTTTGCACAAATGAAGTAATAGAAGTTAGAAAGTTAGATTTCTTTTGTAAACTTCAGCTTTGCTTCAAGCTTTTGCCGATTGCTTAAGAAAGTTTACGAAGTGCTAAATATTTTTTACAATGAAATTATTTGTTTTCTTTACTGTAATAGTGATAACGATCTTTACATATAAAAACGACTTGGCCGATTTAGGTCACATTCCTAAATAATATTTATACGATAATTTGTAGTATTAAAAGGTAAAATATGGAATATTGGATTAGTGGTTCTATTCACGCACAACAGTCGAACAGCAACTAAATCTCCCGGGTGGTGATAAAACCTACACTATCGTAGATTAAATTTAAGCACAGTGCTTGCATGTAAACGTTATTCCAATATCGGAGTTCTCTCATAATTTCCACTATAGCTAAGTTATTCATCAGTCACAAATTTACATTTTACATTTTTTACTGAAAAAATATTTTTGAAGAAATTAGTATCATATGAAACCTTCTCATAAACCCGTAAATATGCATTTTTTTCATAACAATCGAATTTATTATTTAAATTCCGTTGTTCTATTTACGTCATATTTATACAACCCCTTAGTGTATACAAGTTGTGCTAATTACAAAATAATAAAAAGAGCTTTTTCCAACTTTTTTGGAGAGATTACAGCAATAAATTAACCTAAATACATCTCACAAATAAGCTCTTCTAAGCAGCCTATTACTTTGTTTCGCATTTATAGTAACCGCAAAATATTAAAGTTCTTGTTTTCTTTATTTTCTTCTAATGAGAGTTCTTACAATCCTTTATTTATTTTTGGGAAGAAGTTGATCTCTACCCTCGCAATAATTAATTGCGGTTTCATTTTCGCTGCTTCTGACGTAATAACCTTATGTATGTATGTAAGTGATAAAAATCAATATTAGATGCTTTCTTAGCTATTCAATACGGGCAAGTAATATTCAGTAATATGCAAACAGAATTTTAAAATAAAAAAGTAATAGAAGTACTAAATATAGTAGATTATTTTACTAGGACTTAAACAATATAATTATTGTGCTTAAAAGTGTTTAATTTAGGAAATGAAACAGATCATAATTATATGTAATTTCATAATATAATTTAGTTGATTACAAAAGAAGGTAAACATAGTGACCAACATTAACCAATATAGATACAATTACAAAACACCGTAGTAAGAAATAAAACTGGAACAGTAACAAGTCAGCATAAGTGCAAACTTGTAATACTAGCAATTCCAGCAATTGTCAAACACCTTAAGTAAATAGATTAATATAAAATTGTAAAGTAAGAAATAATTGTTTTATAAGCACTGTATAAATTATTATTAACTTAAGCTATAAATAGTGTAACAAGACTGATTAAAACTAGTACTGCATTCATAGTGTTTTACTCAAACTCTCCAATCAGCGTAAACATGGTCCTTCGAGCATTTTAGAACCGCGAAGACATGAGTAGATATATGCCTACAACAAGGGAAAATTGAATGAAGAGTTTATTAATTCATTCGCATTCCATCAATGATATTAACAATAATCATCGTCGATAAAATATCGCGAAGTGATAAATTATACAAATTATAAATTATAGTGTTCGAGTGTGAAATCTTCGATCATAATTGAAACAATTCAGCAAATCAGCAAAGCCCAAGAAAAAATTAGGGACAAGAAATTCATAGAATTCATAATAATATGAAAAAGGATTCCTCGAGCAGAAAAACAGAGCATTACTTCCAAGAAATAAGTTCAACAATTTAGTCGCTTTGGGAAGAAGCAAGAAAAAATCACGAAGAAATTAAACAAGCAAAAGTAAAGAAACAGATCATGCAAGTTACTTTTTCAAACTAAATATTTTAATCAGATTGCCGCAGTCTATAATGAGGCTGTTCAATACACCAATAAATTGGAGATACAAATGCAAAACCTTCCATGTCAAATAATGGAAGCGTTGAAGAAAAGCAAATCAATTTCGTCAAATACGAGAACAAGAAATACGAATTGGAGAGTTCATTTAACTCATTGAATCAAGCCACGGTAGAATTTGAAAAAAGAAAACCAATCGAAAATTATCAGTGGTGGATCAAAAGATATTGAGAAGCAATGGAAGTTATTCTCAATTAAATATCAACATTAAAATTATGGAAACTGAGTTCAATCACTCTTATTTCATTGAAGAAAAGTTTAATAAAGCACGCAAGAGATATGGGGAAATATCAGAAGCATTAAGTGCAACAACACAGAATAAATCAACAAGTTCGTCTCGGGTAAAACTTCCAGAAATACAAAATTCCATCTTTTCATGGAAAATATGAGGAGTGGACGACTTTTCAAGACATTTTCAAAACGGTGATACAATAACGCAGGCCTTACAAAAACAGAAAAAAATTCAGTATCTCAAAACTTACGTGAAAGGGGGAGGCAAGTAAAAACTATAAATCATTTTCAAATTAATGAAATCAACTACGACCCAGCATGGGAAGAATTAGCAAATATGTACGATAATAAACGTTTAACTCAAAAAGTTAGTCGAAAAAGTCATGGAATTTCCTATTATAAATAGTGAATGCAAAAAAATTAAAGAGAACTCTTACAACACCACAAAAGAATGTATGGAAGCACGTGAGTGATGGGAATTGATGTTTCATCGTGGGGATCCAATCATGATGTATAACATTTCCAAAAAAATGGGATGCCAGAACAAATGAATTATATGAAGCGTCAATCAAAAATCCGTACGAGATCCAAAATCTACAAGAAATGCTGGGACGTTCATCCGCACCAGATTCCAAGCGCTGGAGGCTGAAGGCGAAAGAAAAGTGAATAGGAAGAAAAGAAATTTGCTACAAGTAACAGCTCATATTAAAGAAGGTAAGCTTAATTCTTACTTATTGTTATTATTGTAATCTCACACAACCATGCGATCACTCAATGTAATAGAATTTGTGGTATTGTCAGTCTCAGATAGGTTAAAAGTTGCCAAAAAGAATGTATATTATGTTATGTTTGTATGTGCATAACAGCTTTAAAACATGTAGAGCTAGATTTGGTTGCGGCATTTGTAACCGCAGTCATAACACGCTCTTGCATCAAGAATATAGAGAAATGAGATCAACTTCGACGACTAAGAAGAATGAGGTGAAGACGAATAAAAAAATTTTAACGAAAAACTAAATAAAAATAAAAAGAGTTACGAGCCACGTAATTCGAACCCAACACAACGGTCTTACTTAGCAACAGCATTAATTAAAGTAAAAAATTGGGAAAATGGAAACAGAGTATCTTCTTCTGGGAACTAATTGATTCCGGATCACAAAAGATCGTTCATAACAGAAGGCAAGCAGCATCAATATTAAATCTCCCAAGAGAAAAAATCAAAGTAGAAATTAATAATGGAGATAGGGGCAGAAAAAAAACAAACATCAAATCCACCAGTAAAATAACGCGCAGTATGCTAAAACCAAGGTATTCCAGTAATCATACCTTATCAACAGAATTGATGATTTTGCCAAAATTAACAAAATCGCTTTACCAGAAAAAACCATTGAAACAAAAATTAGAACAATGGGACAACTGCATCTTAGCCTATCCAACATTCTATAAAGCCGGACCAGTAGTTCTATTATTGGGTGCATCGGATTACAAGAAAATAATTTTACAAGGCATCAAGAAAACGGATAAAGATTATTAGGTCAAAACACTGAGTTCGATTGGATAATTCAGGAAGCTAGTTCTAATCATCGAAAAATAACATTAATAACGCGTGCGGAAGAAATTGAATTATCAAAGTATTGGGAAATGGAGGACATAAATGAACCACTACAACTAAACAATGATGAAAAGCATTGCGAAAGAATTTTATGAAAAAACAGTAACAAGAGAACGTACAGGTTCGTATGAAGTGCGCATTCCTTTTCAAGGAAAATAAACAACTCGGCGAATCAAGGTCACGAGCGCTTGCAAGGTTAATGCAAGTTGAAAAACGCTTAGACAAGAATAATCTAAGTGACGCATACAAGCAATTTATGAATGAGTATTGGAATCTAGGTCAGATGGTTCTAGTACCTAAAGCAGAAGAACGAAAAGGGTTATATTATCTTCCTCATCATGTTATAGTCAAAGAAGATAGCACGACAAGTAAACAAAGAGTAGTTTATGACGCATCTTGCAAAACAACCAATGGGAATAGTCTAAATGGCACAATTTATGTCGGTCCGCGGCTACAACAAGAATTAGCAGACATTTTAATGAGATAGACAATTCACAAGATAGGGTTTACGGCAGGGACATTGAAAGATGTTCAGACAAATAAAAATTCATCAGGATGATCAAGATTATCGAAAAGAATTCTGTATAGGTTCAATCGCGAGAATCCTATTCAAGAATTTAAATTAACCACTGTTACATATGGAATGGCTGTAGCACCGTACCTAGCAGTAAAAACAATTTAGAAACTGGCAAAAGACGTAGAATTTAGATATCCAGAAGCAGCAAGAATAACAATGAATGACTTCTATATGCACGATTTAATAAGTGGGGCTGACTCAGAAGAGGAAGCAATAAAAATGCAATGGCAATTAATAGAAATGTTTAAAAGCGGTGGATGCAAATTAAGAAAGTGGTTCAGTAATTCAAATTATCATCAGAATTACAAGAAGACCCAATTAAAGAAATAAAAGAAGGTGAAATTAAAAAGTCTTTAGGCATAAATTGGTCGCCTCATGATGATTCAATTCGGTTCAAAAGTTTACATTATAAACAACCTCCTAGAACAAGAAGAACAATTCTGAAAGAAGTTGCCAAATTATTTGATCCATTAGGCTAGTTAGCACCAGTCACAATAAGAGCCAAACTTTTTATACAAGCATTGTGGATTAAACAACTGGGTTGGGACGAACTGATAGCAAACGAATTGCAAGAAAGTTGGAGTAAATTTTATATGCAACTGGCAGACATAGAAAGTATAATCATCAAAAGGTGGACTGGACAAAATAAATATTCTGAAATTGAGCTACATTGCGTCTGCAGTATACCTCAAGGTAGTATCAACAGGTGAAATAACGTTGATGACAGCAAAATCAAAAGTAGCTCCAATCAAAACAAAAACTACACTAGCAAGATTAGAGTTATGTGCTGCTCATTTATTAGCAAAAAGTATTAAACAGAGTAAAAATAGCATTACTAATTAAAAGATCCTTGTATTTATGCTTGAGTGATTCAATTACTTTAGCCTGGAGATGCGTCAAAATGGAAAACATTCGTGGCGAATCGAGTATCAGAAATAAATCAATATATTTCAAAGGACTCTTGGCATCACCTGGTATCAGCCCAGAATCCAGCTGACTACATTTTAAGAGGAATAGAGCCTTAAAATAAACTTAAAAAATTAGTTCCAGGGTGGCATGGACCTAAGTGGTTACAACAACCACATTACCCAATTAATGAAATTGTAATAAGGCCAGTAGTAGAAGAGGCAAGAAGAGAAACGCAATTGTGTCTTCATGTTAACTCAAAAATAGTAACCTAGACATAATTAAAAAAAAATTTTCATCGAAAACAAAATTAGTACGAGTAATTGCCTCAATGCATGAGATTTACACAAAATTGTAGAAATGCAAAAAATAAAAATACTGGTTCACTCGCAGTTCAAGAGTTGCAACTAGCCTTAAAGGAATTACAGAGATTGACCAAAAGTCATGAATATCAATCAGAAATTACTGCCCTCTTAAACGAGAATTCCCTAGGATAAAACAAAAACAAGTTAAAAAATACTACATCCATTTATAGACTGGGCAAGGCGTTCTCCAGAGTCGGCGGACGACTGGCAACATTTGTTACTAACTTATGATGAGAAACATCCAATAATTTTGTCAGCAAGAAGTCACTTATCCAAGCTCATCATTCAAGAAGCACCTAAAATTACATTACAAGGAGGAAATCAACAAACACTAGCATACATACGCAGAAAGTATTGGATTATAAATGGTAAAAGAGAAGTAAAAATATTATAAATATAGGTATCATTTGCTTACGATATAAAGCTAAAACAGCTCACACCAAGAGTAAGGCCAGCACCACCGTTTGAAAACACTGGTGTGGGATTACGCTGGGCTAATTCGAACTCGAGTGTCGCGCAGGGCAGAGGCAACAAGGCCTATAAAGGGTACATTGGCCAATTTTCATTATGAGCAATACGTAACTAA